>JAODTK010005917.1:0-195641 GCA_026419785.1 Sclerodactyla briareus
GGGAGTACTTATGAAACTGCCATTGTCCAATCTAGACCTGAGGTATTCTTGAAGGAAACAATCAGGAAAATTTTGGGAAGGAAAATTGTTAATTAAGCAATGCTTGTTACCATGATAGTTGCCTACTGTGATGGATGAGGCTCATATGGCGGAGAATGTAGAATTGAATCAGTGGCACTTTACAACAAAAATATTCCGGGTTTGAATTTCCAGCAGTCACTGATGATCCCTGGGTGGCTGTCTGCAGTTGCGAGGGGAAGGTATTGGTCTCCCTCATGGTTCTACGGTGATGCGGTGGGTTTTTCTGGGGTTTGTTACGGGATATTGCAATACGTTTGTCTGTCGGCTGGAGCGTCACGTCGAACTTGGAACTTCCGCTCTCCAGGTTCTGAGAAGGGGGTCAGGTCCTGGAGTTCACTGATATAGTCCTTCCGGATGGGGACGTAAAATGGCAGTCCCGGGAGCAGGTTGGGATGTGTTACACCTCTTTCCTCGTAACATCTGGCAAAGTCGGGAGAAGAGGCGAGTTATCGCCTGGATATCCCGACGAGCGATACGGGCCCAGGGGTACTAGGTGAGCCTTGATGGCTTCTGAACCCGTAGAAATCAAATCATATCAATACTTGGATGTGGCTCACCATATTGAGTATATGAAGTTGTCAGTGCTTAAGCTAGGTTAAGATCGGGATAAGCCAATGAATCACAATCTTTGGCTTTCTGGCTAGCCTATTGATTGGATGAGCCGATTTACATACTCAATTCTATCATGCTCAACATTTGTCAGGATCACATGATAGTTTAGTACATCTGTTGAGATCATTCCGGAAGTCACCGAGGAAAAATGGACCACTACTGTAGCAGGGAGTTACATGGCAAGTGTTCAAGGGTGGAATAAAGCACTGCCCACCTCGAACACACGTGACTGGTTATGGTCTCACGCCCTCCCACCTACCCACCAGCCCCCATCTCCACACAGTTCTCTCCACCGTGTTTATAACGTCATTCAAAGTTGTTAGAAGTCAACATTCATGGATGTAGTTTGACAAACTAATGAAGGTTGTTAAATACTGCTGATGGTCATATCACAGGAACTAAATACTGCTGATGGTCATATCACAGGAACTAAATACTGCTGATGGTCATATCACAGGAACTAAAGTGGTACGCTGATAGTCATATCACAGGAACTACATATTGTTGTATGCACGGGAAAACTTGGTACATTTTATCTTAGTCATAAGTACTGGGTGTCAAGTCGCCAAATCATGTATTCTTATTGGGCAGTACAACACCTTCAGACACCTTGGCAGTACAAACCAACTTCAAACATCTAGAGCATACACATCCTCGACATCAAGGGCATTACATCACCACCAGACATCAAGAGCAGTGCACAGCCTCAGACCATCAAGGCAGTGCATCATCCTTAAGACTTCAAGGGCGTTACAACACCTTCAGACATCAAGAGCAGTGGCCACATCCTCAAGACATCCGTCAGGTACCCACCTTCAAAAATCAGGGCAGTACAACCACCGTTCAGACATCAAGGGCAGTACAACACCCAGACAGCAAGAGCAGTGCACATCTCGACATCAGGCAGTACGACAACACCCACACTGTCCTGTCTCTCTGAATCTCAGGAGACCAACAATCCCCCGAAATGACGATATTAACCTCCAGGATATAAGAGGGACGTGTCATTCGGCTTGGTCTTGATGGATTAAAGTAACCCTTCGTGACAATGTCTCTGTTTTCCCTCCAATCTTTCAAGGGTGATAGAGGCTAATGCGATAGAGGGGATACTACATAGCGCTATAAAATAATTTGAAAAGTAAGATTCGAATATGTAGTACCATTTTTTCTTCTTTCCAAATGTCTCAAGAGAGTTCCCAATAAGCTACACAGAAAATCGCAGGAAATGTGTAACTGTTGTCACATTTTCACAAAACTTGGATAGGCATGTCAAGAAACATTCATCTACCATTGAATTTAAGGTGGGAAGTGGTTCACTGGTTCGTGATGCTTTAGGGCATTTGGGGGTTGCAAACTTTAAGTCCAACTCTAAGAATTTTTCTTAAGTTGGAACTATATTTCCAGGGATGTATTGGTTTGACTCATTGATTCCATGAGAAATGTGATTAGCGTTTATCATAATTTGTAAATTAGCAGATGGAAAAGATACCTGTTTAAAATTTTCATTAGTGAAACCTGCTTTTGCATTCCAAGATATTTTTTAATACAAACTTCATATCTCAGGCAAGGGCTTCAGTTACGGTACAACTATCTGCCCGCATCTGGATTCGCTATAACATTCTGTTATTTTCAAAGCCAATTGAAACTTGGTTTCATCAAACATGCACATACAACTGATTGACAGAAAGAACAGGAACTGAAGTATGCACTATGTGCATTTCTTCATTAGACATGACAGACGAGCAATCCTGGCATTTTGAGGGATACAGTACATGTAAATCATTTTTAATACTGTATAAAATATCTTGGTCTCATGCAGTATTTGCTGAAACGTGCAAAATAATATCTGGAAAAAACCGATACTACTCTGCGTTATTGGCTGACACAAGTTTAAGTTAGGCCTCACTGGGAGTCAAATAGCATGTGTGGATTTGCACAATTGATGCTTCCTTTTTATTTGCCACATGTCAGCTCAAATAGCATTTTGATTTTAGCTCACCTCAGCCATATGGAAGTTCATGGTAGTTTTAACTGGCACTCAAGACAGCCATAAACCTTGGATCTCATTCCAGAGCTCGAAATTCTCAATTTTTGTGTTGTTCACATCGAGTAGGTGACACTTTGTTTCCACACACCAAAAACACCCGCAGAAACAATGGCCACTTCTATTTGCATCACAGGGTTTCCCGCAGTCATGGAAAACCTGGGACGGTTTGTTTTCCCCCCCATGGAATTCTCAAGAAAAATCCTGGCCTGGAGAAGTTTTGAATTTCAGTGAAAAGTTGTTGTTGAGTCATGAATGTTTGCAATGATGATTTTGATACTTTCCTACCGCTGTTGCTGTTGTTGCTTTGGCTCTTTAAGTTGAAAACATTGTGCGGAATGTCATAGAGAAGGTCATGTAATTCCTTTATTTGTTCACTGAAAAGTCATGGAATTTATTATTGCCTCAGAATCTGCAGAACCCTGTTGCATGGAACTACAGTCCAAAAACAAGAGTACCGCGGCGGTATTATTTGTATATCAAAAATGTATGCATTGACACATATGCTAATGATATACCATATCGTTGTCGCGTGTTTGCAGTTGCTAGCTGGAGGACAATGCCTAATTAAATTAACATCATGAAGCGAGGGCTCTTGACAAGGTTGGTTCCACATGATAGCGATGATCATAGAGAAAATGACAAAAAAAAACCATACAGTGGACTTTTCATTTGAAGTGGTGGACATTTTTGATGGATTATCTATAAATCAGGTGACAGATTAGATCCCGTAGGTATGTGTGTGTGTTTTCCCTCGTCTACAACAACACATTGAAATTTGTAGGGGCTAGAACTCTGCACCGAAACCCACTTGTTAGACTGCCCTCATTTAGGGATGCTCCTTTTATTCACTGGAGTAATATTTTCACTTTTGAGGTGCCAACGTCGCCAGTGTTTGAAGGAATATGGGTGTATCAATTAATCATGTTTGGGGCCTGTGAAAGGTGATGAAACCTAGTGTCATCCCCTAAATTCCCCCTGTGAGTGGCACTGTTACTGCAGCAGAGGCGTCATGAGAGAACTCAAATCAAACCTGTTTTGATCTATCATTAGGTACAGGGTCCCTCTTCATTGGGTGGGGAGCTTGGGGCCCAGATGAGGCCAATAAGACCACTCCTGGTACCTGGCTCCTGAAATGTGGCGGGTCACGAAGGTGGCCCCCTGGGGGAGAAGAATGGGCCATTGGTCTGGCCAGAGAGTCCCTGGGGGCCTAGGGGCAACTGGAGGGGAGGAATGCAGCGTGGGGGAAGGCCACAGAGGGGGTCGTTTAACAGGGGGCCTTACCCAGTGACCAACGCTCGGTTCGGTCAAGGCCGTGAGAACTGGGCCAGAAGGTCATGCCATGCTGGTAATTAAAAGGCCCTGGTGTCCCTCACAGGTGACCAGCAGGCATTAAATTGAGAGGGGATGAGCAACGGCGCAGGTGGTCCAATCAGAGGCAGAGCATCGAGGGGACGGATTTGAACCGGGTAAATCCATATGGTGCCACCGATGCGTGGTGGGAGGGCGACACAAGACGGTTCGTTGGACTGGAGAACGTGGACGTGGTGGTGCGTGGGGACACATGTGGAAAAACAGAGGTGGACGTGACTAGACACTTCTTAGTATACATGGCGTCAAGGTTATGTGTGCAGAATGCGGCTCAATTGACCCTTGTGGGTGAGAGGAGAACTTCAGGTGGAAAATTCCTGCTGACTTGTGTGAATGAGAAGTACATTTCCTGTACTGAGTACCACTTTTATCCAGTCCATTCTTCTGTATTGTCCCGAGTGACCCAAGAGGCACATGTTTTGAAATATGTGAGAGGGATGAATACAATTGGAGTGAAGGTTGCCCCGTTTTGATTTCATCATTTGAATGGGCCAGCCCACCCTAACCCTATCAATCTACTCAGTCAGATACCCCTGGGCAGGCAAACCTGCCTGGCATGGCCAAGGACCCCAAGCATCCCAGAGAGCAATTCACAAATAGAATAAACTTGTCTTGTACTCTGTCCTGAATACAGACACAGTGATGTGGAATATCACACCATCCAGCACACAGGTATAGGCCTGATATCCTGTGTATTCTGCAGACCCCACTCCATTCCCCTTCACATCATGAAGCTGTCAGCCTGGCCATATCATTTGTGTATTAAATGGTACTCTAATGACCCGCTTCTACGTACCTGTAAAGTGTAATCGTGCTTGTAATATTCAGTAAAAATTACCTTTGGGAAAATATTCCATTAAAACTAAAAAAAAACTATTGACAAAGTAACTTATTTGCTCCCAAGTTTGTCAGTAATAATGTGATGTGTCCTTTCTCCGGAGTCTCCTTGGAACCAAAACTTGCTTGAAAAATGGTGGAAAAATGCTATTACTTGCAAGGTTGTATATTACAGGAGAAACCTATGACAAATATGTGGTATTACTTTTTGGCAGTGGTAGTGGATTTTACTACAAGGGGGGAGGTAGTTTATAGAGTATCGGAAAAAAGGGGGGGGGGGGACAAAAGGGCCCAAGTCAGTATTTTCATGCTTTATTTCAAGTTTACAAATTAATTTTGGACCATATACTTCCTCCCACTTGGACTGACCCTGCTGCCTGGAGTATTGGCGGGAGCGTCATTGGCAGTGACCAAGTGCATTATAATTCTCAGCCACATTATACACTCTAAGCACATCTATTGTAATTGTTCATCAGGCCTATCATGCTACATAGTTCAGTGTTTGTACCACTCACTACTTTTTAGCAGGACCATAGGTTATTTTATGTGTGGGACACTCGTATGTCAGTTGTACAAATGTGGTTTAAGTAGGAGTAGGTCTCTGTGAATGTTCACTCATTGGTTGCAATAAAATAACATTTTTTAGAATTCAATGAATGTGCTGTACTGCCTCTATACAAAGATTAATAATAATCGGCATGCTTTTATAGCGCTTCCCAACGTTCGTAGACGTTCTCGAAGTGCTTCACAAATAGTACCCTGTCACAGGAACCAGTACACTCTCCGACAATATAGAGAGTATAAGATCGTGCCAATGTGGCGAAGATTGTACGTAAATTCCTCACAGTTCCCAATTCATAGCCTGGGGGGGTGAGGCAAATGGGTACAAAGTTCTTTGCCAAGGGTTATTATACTGGAAAAGTTGATCGGTCATCGATTGACTTGCAACCTTCTGATCACCAGTACTAAGCTCTACCAACCCAGCTACCAATCTCCAAAATTAGGTCTTGGTTTCTTTGCAAGTGGGAGAATTTATAGTATCAATGGAGAGAAAAAACAAACGGGCATTGGTGCAGTTTAAATGAGGTGAAAAAGCATGCCATGGCTCATCTATACCTCACAATACCAGGAAAGAATGATTGAGGCCTTTCTCTTTTTTTTTTGTATTGCTGTAAGTGTTGGAATGATGATTTTAGTGGGGTGGCCTTAGGTTTGTTGACCCATATCCTATGGATTGGGCTACCTGGGGAACTGATGCATTGTACATTTGGATTCTAGCTACATGTATTATAGTGGTGGCGTTCCCAGATTTCTACCACCAGTTCCAGTAGCTAGTTGGGATGGGTGTATTGTAGTTGGTGCCTTGTTAGGTTCTACTACCCTTCTAGTGGTTGGGACTGGCTAGACTGATGTCTTGTAGTGGCTGGTACAGGGTTTTTCATCACCACCAGTCTTTTAGTGATTGGGGCTGATGCATTTTGTGGCCTCTAGCTATGCGGGACTTGTGTATTGTAGTTCTGGCATCTAACTATAGGTTCCCACTACCAGTTCTAGTGGTGGTTAGGGCTGGCTGGGACTAGTACTGTAGTGGTGGTTGCCAGGCCTAACTCCATCATTCCAATGGTGATTAGAGCTGACTGGGCCACTGGTAAAATTGTGTAGTGGTGGCTTCCATGTTAAACCACCAGTTCTTGTGGTGATTAGTGCTTGGACCAAGACTAGTGCATTGCAGTGGTGGCGTCTAGGTCCCTATCACCAGTCCTAGTAGTAATTGGGGAGAGCGGCACTGATGCAAGTGCGCCTCCCGATTTCTAATTCTACCCACCAGTCCTAGTGGAGATCAGGCTGGTGGGGGCTCATGTAATTGTAGTGGCGGCTTCCCACCCCTAGTTTCTATAAGTGGTGATTGGCACTTGCTGAGACTGGTGCATTGTAGTTCATAGATAGGGATGTCCAATTTTTCTGCCCTGTCTCTAAAGTTGTCTTATTGGTAAAACCTTTGTTAGCCAAAATGCTAGTCTTACCCGAAGACTAGTTCTGCGAGGTAGTGCATCCCTAATTTCAGGCAAGGGGTGGGAAGACAATCCCATAATTTGTTCAATTGAAATCATATTGACTCCAATAAAAGTGGGGCCAGTCAAGCCGATTCAGGCCCATCCGTCTTCGAGAATACAGTTATATCAAGAGGGCAATCCCTGCAGTTGCAGGGTTTTATCGGCATGAATATGTGAATTTGACAATGAGAGCAGTCATGGACTCACTAGCCTTTGGCTTTAATGAACTTCCTGTGGCTTCCTGGAATATAGATAGTATTCAGTATACCATCACCATGTACATGTCGGCATTCTATGATTTAGGGTCAATTAGAGACTTATTTTAATCTCTTTTAGATCTCTATTGGTGCTCAGGTATCTCGGCCCTGCCAGTAGGGGAACAGGCTACCATCATGTGATTGCTTTGGTATGAAGGTTCTCTGCACAGTAAAATGTAAGTTTGACCTGCAAAATAGGGGTTTTCCTGCCCTGCCAACAACCAATTTTTGCAAATTATTGCGGGCCCCCCCTATAACCCATCCTCTCGAGTTATGCCTTGCTTTTACTGAACTTTGACTATTATATGGCCAAAGTGTCTCCTGATTCCCGCTGAACATTCATCCAGTTCAATTGTGAGCCAAAAAGAGAATTTGTCACCATGGCCTTTGTGCCCCTTTGATGATCTTTGACATTGGCCGATGACTCAAAGGTGGTCCCCCCCCCCCCCCCCAATGTTGACCACTTGTTGGCCAAAACAGCAATTCAATGCAATGGCCAATTGTTCCCCTTTAATACCCTTTGACCTTCACATGGTAAAAAAATTACCCAGGGATTAATAGACGCTGTGACCAAGTCCACATTCATCCGAGAATGATTGTTGGGTGCCTATAAATACAATCATTAACAGATTTGGATACTCAACTCTAATGGCACTATTGGATGTTGCATAAAAATGTACAAAAGTGTACCAACTGAAAGAAAGCAACCACCCAAGGAGCAACATAACATAATTTCCATAAAATCAATGGTACTTTGTAGAGGGAATGCATTGTTGAAATTCTGCATAGAATGGCCCATTTTTATACCCCTTTAATGACCTTAGTATTACAATTTCCCAAGAGTCTATATTATTCTGTTCGAATTCAGTCAGCATCCTTCGAAGAGTGACTGCTTGGGGGCCTATAATACAGTGGATGGAGAGCGTAGGCAGGTAGGTGACTAAACAGACAGAATGACATGCAGATCACAATGGCTCATGCAGCACAGCTGGATGTGGCTCAAAATGGAAACAGAAGACAGGATGACAGATGTGTTTTCATATGTAATTAGTGCAATGGTTTATATTTTCTTATTTATATACACATGGTGTCCTCTGGTCCAATTTACACATCTACCTGTACATCTCATATATATTGATATTTATTACAACAACAGGAACTAAAATTGGACCACTGAATATATCAAAAAAATACCCCCTAAATGGACTAGAAAATATGGTAAAATATCTATAAAATGTCCATACAAATTGCAGCAATACCCAAAATATTAAGAATGTTTCATTTCTACCTAATGATTATCAAAAAATGGAAGGAAAGTGTGCATAGAGGCTTGAATCAAATTTTTCCCCAAATTCCTAATTTTAACAGGATATGTTCTACAAAATCATAATTCAATACACACTATTTTTATTTTGCATTGGGGTTTTCTCGACGGAATGCCCTTTATAAGAATGCTCTATTATTATTTCAAGTATTATTAATATAAGTTGCATTGCTGGTAGCTGCCCTTGGGATTCAAAGTGAGATACTCCACTACAGACACACATGTGACCTTTTCTTTTTATGCTTGGTGAATTCGCACAGCCATATTTAGTCTTACGTTAATACAATTATTTTTTTGACCTGACTTAACTGACTACTATAATCCCTTTCTGGGATAGCATCTGAAGTAAATTATTAGAAGCTTTTAGGTCAGAGAATGAGTACCATTCTATTACCTGCAAAAAGCAGACAATAAGGGAGAGCCAATTCTAGCAATCTTTGAAACTGAGCATATCGTTCCGCAGGGCTTCGCTTTTGACTAATCACTAAAGTTTGAGATTCTCATCAGCTGTCACTGTTCCTCCCAGGATACACAACAAATTTGAGGATATTGTGACGGAGTCGTGATGCGGGTACATATTATGATAAAGAATACCTCCGATTTGAGTTCAAATAGATTCCTGAAACAATTAGCCTCATTCCCAATTAAATTCAATACCAGAAGTAAGAGAGTAAGAGTTTATACCAAGGATATATTATCCGGAATGAACAGAAAGTGCAACTGCTAGCTTTGAGTATGCCTATTGCAGTGTGTTGTACGCCTTAAAATGAAGATATTTTCGTCTATAGCAGACAGCATTTCAAGTTATAATAGTAAAATTGTATAATAGTAAAACTTTCCCCATTTTGCCAACAGTAGGTTCTAAGTAGATAAAAGCAGCTGTAGGTCCATTATGAAATAAATTCAGACAGGTGACATTTCCCAAATAGGAAAATATTGCAGTCAACGTTGACATTACCCAGCTAGGCCGACTGGAGGGCTCTCATTGTGCAACCGACTGTTTCGATCAACATTTGGCTTACAAATTCAACGGAATGCTCATGAAAACTATGGTCCAATTGAATAAACATATTCTAATTTTAAATTATTTCATAACTGATGGAGTAGTGCTGATTTTAGGATATTGGTTGTTAAATCGGTGCAAAACTGTAGCAGGAAAAGGCTAGGCTATCGCTTCGTTTTCAGTGCCGAACACAGCCGCATATGTCATACCCATAGTCCCTCCCATACTCAGATTGGCAGCTACTATAATACCGTGGAGTGTCCTAAATGCATTTTTTTCTTAACAAATCACCCATTGGTTATCACTGGGTGAAACCAAGCTGATGTGATATTATAAGGGGAACAACTTCGATTGCATATTTGAACGGGCTACTTTTCCATTTTATTCAGTGATTGGCAGCAAGGATTGATGCATCCAGTCGGCAACTGTGTACTGAGTATGTACCTGAACACATTTGACCGACTGCAACTGAGTATGTATCTGAACACATGCATCCAGCCAGCAACTGTGTCCTGAGTATGTACCTGAACACATTTGACCAGACTGCAACTGAGTATGTATCTGAACACATGCATCCAGCCAGCAACTGTGTCCTGAGTATGGTACCTGAACACATTTGACTGGACTGCAGCCTATTGCAACTGTGTACTGAGTAGTACCTGAACAAATTTGACCAGACTGCAGCCTATTGCAACTGTGTACTGAGTAGTACCTGAACACATTGACCAGACTGCAGCCTATTGCAACTGTGTACTGAGTATGTACTGAACACATTGACCAGACTGCAGCCTATTACGCCTGTGGACTGAGTATGTTACCTGAACACATTGACCAGACTGCAGCCTATTACGCCTGTGTACTGAGTATGTACCTGAACACATTTGACCAGACTGCAGCCTATTGCGCCTGTGTACTGAGTATGTTACCTGAACACATTTGACCAGACTGCAGCCTATTGCAACTGTGTACTGAGTAGTACCTGAACACATTTGACCAGACTGCAGCCTATTACGCCTGTGTACTGAGTATGTACCTGAACACATTTGACCAGACTGGCAGCCTATTGCAACTGTGTACTGAGTATGTACATGAACACATTTGACCAGACTGCAGCCTATTGCAACTGTGTACTGAGTATGTACCTGAACACATTTGACCGGACTGCAGCCTATTGCAACTGTGTACTGAGTATGTACCTGAACACATCTGACCAGACTGCAGCCTATTACGTCTGTGTACTGAGTATGTACCTGACACATTTGACCAGACTGCAGCCTATTTAGGCATCAAATAACAATGAGCCTTTTTACTGTTACAGTCGATGAAACGCTACTACTGTGTCAAAGGTCATAGGGTACACTGACAGTTGTATGTAGCACAATGTGTAGACGTGTAAGCTTACAGACAGAACCCCTTTGATGAAGATATCACTTCCTACCAGCATAAAACACAACAGATCTCCCCCCATACTGATAGAGATCCCCCCCCCCCCCCCCCTCGTCAAAGGGATCGACTCTTATTGATAAATACACAAAGATTTTCACTGCACATTGGAGTGGTGCTTTGGAGTTTTGCTTGTCATAATAAGTCTGAATAAAATGGGAGAATAACCAAGGCAAGACATTTAATCAAATGCGTCCTTTCGTGTTATACAGTTAACGAGATGATAATGATCTTGTGTCGAAGGTCATGAGGAAAACAATTGTCAGTTCGTCGTTGAATAATAGTGTGCCAAAAGATCTTTCGAAACTCCCCCTGTGGAAAATTACGATCCTGCCAATACAAAACTTACAGTTTTTCCCCCATACTTATCAACATAACATCCGCAAACTGGGATGCATTGTTGTCTTTTTTCAAACAGTGGTGACAGTTTAAAATGCCGTAACAAATCGCTAGAAGGGATCTCGTCCTATCCCCCGATCAGTGGTGCACCTACAACCACGAACAGGCATAGTGATGGAAATGCAAAATTACTGTCCTTTTAAAACATTGCAGAAAGCATGTGAATCTACTGTTGGACTACTCTTGTGCAAAAATGTAAATGAGCTGTAAACAAATCCATTTGAGTGATTTGAACTGAAGTGTCAATGGCACATAGATCACCCTGTACAATTTCTCACCAAATAATAATGGTACCTGGTGGCTAGATGACTTGTAATCATTGGCCAATCATTATCTGTGCAACAAAGTTTGGGAAGAAGAGAGTCATTTGTGTTATTTCAAGGGAGGGCCGAAATGGGCCCCGACAGCCACACACCACCCAAGCACTCCTGATGGCCCTCTATACCCAAGGCCATCACAATCTCGTGTAACTTTAGGGAAGAACAATTGAAGCTTGTGGAGGAGGGGTGCATTCAAGTACCATTGTGTGAATGGCATGGAGGCCCTCGAGAGCCCAAGTGGGGCCTTGAACCGAAGCATTATAATGACAGAAATCAAGCAGTGTGTAACCAAATTTGTAAGAGGAGAAGCATTTAGCTGATTTCACATGATGGGCCCTTGCAACACCAGCTTCCATAAAAAAATTCCTGAACACCCCAAATGCCCCTTCACTTGATGATCATTGTACGAGTAGCAATTTGAATCAAATATGAAGACAGATAGACATTCAGGATCACAACAGCTCACCAAGCACATGTCGGGGTGGGCTAAAGTACACAAGAAATCACCTATAAACCATCTCCTTAAGTATAATATTAAAATTTGAAATCTTTTGGAAATTCCACCTCAGAAAGAAACATCAATTTGATTGCACTAAACTGTGGAAATGAGCTGCTAAGTATGTATTGTATCATTAAAATGAGAATGGTTTTTCCATCCCCGACATGCCAATTAAATTCTGCTCACATTTGCGCAGGAATGTGATTTATGTAAAAAAAGAAAACCATGGATCCACTATATCTGGGAGGTGAACAAGGCAACCAAACAAGTGATTGCAAATGGAGGACCCATGATGAATGGATGGAAAACAAAACTGACTGAAGGTTACTGTGTTGGATCGCTACATCTGAACAAAAATCCCTCAAAAGTAGTATCGAATGCAGGTATGGGGGCAGGGAGATGGTATGAATAGGATTTTATATGTAGACATATTATGAGAACTTGTTAAACGCACTTCTTAAGTCGCTGCTCTGCTCAATATAAACCTTCGCAGATATTACCTGATTAAAGGAAATGATCAAACTCAGCAATTTCAGGAATTGAATTAAGCCCAATCGGTGGAACATCAGGTTACCACCTGGGCGAAATGGCAGTTGTACCCTAGTCAGGTCATACCCAAGACTTGAAAAATGATTGCCGGCTGCCTTCCGGCTGGGCACTCAGCATGAAGGATCGGAGCAGGGGGAAACGCAGGAAGGCAATTTGATTGTTGTCGTCTGTATTGTGATTACCCCACCCCCACATTATGGTACCAGGACAGAGGCATGAGTATTCCATGGACCTGGTGGGGGATTTGCACCCTTTCGAGCCGCAAACATGTTCGTTACTCCATGGTAAGTTGCAAGCGATGATAAGCCCCATGTATTGAGGTTTCACGGTCTCTAATTAGACACTGTGTGTGAAGGTTGCACCTGGTCGTGTAATAGTACTGTATATTAAAACCTGCTAAATCAAAAGCCAGTCCCACAAATCACTTGGACAGAGACTAGTGTATGTATGTGATGATGTAGTCCCAGGCCACAATAGCATTTATGTCACATGCACATGGCTCAGCTGAGAAGGATGGCAGTAACCCCTCACTCTTCCATAAATATGATGCAGCAACACAACAAACCTGAACCTTACCGAACCCTAAAGAGCAGCCAGGCCAAGTACCAACTGTCACATGCCGATACAACGTGACCAGGTTACAATCTTACTCCGGAGCTGATGGCTCTAACCATGGCCACACGTATGGTACCTGGGGCGCTCACTGAACATGGCAGCCTGCAGATGGGTCACTGTATCATATTACGATCACCTGAAGATTGCCCCGAACCACATACGCCATCCCTTCAGGAGCGGGTTGTGTGTAGTGTAGCAAAAACGACAGGGAAACAATTCAATTCTCGGTATGAATACACACGGCCCTGTTATGGTACAGACCTGCAGGGTATCTAACAGATTTCACACAACAATCTGCCAATTGTACATGTATGGGGAGCGAAGAGCCACAGCTCAGTCACAGTTGTCATACTCAAATGTAAGGAGCTCAATAATCAACTCTGATGGTTACAGCGCACATTATACAGAAGTTGCCACGTGGGGTGATTTTATGGTGGCTCTCGCCAGAGTAAAAATAGCAGACACTGTTCATACAGTTCACCCTAAGCTGCTGAGAGCCGGACAGCACTCGTCCACAACCGCGTGGGTGGAATCACATGTCAGCATGGGCAAAGGTCGGATCAGCTTCAGATTTGTGTTGGGCAGGTAGTTCTTGGTGTAATATCAACCCGCTCTAGAGAGAGCCAAACTGGAGCCGTGGATCCAGGGCAAAGGAGGTTTTCTGAAATTCAATAAATAAAAAATAAAAAGATTAAAAAAAGAATATAGGGCCCCGATTAAAATGGACTTTGTCAGTGGCGCTTTCAAGAAAACAGGAAACCCACTCAAACGCAAGAGGCGTCCCTGAACAATGGAGGTCCGTAAACAGTAGGGCTGGAACTCTTGTAGTCTTGAGTGACACTAAAATGTGTCACAGCAGATCGCCTCTTGGATCCAGCACTCGGAAGTAGGAGCAGCAGAGTAACAGGATGAAAAAGGTTGTGCGATAGAGAGGGACAAAATGCCGGGATTCATGGGTAGCAGCTCGATGTGCCAAGCTCAAGCATCTAGAACCAATGCAAGTGAACAGGAAGACGGTTTGTAATGTTGTAATCTTCCAGGATGGGGGGGGGATATGTGACCACGCTTTGGAGCATTAGTGAGAAGACATGTAGCTTGTTTTATGACAAGCTTTGGAAGATGCTTGAGAGGTGGAATGCCATAGAGAATAGAAGTGCAGAAATAAATCAATTCTTGGAGAGTAATTAAAGCATGAACCAGGGTAGGAACCAGGAGATACTATTTTTGAAAGTTCATAGAAGTTAGGGCCAGTATCGTCATCCTCCGGAGTCAGGGGTTATGTGGTGAGTAGCAGAGGAATAAAGTTTATTATTGCATTAGCAAAACATGCTGATAATAGGTGATCAAGTTTAAAGACATTTTGAAAAAAGTGATGACAAATTAAGGAATGGCAAAATGCACAAGTGATCCTTATCTAGGGAGCTAGCATATTCTCCTAAAGCCAAGGATATTGCTTACATTTGTATGAACAACTCTCACTGCTTGGCCTTCACTCTGCAGCACTAGGGTTTCGGAGGCCGAAATTGAACTCAAGCCAAACTGATGGCCCAACCCCAAAAATAGGAATCAGCCAATAGATATGAGTGCTCAAACATCTACCTATAGGCCAAGTATGAGCATTACAACTTTATTGAAGAGAATCGTGGATACAATGCTTTCAGACTTATGGTTCTTGTTGGGATAAGGGTGACCTTGAAAACTCATAAAAAGAATATATGAATCATCATCCATATGGGGACACCGACCTTGTCAAGTTTGAGGCCTTTTACACTCTTTGTGAAAAGTTTAAACCCCTGTTGAGTATAGACCTGACCAAAACAATAGACATTACATTACTCCGATGACCAACTTACTTGCCAGGTACAGAGATTCACATTAGTTTTTCATTGAAGACTTATATGTTTCAACGGGATTTAATGTCGACCTCTTTACCTCATGTGAACTTGAACCAGCTAGACCACAAAAACAATAGGGATCATCCACATTATATGGCCAACCTGAATGCCAAGTATTAGCTCTACTGTTTTGCATTAACAAGTTATCATGATCATGAAGTATATATTGCATTGAATTTTCACCTCTGGCAGAAAAAAAAAAGGAAACAGATGTGTTTTTATCACAAATACTTTCACAATGGAATAGGTTGTGAGAGCGTGTGGATGGCGGTATTGTTAAGGCGTCAAGAGTGTGAACCGAAGTTTGTTACAACAAGTAAACCAATGGTTTCAAAGCTATACCATAAACATGCTCCTTACTGACATATGACCTAAATTCTAAGCAAGGTACCAATGGTGAGATCATAAACCCCAACTCAATAAACTTATTCAATGGTGAAAATTTTTGATGGAAGCAAAATATGATGCCCAAAAGCTCCAGCTGGACAATGAGTCTGTGCAAATGAGGAGGCGATAGGGTGGCCAGTTTTGGTTCATATTGCAGAAGCCACCTGTGCTTGGGGGTGGTTGAAGGGGTCCTATTGGGGTGTATTGAATATTGTGAAACAGAATGAAAAAACTTGATCTCAAGGAGATGCATTGTGTCAGTTTTCATCAGCATGTCAGAGACCACAAATTCAAGAGGCCCCAAGGACGGAAAAAGTTTGCAGACTGATAGTCCGTCCTACCTAGTTTGATACGTGTTTGAAATGGCATTTTACCCCTGTCACACGAATACAGTATAATGCTTGGCCTTCTCCACCATCTGGTCCCAGACCATCACCACCTTCTGGAGGGATCCCGGGCGCTCCCCCTTACCATGTACATCCCGTTTTTGGCTGCTTGCCTCTCCGAAGCCTGCAAGAGAAATGAATACTGATTGTTTCGAAGGAGTCATTTCTCATAGGCAGCCTGTAACAACACATTGGGTGTAGCAATGAGACTAAAAATTACAACTATCCCTGAAGGGTTGTCCGGTCCCTATGGTGGGGTACCAAGGGTAGTGTGGTAACCTCAAGGGTAGTGGGGTACCCATGTGTGCTGGGTGTTTCAATAATTAGTGCACTCGAAAAGGTTCTATTAGTTTGTGTGCTGTGTGTCAATTTGTTGGGTTTTCCAACGCGAGGTGTCCCCAGTTTGGAGTTGCCAAACATTGTATCTTTCACACACACACCCTGAATAGTCACAAAACACACATTTTCACTCATAATTGGAGGATCACTGTCAAAAGTGTGGATTCATTGGGGAAGAGTACATTTTTGGGACAATTTTTCCATATTTTCACTATTTCTCATGATATTCGCTGATTCCGATGGCTGAATGGTTTTGAATTTTTTGAACTAGGTGATAAGGTCCACAAATTACAACTTCCATGCAATCGGCAGCCAAAAATTACCACCACTCCATGGTAATTTTCTCAGCATTTATGCGAAAATTTGCTGAAATACTCGATGAATATGGTATTTTTTCTCCTCGGTCTCACTCATCTCTTGATATCGTTAACAGTACAGTCAATTAATCAGTGGTTAACCAACAAAGTTGTGTTGCCTATATTACAACAGGGCTCAAGACAAACTTCTCAAGTCAGTTTTAATAATTGTGGAAAACCCGAATTTCCGGGGTCAGCTCATGGTGCTTATACATCGTCTTCCTGTACCCGGCTTTTCCCCGCAAACTCAAGGACCACTGCAGGCTTGGATACAACAGATGTTTATATTGTGGAGAGGAAAACTGTATCTAAGGTCCAAACCCCATTTCAATACGACTGTTCCTATGTGGATTATTGCCCCCAAAAGTTTGGGCCTTAAGGCAAAGAAATTGGGGAAATCCCTATTGCGCCATAACGCAATGACGTACACATGTCAACACAGAAAATTATGTTATGTAGGTGATGTTTCATTTTGTTGAATGAGTCAACATTTAGCAGAAGTTTTCTGTTGTCCTTCTCTGACCAAAGTAACTATCAACCACCTACCAACCCCCTACAGCAAAATCCGCTCCATAGAATAAATGCCTCTCGAAGTGAAATTACAGTTTGGACCTTTCAAATAGAAAACAAAGATGTTTTACAGGGTTGTGGCAAGTATGACATAATTAATTATTGGCATGCATGGATGCATTTCTGATCCTTGCATAACATGCTCCACAATACACAAACTTCAAATGACTGTAACGCCGTAAGGAAAGTCCTATGAGTTTTCTGGTTTGACTGAGACATTCAGTTATATTCAGCTATTTAATTAGCCCTTGTATACTCTCCTCCAGTTGCCCTTTAAATATGGATCCACAAAATTTGCACATGCAGGGGCTCAATGGTTGGTTACCCGGGGGAGGGGGGTGCATCTGTGGACGTCTGGCACCACGTCAGAAAAAAATCCACACTTTCAAAAAGGCGCACTGCCTGGAAACTCCACCCCCCCCCCCCACAATCAAGTGAAAATGACACCACATGCAAACCACACATAAGTCAGTAACCTCCTAACATTATTGTTGTTCCTCACCCTCATTACTCGCACACCACACACACACAACTAGAGTACACAAAACCACACCACAAAGCGGTAAACTTTACCTCATTGGCATAATCCTATCGGAGAGACTAATAGTGCACCTTTTGGAATAGGTCTTTCGTTTTATGCGAAAAAAAGAAGAACCAGAACAAGAAGACTGCATAAAGATAAGGAAAAGAAAATGAACACTATGGAAGTATGGACCGTTTGTCATGCAGAGGGAAATCCTTCCATCACCATGCCGCATCAGAGTTCCTTTCAGCACCAAAAACAGAATCAAATAAATAGTACAGACATTGTATCTTTTTTACTGTACCCTGCTGCAGGCGTATAGATAGGGAGGACACTTTTGCTATTTGCAATAATATTCATTATTTGTCCTGCCCATTACTGTTATTTCCATTGAACAATCCCTGTTGGACCTATGCATATGATTGTAGACTGCTCTAGTCTCAGGCACACAACGTTTCTAACTCTTCAATAAATCAATCAAGGAAGTACACTGAAAACCAATTTTTTTTGTATTATTTTAAGAGAGAAGATTTGGTGTCTATCTGACCATATCAATCACAAATGTGTATCACCCATAGTTATTGATTTATCGTTTAGATTATGTAATGTAGGAAAAATAAAAGTTCAATCACTAGTCCTGACAGCTGCGTCCATATTATGCTGAATTATACAAGGCGATCGCCCCCCCCCCAATGTCTGGCCTGGTTGCCTTCTCCGATCTGTGTTCCATCAATAGTCACCATGCAAACAGTGTACACATGAATTTATTGTGTTGCTTTGAGATTGGGTTATATAGCATTTAACCACTACTAATCAGTGATCAATTTCAAATTGTAAGGACTCTGATATGGACAATTCTACTGAAGAGTGAATACTTAAGTAGAATTTTTTGGGAAATGTGACTAAGATCGCCTTAAATTATGCAAAATTAGACACAATATTTCAAAATTCCTATTGACGCATTTGCTCATTTCACATATCTCAGGACCACAGTTAATACATGGGAAATCAACAAAACTTGAACATTGCATGAATGGAACAATTATACAACTGCATAACCCCCAGTGACTTAAGTCATGTTATGTTAACATTTTGGGGGATAAACTATTTTTACTTTTTTTTTTTTTTTTTTGTGGAACCTACCAATCAAGCTTCAGGAAAATATAACAACTTTTGAAATTTGGGGAACACAATGCGAAATAGACACACTGAAAGACCTCCAGTGTCCTCCACCCGATGTGAATAATACAATTGTATATAGTGAATATCCAAAGAGTGCTCATTTACAGACATGAGTGGTGATGGAATGAAAAAATCCGACGAAACTTGTGAATATCTTGCATTTAAATATTATGCAAAAAATTAGACGACTCAATTACATATTTGACACTGAAAATCTAGTCAGTACATCTACTTCATATTCCCGCATCTATGTGCCAAACCAAGTCAATCATAGCACATACGGTTCATTCTGTAATCTTGCTAATGAGCCTGAACAATAGATTACCTAAAATAGGCTAATTACCGTTACCTTAACTAGGGGACACCGCCCCGGCGGGGACCGCCCCCAACGTGGATATCCACACTTTTGCCAATAACCAGTTTCTATTTTTTTGGCCCGTACTTCCTGAATAAGAACATTTTTCAAGACTCACACCCTTAACACACAGACCACCCGACAGAGGTCTAAATTGGGTCCAGAGGTCACCACACATGCAGGTCAACAATTATACACAATGGTGACTTCCAGCCTTCACAGATATTAATTCTCGATTACGGCCAGGAAACAGTTTATGACCCCTAAGTGGACCTTGAATGCTTTCAATGAACATGGCAGTGATACATCCACTCCTAAGGACTTTTTGCATTTTGCTACCACGCCCAATGTTATTGCTTAAAAAGTATTAAAATCAGTTTTTGACCCCTAATGGGTGACCTTAATTTACCTTCAATGACTGGCAGTTTTTTATAAAAATTGTTACCTCTCCATGTGATTGCATCCACTCCTAGAAGCATATGGATTCCACTGATACTCCTAATGTTCTTGGCTAAAAGCCTTTTAAATTAACTTTGACCCCTTGTAACTACTCAAGTATGCAACCGATCGAAGCGGGAGTTGGTTTCCTCCATAAAGCACACAAAGTCTCTCACATATCTCAAAAATAACCAGTGTCCTATTGTTTGTTGCCGTACTCCTTAAATAACACCTTTATTCAAGACGCGACCTTTAACCACACATGACCAACCCGACAGAGGTCAAAGTGAGTCAAGAGGTCACACAACATGCCAGGCCACATTAATCACAATGGTGAACCTTCCAGCCTTCACAGATATTTCAATTCTCCTCAGATTTATTTCCAGACAACAGTTTTTTACCCCTAAGTGACCATTGAAGACCTTTAATGATATGGCAGTTTTTTAATGAAAATTGTTAACCTCCATGTGATACAATCCACTCCTAGGAGATTTTGCATTCTATAACATTCCCCGTGCTATTGCCACAAAGTATAAAATCAGTTTTTGACCCCTTGTGACCTTCAATGACATGGCGGACTTTATAAAAATTGTTACTCTCCAGGTGATTCATCCCCACTCCTAGAAGCATTTTGCAATTCCAATGACATGCCTAATTTATTGCGAAAAGCTATTAAATTAACTTTGACCCCTTGTAACTACCAAAGTATGCCGCCGTCAAAGCGGGAGTTGGTTTCCCTTCCATAACGCACACAAAGGTCTCTCACATCTCCTCCAGAACTAACCGTTTCTATTTTTTTGCCCGTACTCCTTAAATAAGCACATTTATTCAAGACTCAAAACCTTTACAAAACCACATGACCACCCGACAGAGGTCAAATTGAGGTCAGAATGTCACACACATGCAGGTCAACAATGATATCACAATGATAACCTTCCATCCTTCACAGATATTCAATTCTCCGATTATGGCCAGGAAACAGTATTTGACCCCTAAGTTACCTTGATTGACCTCTAATGACTGGCAGTTTTTATGAAAATTGTAAACTCTCCATTGATACTTCCACTCCTTCCTGGTAGCATTTTGCATTCGATGAACATGCCATTGCTATTGCCAAAATTACTAAAATCAGTTTGTGACCCTACTTGGACCTTTGATACCTTCAATGACCTGGCGTTTTTATAAAAATCTGTTACTCTCCATGTGATGCATCCACTCCTGAATCATTATTGCATTCCAATGA
The DNA here is from genome assembly GCA_026419785.1 of Sclerodactyla briareus. Lineage (NCBI taxonomy): Eukaryota > Metazoa > Echinodermata > Holothuroidea > Dendrochirotida > Sclerodactylidae > Sclerodactyla > Sclerodactyla briareus. The sequence continues at coordinate 21,083 of JAODTK010005917.1, forward strand.
ATACGCCTAATGTTATTGCGACAGCTATTAAATTACCCTTTGACCCCCTGGTAACTACCAAGTATGCGTCCGATCGAAGCGGGAGTTGGTCGCCCTCCATAAATCACACAAAGTTCTATCCACATATCCCAAAATTACCATTTCTTTTTCTATTTTTTTTTTTTTTGCCCCTAACTCCTTATAGCACATTATTCAAGCTCAACCTTTAACCACATGACCACCTGACAGAGTCAAATTGAGGTCAGAGGTCCCACACATGGCAGGTCAACAGTAATATCACAATTAGGTGACCTTCCCGCCTTCACAACAGATATTCAATTCCTCCGATTAGTGCCAGAAAACATTTTTTGACCTCCCTTTAGTGACCTGGAATGCCTTCAATTATCTACAATTTATAAAATTTGTGACTCTCCATGTGATACATCCAAACCTAGGAGCATTTTGCATTCTATGAACCCTGCCCATGCTATAGCCGAAAAGTACCAAAATCAGTTTTTGAATTCAAATTGACCTTTAATGACTTGGATGACATGACCCATTTTATAAACATGTAACCCAGAATGGGTTACAACCCTGTTCCTTAAATTAAACACTCAGAAGGTCACTGAAGGTGGGGGGTTGCAGGAACACATACTATTTGGCAGTTAGATCCCATAGTGGAACCTTGAATCCTTTGATGACATGATGGTTTTTTAGGGAAAATGTTCTCCACCCCACGAGGTTACACCCTGTCCTGAAAATTCAACATTGCCAGCACTGTCAACTGTCAATTGTCTCCAAAAATATAGTTTTTGTCCCATAAGTGACCTTGAATGCCCTTGATGACATTCAGTTTTTAATGAAAAATGTTACTCTCGATGAGAATTCACGCAATCCTACAAGCATAATGTACCACAAAGTAAATACTGCCGATGCTATTGCCGTAAAAGGGATCAAACAATTTTTGACCCCTTTGAACTTGAGAACCAAGTGCCCGATTGAAGTGGAGTTTGTTTCCGTCTATTCAACACACAGAGCTTGGTCCACATATTCAAATTTTGACAAAATGACAATTTAATTTTTCGTTGCCCTGTAACTCTAAAATAAGCCACATCATTTGACATTTTAACCCTCAATATCAGGGTATTTCGACCTGCGATTCTAAAAATCAACTGAACAATCACTATGACATCCTTTACTGCACTAATTTCAAATTGAAACTTTGACCTCCGCTATCTTCACACGCATGAAGGTCACATGGGGTCAATTATGGTCCGTTTCGATCAGAAGGTACCTTTTGAGATCCGAAAATGGCCTCGAAAATGTTATTTGGCCAAAAACATGGTAAAGGTCCAAATTGAGGTCAACGGTCAACACAGTATGCGGTCAACTCTTGAATAACAATGGTGCACCTCCCAACCTAGCAAGAACTTATCGGTTTCCCCTGTATGGCCAAAAACGGTTTTTTTGACTCCGAATTGAACCTTTGAACACGGTATTTTACGCTGAAACTCGATCAGTCATCTCCTCAATATCCCGCATCTATGTGCCAAACCAATTTCACCAAGCCCTACTGTTCATCCTAATCTGGCTCACAGAGCCTAAACAATATTACAGGACTAGGCTAATAACCTTACTTAAAATTTAGTGACTTGCGCCAAAATCTAATCAAATCATTTTCACCCAACCCACGATGCTACCCTGAAAATTTTGTCGCAATTGCAACTTCTTGCCGTTCGGCCGATATCTGCTCACGAGAGTGTGACACACACACACACCACCCACACCACACCATACCTGTTTAGGGGCCTAACGGGCAACACACAAACGGACATTATCTTTCACCTATGGAATGGGGACATCAGTGCAAACCTACATAGGGGTCCCCTACCACTACAATATCATTTTTACGCAGTTTTAAAGGGAAACATAGGAACCGGGGATATCCCCCATTCCGTTTTTTTTGTGGGCCGTTTCCTATGTAAACGGGACAAACAACGGGTATATCCCCATTGCGGCGTAAACCCCAGTTACGTTGAAAAGATCCCGTGTGTGTCCCCTTTTACTGGATCCACAACGCACACACACACACACACCCACCACACCACGCACACACACACAAACATACACGCCATAGTGACCAATAGTCTCCGCCTTATTTCATCAGGCGAGACAGAACACCTGAGCTGTACCTTCATGTGGACTGAACGCAAAAGCCCATACATTCTAAAGCATTTCGTATCAGTGAAATGCATTGCTGATTACTTATACGGATCATCATGGCAAGGTGATGTGACCAGCCTTATTTTTGGTATCAATTTGTTTTGTCTGACCTGCATTCACATTGATAATATGATCATAATTTTTTCATTGCTAAATTGTGTCCAAACTGTTGCCTCAAAAAATGATCAGTGAGGGTTGAAGGTTAAACGTGCATTATAATCTACTTACAACTTCTATTGTCTTTTGTGATCCTCATAATAGCATGAGCATAGCATGAGCGTTTGTACATCACTGGGAATATCTAAGCATCAGAGACCCGAGGTCAACAGAAAATCCCTAGACCATGAATCCAATTTTCACATCCATATTTTCAAAGTCCCATAAGCCATATTGTACATTGCCGTCATGGTCACTGAATATCCATATTGTACAATGGCCTGCATGATCTGAATATCATATTGTCCAATTACTCACATTGACACTTAATACCATATTGCACAATGGCCGCATACCTGAATATCCCTAACTGTTACAATGGCCTGCCCATGGACACTGACTACCTCTTGTACAATGGCCTGCAGGACGCTGAATTCCATATTGCCAATGGCCAACATGTACGCTGAATATCCCTGCTTGACAAATTATGGGCAACATGGCTGGATGTCCAGATTGGCTGAAGAAGCAGCTCTTATAACTTTTTTTTTCCATTTTTTACCAAAAGTGACCACGAAGCAAGGATTCATATACTCAAATTCCAGCTCGACTAATATACTTTGAAACTTCAGTAGGAGTTGGCCCCCCAAAATCTATTATGTTTGAACTCGTCCAATACCATAGGGAGGCAATGGCGACATGCCCCTCATGAGCCTAGGCTAGGGACTTTTTTGCAGGCCTCTGCACAGATTCAACTGGGTTCCCAGTGACTGTGAAGTACCTACAGAAAGTAGGGCTCAAGTAAAGTAGGGTAGGAAACCTTCCTCACATTTCATTATCAAAGATCAACCAAGGATCAAACCTAATGCAAAGGCCGGTGCAAGGTACATATCTGGACACTGCATGTTTTGTCAGCTGTATATTTTCCACTAGGTACACAGATTAATTAAGGCATGGCAAATCTTTAGCGGTACCTGATCAATTGTGGGGGAGGGGGATAATCACGCACAGGTGGCAACTTGCAAATTGCCACCCCTTGTTTGTTCCTGCTCCAGTCCTCTTTTGCAACGCCAAGTGGAGAAGACAACAGGTCTTTGATATTTATCCGATGGGGATTTGATTTCTGATCTCACAGGTGGAAGGCCGATGCCTTCCCACTGTGTCAGCCACTCGGTAGGTGCCATTTATTATTTTACCTTCGATAAAAGACAGGGAAGTAATGATCTTCTGTGATCTGGAAGGTGTCTATATGGCTAAAATTGTCTTCATGCTCCGGCCAACTGGCCCCACTGCAACCAGTCGGCCAGCAGGCTTTTTCAGGATTCACTTATGGGTCCGTGAATAGAAATTTAAGGGCTGACCCCTGGCCTAGCTGGGTGGCTATAGTTAACAGAGCAATTTAGTGCAGAAACCTTTAGTATTATTCTGAAGCAATTAAAGCCTTGTAGACTATGCAAAAATTCCTGATGGTAGGCCCAAATAACACAACAGTCACATTTGATATTGGAGTAAATGTGGCAGTCATAAGCCTTTCTATGTGAAAATTAGGAAAAAGAATATATTTCTCTGCAAGGGATTGATGGATGATGATAGTATTGTGTGCCATAGAAGAGAGCACTGTGCATTTCGAATGAATGCACCTCGTTTCAAAACGAGACAAGAGACAGAATTGAAAGCATGCACGCAATAAGAAAACAGGTAGGGTTGGACAGGGGGTGATCAGAGGAGCTAGGCACCATGTTACCTTAGCTGCCACAGGTGGTTTGGGTAGCGTTCCAGGTTTCCCTTCGCTCACTGGCTTGATGGGTGTCATTGGTGGCCTGGCGGGAACTGTGCAGGAATGTGAGAAATAATGAAAAAACATAGTCAATGTCTATGCTATGTGAGTGCTTTGTTAATACCCAATAAGATAATCTAATATAATATAATATAATATAATATAATATAATATAATATAATATAATATAATATAATATAATTATAACTAATGAGAATATAATATAATATAATTATATAATATAATATATATAATATAATATATATAATATAATATATATAATATAATATATATAATATAATATAATATAATATAATATATATAATATAATATAATATAATATAATATAATATAAGACCCAGGTTCATCGCAAACTCACGCAAGTCGAGCATATACAGGAAGCTACCAGGGGAATGGGTAAGGGGGAAGGTATGACCATGAGCAATGGTCTTACAGGGTAGTGAACAAGGCAAAGATAGGGACCATGGCATGACCTGAACAAGGTCTCCTAATGTCAAGGAGACACCATGCATACATCACCACAATGTACATGTGCCTTTAAATCCAGAATCTCAAAATTATTGCATACATGTGGTTGCTTGACTCATAACACCATTCTGGTCAATTTGACTAATTGACCTACCTCTTGTCATACTCCCAAGGGGAATTGTGACAGGGAGCCCCAGATAGCAATACCAGAATAATAATGGGATCAAATACTATTATGATAAGGAAAACAAGAGTGCCAATGACACAGAAGAGGACCTATCAATGTACAGAAAGTCCAGTGTAGAAAATGTGCCAAATTTTTCAGTGACACTGCAATAATTATTGAAATTTATCATCTTCGTATTCCTGAGGACGGACATGTAATGATATACTGATAACTTTCCACAATGCTGTAGGAGAAGAAGCTGCTCGACTGTTCCAACAAATAGCCAAATATATCCCATTTTATCATTGGTCAATGATCTCACTGCCCCTCACTTTTATTACATCCAGATTTATTCTACAAATAAGGCACTTGCCTAGTTCTCCCCTCTTCTATCATCACATGGCACCATTACAAGGCCATTCCATGTCTTGCTTCAAATTTAGGTATATCATAAACTGAAACAGCTCACTCACATTCAGTGACCAAATTCATAAAGGACGGATTATGGACCATGTCTGAAGGAGTACTAAGTTTACTGGAAAGTGCTAAATTGCTTAAATAGGCAAACTAGACATAATACTTGACGTCCAAGAACCCATTTCCAATTTTGAATACCTCAGGACATAGTAGGGACCTACTCAATACAAAGCAAGTTATACACATGGAAAACCCAAGTGACTTGAATCAAGGTTAATTCATTCTTCAAAAAACGAAGGTGATTGTCTGAATCAAGCAAAAATGGCTAACATTTACTCAACTGCTTAGCTGCATGCTTGCTCGACGTCATTTCTGGAAACACCCCCGTGACTTGACTGGAATTCAGGGCCAATGTGACTTTGAAACATGTTTGTTAAGAATTATCACAGAGACAGTATCATGGTTATCTTCTTAGAGATGTAAGGAGTAAAAAAATCATGGATGGCAATCATGTGGGACAAAGAACATGTACCCCCCTAGTGTTTGATAAATCACACACTGATACAGTCAGTTCTTCATGAATTTAGTTGAGCCCCCAACCCTCAATATTTGAGAAAAGATTGCTGCTCTTGCATGAGATGAAAATACACCACACCAGTGATTCAGTAACAACTTGCTCATGATGAATTTGTCAAACAAATATTTTTTTTTTCCTAGTTGGTTTGGGGTTGCTATTGTTCTGTTGCTTGAAATCCCCCCCCCCCCCTCCCAGTTGTGGAACTTAAAGAACCCATTGCAGGCCTTGATACAACAGAGGTTATTTTGTGGAGATTGAATGAAAACGATCTATAGGTCCAAACCCCATTTCAATACGATGTTCCTATGTGGAGTTTGGCGTGTTCAAAGTTGGGTGGTAGTATGTGTAGGCAGAGAAATGGGGAGGAAACTCCCAAGTGCGCAATAATGCATGACGTCACACATAGACAACACGGAAAATTATGTCACTTTTCATTGCTTCATTTTGTTGACTAAGTCTATATTTAGCAAGCAGATCTGTTGTCTTTCTCTCACCAAGTACCATCAACTCTACCACCCCATACGCAATCCTCTCCCATGACTAAATTCTTTTCAAGTCACATTAATGTTTGAATAGCTAATGGAAAACAAATAATTTTTGCATGATTGTTCAATTTGACATCATTTATATTGCATGATGGGATGCCTTTCGATCTTGCGCAATACACATGCTTCACAATAAACAAACTTCAAAGACTAAACTCCGAACGGAAAGTCCTATGAACTTCCCGTTTGGACTGACGCATTCAGCTTTCATCCAGCTATTATACTAGCCCCTTTATAAATCATCCTGGCAGGTTGTCCTTTAAAATGCTCCATCCAGAGCACTATGTTGAATGAATAAATTGATTCTAGTTGGTTTGGGGTTGCTATTGTTCTATATCGCTGAATGCTCCCCAGTTGTGGAACATTAAATTGCTCCATCCAGAGCACTATGTTAAATGAATAAGTTTGTTTCTAGTTGGTTTGGGGTTGCTATTGTTCTATATCGCTGAATGCTCCCCAGTTGTGGAACATTAAATTGCTCCATCCAGAGCACTATGTTGAATGAATAAATTGATTCTAGTTGGTTTGGGGTTGCTATTGTTCTATGTTGCTGAATGCCCCCCCCCCCCAGTAATTGTAAAACCTCAAATTGCTTCATCCAGAGCACTATGTTAAATAAATAAGTTGTTTTGAGTTCGGTTTGGGGTTGCTATTGTACTATGTTGCTGAATGTCCTCCAGTCGTTGAACAGTAAGATTGCTTCATCCAAAGCACCATGCTAGAAGCCTACACATGTACACTGAACTTTTGTCATCATTGTAGGATGATTGTTTACCATGCGCAATAGTTTGAAGTGGCTTGGAGTGGCTAACAGTCTGTCACTAGTTTTTTTCAGGTCATTGTGACTCGAGTGGGATACACCTGAAACATTCTGCAAAGTACAGGACTCGCACTACCTTCCAGCATACCTTAGTTGTTCAAGGAAGCCTTTGGCGTTTGAGTGCTCTTGCGTTTTTATCCCCGACTGACGAACTCATGTTTTAAAGGGGAGCTATATAAATGTTAAGTATTATTACTATCATTAGTATTTGTGCATCATTCATGGATCATTGCACACAGCTTTCATAATATATTACATGATATTGTCACAATGATGAGCCCAAACAGAAAATTCATCCAGAACACTATTGAAGTCACTTTCAAGGAGCACAGAGCATTCAACTATAGTATTGCCGAAACAAATCTGCACACCTAAAACGATCAAACTTACCGGAGCTGGTCTCTTTTCCTCTTTAGGTGGCACTTTCTGCCTGAAGCTGTCACCGTCTGGACCTTGCCTCCTGCTGAGAAAAGAGTACCAATTGAGGTTAACGTGTGAAAACTCTGCTGGACAAAGAAATAAGAAAGTTACTCAAACACATTCTCAAATAGATAGGTCTCCAAAGCAACATTTAAGGCAACTTGTATCCTAGCAACTTATATTGGGTGTTTAGCTGACACTGGGCCATTCTCTCTGCCCCTGCCACTGGAAACTTCCAGCATCGGTGCAATGACTGCTATCACTGGCCATGACTATTATCACTGGCCATGACTGTCACAGGGAGAGCTCAGATTGGTTTGAGAGTGGTTTGAGAGTGGGCATCACCACATTATTGTTAGGCCAATAATCATGTATATTTTACTGCACTTTTGGTGCTTTCTATTTTGACAGCCGAAAATCCAGACCAAATTCCAGCCAGTTCGAATGTACCCTAGGCACAATCACTTCGCGAAATTTGCCTTGTGACCTCACGGGGGGGAACCGCAAGATCCCCTATAATACAAAGTCAATGTAACACAAGTACTTTTGAGCATATTATATAAACAAACTATAGATGGGATCCGGATAAAACCTACAGAATCCTTTCACAGAATATCAAAGAATAATCTCATTGATTTCTAAGTAAATGCCCTTGATCAAAATCCTGTCATCATGGCCCTGTGTAGGGTCTATTAGCAACCTATACATCATTCCCGCGTGATGTCATAGATTCCTCAAATTCTCAAAATTAAATAGAAATATCCAACAAGCACCTGATAAAACCTCCAAATTTTGGGGTGTAGAGTTTTAAAGTGTCCTCTTTTCACATGTGCTAGTTTAAAGCAAATCTGTTACATGACCATTGCCCTTTAAACTGCTTAATATTCATGATTTTGGAACAGAACATATTTGGTGATCTGCCAGATGCCCATGACACCGAAAATTAACCAAACTTCAAGGAATAAGACTAACTTGAGACCATTCTCCGACCTGCCAGCACCGGGCACCCGAGGAGTGGTGAAGCCCTGTCGCTCCAGATTCTGTATCAGGTTGTTCATGTTCACCTCCTTAGGGCTGGGAAGGGCCGGCCTTACAGGGGGCTCAGGCGGTCTCTCTTTGGGTCCCATATAATCATAGTTATCCTCTGGGAAGAAAAATTGGAAGATAAAGGTCAACAATGTTACCTGTGACTTGGATAATTAATTGGCTTTGAGAACGGAAAGGTCAGCTTAAAATAGAATCATGGTAAACATGGCAGAAAGTTACTATACCGTAACTGAAGCTCGCCAGAAAAAATCTCACAAATCTTACAAATATCAACAAAGTCATGATGAAGAATGCATAGTTGCAATTTATTGGAATGAAGAATATTACTAAAGTCATGATGAAGAATGCATAGTTGCAATTTATTGGAATGAAGAATATTACTAAAGTCATGATGAAGAATGCATAGTTGCAATTTATTGGAATGAAGAATATTACTAAAGTCATGATGAAGAATGCATAGTTGCAATTTATTGGAATGAAGATATTACTAAAGTCATGATGAAGAATGCATAGTTGCAATTTATTGGAATGAAGAATATTACTAAAGTCATAATGAAGAATGCATAGTTGCAATTTATTGGAATGAAGAATATTATATGTCAGTCTTGAAGGATCCCATGTTGAGTCATTTCAGGTAAGTTGTCGGTCAATACAGTAACTATTGTGAGTCATAACTAAAGGTAGGTGAATTTGCTGAACCAACGTGTGACTCTGGGGCATGGAGCTATTATAAATAACTGGAGAGGGAACGGCAGCCAAGTGCTTGAAACTATTTGAAGAGAAAATTTGTCCCCATGCGAGCAATTGCATTTGTCAGTTTGTATGAGTAACATTGTTCCAGCTGTGCACAGATGCAACTATAGCATCGACAGATGAGAAAACTAAGTGCTTCACTGACTTCTGTATAATCCTAATGGCCAAGTCAGCCTTTCATAATCATGCAATTTACTATTGGGTTGTGATATGAAGACATAAAGGCTTGCAAATTAAATGTGTTGCATGTACTCACATCATAGACACCCACTACCCAATTCAATCATTAATTACTTCCTATGGTAATCACACCTACTTAAACAAGGCACAGCTGAGTGAACGAATTCCCTGGTGGGTCTACAGGTGATATAGGAGGCTCCCTACTGTAGTCGGAGTTGATGCATAGATGAAAACAAAACTATAAAGGAAACGAAATTATTCATCAAAAACAAGCTAGGGCATTCAAGTAAACATGGAGTTTGATACTCATTGTTACCAGGCACTGGAATATGTGTCCAACCTTTACATAGATTGAACTTGTATATTCAAGGACATTGTTTTCCAAAAAATTCAGAGTTACAGTAGATTGATTGCAACTTCCCTGAGTTGGCGGCAGGCAATTGCACATTTTCTACTAAAATCAGCAACTGGAAGTGACTATGTGATATTTTTCTGTCGGTGGCCTCTTACCAAATTAAAGACAACAAGGTGTCACAATGGAACCAATTAGCCATATCCCCAAACCAACGCGACATATAGGACATCTAGGAAGATATTCATGGAAATAAAATAATAATCTGTACAATCATGTTATTATAATGAGACCATACAACATGCAAGAGGTTACCGACCTGATTAATATTATGGATGATACAGATGCGATGAACTGCATGCAATGATGGCAAATTATTGCTGGAAGTAAATATGCTCTATTTTACATTAGGCTAATGAAGGGAGCAGTGGCTCTAGGCAAACATACAAAATTATCATATGAGGTATAATAGTAGATGGATTAGAAGCTGCTTCGAAAATGTGGTGGAGGCATTTGCATGACAATGCGACTGAAAGGACAACCATAAAGCCAATTGGAGAGGCTAAAGTGATCTTCCATGACTGTGTTATCTGCTCAGTCTTGACACATTGTTTGTCTGTTGGGCTGGTAACTGTGAGGAAACTTACATGAGAATAACTGATGACATTGATCATCAGTTGTGCAGACAAAAACTGGTACAGGTACTTGGTCAGGGCGCGTACCGAGAGATCTGTCTCGGGGTTTTTCAGCTTGGAACCCACGGGGAGTGCACCCTCGCCCTCCCCATTGACAGATAAGTACAATTTATGGGTCCCTAAACACCTGCTGCTGCAATATTAGCTGAACAACAGCTGCAAAACCTCTACTAAACTGCAGTTTTTGTGTTAAAAATTTATTGATCACATCGGGTCATGGGCGGGTTCCGACACCCAAACCACGACAGTGTTCTGCATATTTCCAATCATCGATAGTGTAGGGGTGGCCTAACAGAGAATTGAAATCAATGTGGAATGACCTAGCAGCCTCATCCACCTCATTAACTTGGTGCATGGGAAACTGAGGGCTGTCACTCAGATATCACTCTTCATTTGAAGGTGATGCAGTTAGGCTTTATAATGTAGATTCTACCAGGTAGTTTTATCCCCTAGACCACCAGCTCTTGCTACATTCTCTTACTGGTCTACCTGTATACAGGTATCATACGTGTTTCGTTGCAAGAGCCTATTTGCTATTTCGAACTGAGCCGTTCGGTAGATGTTCATCTGTGTTCTAGTAATTGTCCTATATTGTATTGCAGACTTGTAATTTCCTTTTATGAAGGATCTGATGAAGTATCTATCTATCTAGCTATCTATCTATGTGATAACCAATCAGAGGACCATCATATAGCACAAATATCTGAAACCAGGACTGTTAACACAACATCCCTCACCAAGGAATATACTGATGGCTCTGGGTACTGGGCTGACAATAGTGGATGCTGCACAGTATTCACAGCATGTTCTACACTTGCAATGATACTGATGGCTCTAGGTACAGGGCAGACAGTGACAATAGTGGATGCTGCACAGTATTCACAGCATGGTCTACACATGCATTGATACTGATGTCTCTTGGTACAGGGCTGGCAATGGGGATGCTGCACAGTAATCACTGCATGTTCTACACATGAATTGATACTGATGTCTCTAGGTACAGGGCTGACAATAGTGGATGCTGCACAGTATTAACTGCATGGTCTACACATGCATTGATACTGATGTCTCTAGGAACAGGCTGACAATAGTGGATGCTGCACAGTAGTAACTGCATGTTCTACACATGCATTGATACTGATGTCTCTAGGTACAGGGCTGACAATAGTGGATGCTGCACAGTATAACTGCATGGTCTACATGCATTAATACTGATGGCTCTTAGTACAGGGCTGACAACAAAGGCTGCTGCACAGTAATAACTTCTACACATACATTGATACTGATGTCTCCCAGTACAGGGCTGACAACAGAGGATGCTGCACAGTATTCACAGCATGTTCTACACATGCATTGACACTGATGTCTCGAGGAACAGGCTGACAATAGTGGATGCTGCACAGTATTAACTGCATGGTCTACACATGCATTGATACTGATGTCTCTAGGTACAGGGCTGACAATAGTGATGCTGCACAGTATTAACTGCATGGTCTACATGCATTAATACTGATGGCTCTTAGTACAGGGCTGACAACAAAGGCTGCTGCACAGTAATAACTTCTACACATACATTGATACTGATGTCTCCCAGTACAGGGCTGCAACATAGGATGCTGCACAGTATTCACAGCATGTTCTACACATGCATTGATACTGATGTCTCTAGGAACAGGGCTGACATAGTGGATGCTGCACAGTAGTAACTGCATGTTCTACACATGCATTGATACTGATGTCTCTCAGTACAGGGCTGACAACAGAGATGCTGCACAGTATTCACAGCATGTTCTACACATGCATTGATACTGATGTCTCTAGGACAGGGCTGACATTAGTGGATGCTGCACAGTAGTAACTGCATGTTCTACACATGCATTGATACTGATGTCTCTCAGTACAGGGCTGACAACAGAGGATGCTGCACAGTAGTAATGGCATGTTTGACACACATGCATTAATACTGATAGCTCCAGGTCCAGCCTGACAAGCAAGGACGCATCAATTAGAGCACACTGAGGCAGAAGGATATCAAAGCCTTCCATGTTTGCATAACCAATGCCCTGGCCTCCCCAAGCGAATTATCATTTAGTGAACTTCTTGCAGCATGCGTAGGTGAAGAAACATATACCAGATATATTGTGTACAAGCAATTCAGCTGAAGAGTGGCGTAGTAGTGTTGATTGAAAGGGTCTGTAGGATTTGAAAGTCTCTTCTGAAGAAGCCAAATATGAAATGCTATCATTGAAAAATGAGGGTGTGTGAACGGAATGACCATATGGACTTATTACCCAAGACCAAACAAGCACTTGTCTTTCTTCACTACCAAATGAATACGAGCAGATCTTGTGTTTGCAACAAGTTTGAGCCAAACCATTGGAACAATTCTTGGAGCCAAATTGGAAATAGGACTTAAACATTTATCATACACAATGGGCACGTTAGGGCGCCCTTGTGTTATCAGTGGCAAAGCCTAGGATTTTAAGGATTTATCCTAAAATTCGAATGTAATATGTATCATCTATTGTAGATATATAGATATATATAGCTAGATGTCATTCATAAACTGTTACAATATAATAAGGAAAAAAAGCACAATTGCGAGACCTTTATTGGAGAATAGACAGGTTGAGAATGGACAGAGGGGGTTTCTCCCTAAGCATGGAGGGGAAAATTTCTTGGCTTGTGTCAGGAGGTGCTGTGCTTAGCTAATGAGTTTAAGGGTTGTGAAAAAGAAGACCTGGTTAAACTAGGAAGAAACGATATATTAATGATTAGATAGATTTGCAGAGTGAAACTAAAAGATAGGAAGTAAATATGAGTAGTTTTAGGGTTAAGTCTGGGATCTAGGTGATATTCAAGATTGTGTCCAACTGGGTCAAGAAGGTAGGGAGATTAAGGTGGCTTGCCGGTGAGGTAGACCCAAAATTTATGGAAGAAGAAAAGAAGAAATTTGTTCTAGAGATACCGTATCTTTGAATATATCTAACATCCAGTGAGCAGCAGAGCAACTTTTACTGTGATACAGACAGTACAGTGGTGTGCAATGAGTGATGATCAGTGCTTCAGTTTTGGCATGCTACATACTCCACAAAACAGAACGGGTTTGTGAATCTGTTAACTACGAATACTTATCTCTTATCGTCAACCCTGCATCCTCCCACTATGCTAAAGTATCTGGCAATACACGAATCAAGGGTGGCAACCGCAATGTTCATATATCATTTTCCCCAGGCCAGCGTCAAGCTTGACGAGGGAAAGCATTGTCATGCGAGACCATTTGCGTTGGAATTTGCAACTATCAAAACATGACAATTGGCTAATGTTTAGATCAAATGAACCATTACTGTGTAATTTGAAAGTTCATATTGCGTAACATGTCCTGTGTCAGGTCTGGTTCTGGCCCCTGGAGTTATCACATTAATGGGTCTACTGTATAAACGTTGACAGTACATGTATCTTCATGTTCGACATCCATGCAAAAACCAAGTAAACATTTAATTGTTGAGTTGCTGATCATCTGCCGGTTATTGCAACAACAACAACAAAAACTAAAAATTCGGGCGTGTAATCCGGCAGACGTATATATCCCCGCATCTCTTATTCAAGAAATTTGGTGAACATGAAAACCGGACCATATTCGTGGAACGAAGACATTCTAAACTTGTGAATGACAACGTGACGAGGTAAATGGGTCATTCCATAATGCACTTGTTAATTGTTTATGAGGCACCCCTACAACCCCGGACAAGGTGCGTCCTTAAAATAAGCACATTAATACAAGATTCGACCTTTAAACCAATTGGCCACCCGACAGAGGTCAAATTCAGGTCAGAGGTCACCCATGCCGGTCACAATTACATCACAATGGTGAACCATCCACCTTCGCAATATTCATTCTCCCATTTAGCCCAAAAACCGTTGTTTTGGACCTCCTAAGTGACCTCGAATGACCTTTTAAGATATGCCAAGTTTTTGAGAATTGTTACTCTCATGTGATACAATCCACTCCTAGGAGCATTTTGCATCTGATGACATCACCCAGTCTATTGCCGAACAAGTACTAAAATCAGTTTTGACCCCTAATGACTTTAATTGACCCTTCCAATACATGGCATTTTTAAAGAAAAATGTTACACTCCATGGTGATTGCATCCACTCCTAATCGCATATTGCATTCCAATGAACAGGTCCAATGTTATTGCGAAAAAAAGTATTAAACCATCATTTGACTGATCAGGACAACTAATATGCAAATTAGTCCCACGATTTTTACCCTCAGTGATCTGATTCTAGTGAATAATTTGATCAGGACGGGTAGTAGGCCTATCCACAAAGTTTTGTCAAAATCTCTAAAAGTTGAGAAATAATTGCATTAATTATTCCAATTATGTAACGAATATGTCAAATTAAACACACGTAATGACCTTCGTGATTTCAACGCCATTGAATAAAATTATCGAGACTGTTAGAAGGTCCCTACCTACACAGTTTCATGAGAATCCAACCATTGATAATTTGCCTAATTGCTAATTGGGCCACTTTATGCAAATTAGACATGTTGATTAACCTCCAGTGACTCGCCACATTAGGAAATTCATATCGGCACTGATGTTGGCCTATTCACCAAGTTTTATGAAAATCCAGAAAGGTTTGAAATATCACTACATTCGCTAATTATGGCGAAGCTGGCCAAAGAAATGCAAACTTGAACCTCTGCAATGACCTTGAAATTGTTGCCATGTTTTTCGGCTCCAACAACTACCCCCTACACCACGTTTCGTGTAAATCGCACAAACTTGAAAATTTTGCAGAAAACCTGTGAAATAAGGGCACAAATATACTATATAGCCCTTTTCGAACTTATATATCCGAGATTTTACTTCATACGGACATGTGTACCAGTTTTGGGGTCGAGTCGATAAAGTGTTTAAGAATGAGAGCACTAACACCTAAAGTTCCGGTGGCGCGGCGGAGCCGGCGGCGGCGGAACGGCGGCGGCAGAGACGGCAGCGGAGGCGGAGACGGCGTGGACACTGTCAAAACCATATCCCCCGAACACCTTATCAGTGTTGCGGGGTATAATGACTGTTATCTGCAAAAATAATGGGATGGTTGGAAGTAGCTAGTCAACCAATCAGCATAGAGCATTTTCAATAATGAATACTGGGGTTTGTAGAAGTCCAGAGTAATGCAGAGCACTCAATTTCAGACTGGCAAAATGTGTGCAGTCTGGCAAAATGTGGAGGGCAACATTGGTCGGCAACCCCGGTATTACTGTAGTTTCAAAAGTGCACCGTGGGCATTGGGTGAATGCCTGCAGTTCCTAACATAAAGTTAGTGGATACCGATAGCAGATTAATGCAGGTGAGGTGCTAGGCTGTTGGAATGATAACAAGTGGATTAGGCACTCCCAATAAGTACCAACATATTTCCCATTTAGTGCCGCTGATGCATGCCGAGCAACCCTGAAAAATGTGATCTATTAACTGTCATTAGTAATTCCCCCACTATCACACTAGACTTGCATCAAACTGTGCTGGAAATTTATCAGGTCACAAAAACTGTTTTCTCAATTTCACAATTAGTCATTGGCGTAAGGCTCCATGACTGGACACACAGCGAAGCCAGTGGCTTTCATTTTAATCACTAATCTAGCCTTTGATCACGAGAATGTTATTTCAGAGCAGGGACAAGCCGTTACATTGTACTTTATTGTGATCATATCTTTCTGAATGGAAACCAATCGAAACTAATGGGAAGCCATGTATAGTGGAAATGTAATCATTTTTAATACAATTGGAAATCACTCTGAAAACTTGAAGCATATTAATTTGTAAGCCATAATTCGTCAAGTTGGCTAATGGTTTTTGTTTCATTTCTATGTATACTTGGCGAGCAGAGGATCGATACTATTCAAGACCCAGTGGGGGTGCAGACCTGAATACTTGCACCATAAAAAAAAAAATTGTCCTGTGAATCCTTAACCAGGTACACAGAATAAAAGGCAATTCCTCTTTGACGATCCCCTATGTGGGGGTGGGGATAATCAAAAGCAAAGGTCGCTGCAACTTGCAAGCAGCTGCCTACCCATTTTAAGACCACTTTCTCATGTTTGCTTGATGTGTAGGGAGGTGTGCTATTTCTGTATGAACTAAGCCTATGTGATTTTGTATTAGGAACAAAAAACAAACTACTGCACAGTGGCCAATCTCGGTAAGTATGCATACATAGTGTTAAATGGAATGTGAGTGCATGGAAAAGATTAGTAATCAGAGTCACGCATGCTTGTGCGTTTTTTTGTTGGCAGTGGCCATCAATGACCAAGTGCATTGCATGTCCCTTGCTGGTGAGGTGAACCCTGAGCAGTGCATTTGACCACTCACGGATCCAGGGTCAGGGAACTTTGGCCATCGAGCCTGGGGACATGGGTAGTCTCCGTTGCGCCTTGGGTGTCGTGCGGGGGGCCCTCAGCATGAGAGTTGGTGCCTGTAATGCTTCGAGGTGGGTCAGAGTTTACTCTCTGACTGTTACGAGTATTGAGGTAGGGTTATTTAATATAACAGAAGAAAACTGCAGCTTGGACATGTTGGAAGTGTAACTGTGCTCTTTGAACCATCCACATCCGACGTAGACCATGTAATGAGAACACAACTTTGCAAAGTGATTCTTTGCCACATTTTATGGCAAATACCAAACCTCTGTATCAGTATGATGACTTCCGGAAAGTACACCAAACAAAACATCTAATATTATTTAGGCAGACAGGTATTAGCACATCAATACATGTCTGGCATGGTGGTGTCACATGAGGTTTAAGTAACCAATCCCCTCTTTCCGTCATCTTGGTTACCACACGCGGACATACCTGTCCTGTTCCAACTTGAAAATATGAGGGTAGGCTCGGCCAGCCAGCATGTAATGGCAATCAAATACACAGACACTGAAAGAGACAAGTGTATTTAAACATACTAACATAAGAAACTATATTCCCCCAGGGCTATAAAAAACAAATTTGACTATTTAGTTGATGTTACCATCAGTCAAACTTACACCACACTTTATCTGGTGGATATTGTGCTGCTGAAGTGTTAAGTCTGACCTTTATGACTTTGACCCAATGCCCAAAAAAACAATGGGATCATTCTGGTCAAATTGCAACCTACATATATACACTAATTAACCTCACACAGGCCTTATGCTTCATCCTATTCATGCTTAATTTCCAGGGTTTGCACAGTTTTGCAGAAGAGAGTATCACGAGTGCTCATCCAGTAATACGACCAAGGTTCCTCGATTGAGCCTGAATGGGCCTCCGTAACCCCCCACAAACCCAATATCTGATTCAAAATCAACTGCAGATAGAACAGACAAAACAGACAGGAAGATATATATGTACAGTGGGCAATACCTCCACACAGCAAAATATGGCGCGTGAGCTCAAATGCAAAAGTATTGAAATAGTGAACAGAATGCAGCTAGCAGCATCCAGTTGCAGCAACATGATAATTACAAGATGATTTCATAATAGGAATATAGATAGAACTCACACCTGGCAACTCCAGGTGAAGAAAGATATTTTTAAGGAAATGACACATCACTCAGGAAGAGAGCTGCAAGAAAAGAGGGTTTGGGGGGGGGGGGGGGGGGAGGGAGAGACATGCACAAAAGTATAGAGGAATAATGTTCATCCTCGCTGGAATGAGGAATACAATCTAATCACATGAAATGGGTAGCATTGCGTCCATGCAGGTGAAATGGTTTCACGTCATCTTGATTGCATGCAAGTCAGCAGCAAGTGAAAGCGAAACTGGCCACTGAATGATCAGAATTGATGAAATGAAACTATAAGGCATACCCTGTCATGGGAGAGAAGGAACGAGGAACTGCATCAAAGGGCGTAGTATCGTACAGGTGAAGTGACGGCAGAACAACTGCAAATATGAAGTCAATTGCAAACCTGGCCAAATCCAACACAACTAACGTACAGTATTTTTTAGTCACTTTATTCGATGTACATGTATTGTGCTGTCTCATTATATGCTGAGCTTTACCAAGCGCACAAATGTTGGATGCTCAGAGCTGGTGACAGGGCTTTTCTTAGGGGGTTAATTACAGTTATAGGGGACCAATAGTTGTCGGGAAATGCAATGTGGAGTGTGGATCGAGGCAAGACAGCATTTGATGATTATATTACTGATGTCATTTCCTGGTCTGAGAATCCACAGACCAGGATATGCTACTTCCAGTTTCGTTGACGCACACTAAGACCAGAGGTTTCCCACTTCCTTATAAATGGAACCTTTTTGGGTTGTTTCTTGAATGACGCTCGCCTACACAATTGTTTTGTTTCCGCCAGTGTTGTTGTTTTTTGTATTGATAATTTTGGGGTTGAATGTTGACCACATCTTTGCCAAGTCAATTGGGGTTGACCATGCAGGTTTTAGCGGACCTTTAGTGACACCCATAACATTTCTTAATATCTCAGGACCAGATTATCATTGTACTAAATTGAAGGTAAAACATTCAAGCTGGGTTACTAAATGCTCTGCAATGAAAGTAATTCAGACATCGTCAAGACATGTTTGATGCAGACAGTACAGTAATTTGGTGGATCTGAGCTAGAGGATTAGGCCTCATCTTCATCAATTTAAGCTAAACCCAGGCAGGGGTCACTGAGGACTGATGGCCATGATGAATAGGCAATTATTGATCCTGTCAATCGAGGGCCTCCATGCTGGGGTCATACACGTGAACATCAAACTCAGTTATATCCACGCAACACGTAAGTGTTTGGGGAATTATGGTTTTGGCCGTGTGCCCGCCGTCTCCGCCGCGGCCGGAACACGTTAGGAGAGCGCTCTCATTCTTTAAACACTTGATCGATAGCCCAAAATGTCCCGTATGAGTAAAAATCTCGATAAGTTCGAAAATGGGGCTATATCGTATACTTTGTGCCCTCTATTGTGCAGGTTTTTCGCAAAAAAGTGCGTGCGATTTACACGAACGTGGTGGTTTGTGGGGGTAGTTGTTGGAGCGAAAAACATGGCGACAATTCGAGGTATCCGAGGTCAAGTTTGAATTTATTTGGCCAGTAGCCTATTATAGCAGAGAATGTATGTGATATTTCAAACTTCATTGGATTTCATGATGAAACTTAGTGAAATGACCAACATCAGTGCCGATGGAATTTCCTAATGTGGCCGAGGTCACTGGAGGTCAAAAATATGGCATGACGAATTGGCATAATACGTTGGCTCCAATTAGCAATTAGGCAAATTTATAAACTTTGTTGGGTTCTCACGAAACTTGGGAGTGGACCTTATAAACAGTCCCGATCGGAATTATTCAATTGCGTTGAAATAACTTGAAGGTCATTATGTGTGGTTAATTTACATATTAGTCGCCATAATTGGATAATTATGCCAATTTTTCTCAAATTTAGGGAGTTTGACGAAACTTTGGTGAATAGGGCCAACTACCAGTCCTGATAAAGTTATTCATAGCATCAAGATCATGAGGGTTAAATTTGTGGGGACGTAATTTGCCATAGTAGTTGTCCTGAGCAGTCAAATGATTGAGTTTTATCTTTTTTGCAATAACATGGAACATGTCCATTGGAAGCCAATTGCTTGCTAGGAGGGATGCACACATGCAGTTTAACAATTTTATAAAAAACAGCCATGTAATGAAGGTCATTAAAGGTCACTTAGGGGTCAAAACTGATTTTAGTACTCTTGTTCGCAGAAAGCACTGGGTTGTTGTGTTCATTAGGAATGCAAATGTCCTAGGAGTGGATGTAGATCAACATGGAGAGTAACAATCTCATAGAAACTGCATATCATTAAAGGTCATTCGGGGTAACTTAGGGGTCAAAAACTGTTTTGGGCGCTACAATCGGAGAATTGAATATCGGCGGAGGCTGGATGGTTCACAATTGTGATATTATTAATTGGCTTTTGACCTGGCATGTGTGTGGACCTCTGACCTGAATTTGATCCTATGTCGGTTGGTCATGTGGTTTAAAGTGAATCTGATTAAATGTGATTAAGGAGTTAGTTACGGGACAAAAAAAAGTAGAAGAAACTGGATTTGGATATGTAATAGACTTTTGTGTGCTTAATGGAGGGAACCAACTCCCTCTTCGATGGGACACTTACGTTGGTAGTTACAAGGGTCAAAGTTCAATTTATACCTTTTTCGCAAATTAACATCGGACATGGTCATTGGAATGCAATATGCGACTAGGAGTGGATGCATCCACATGGAGGTGTAACAATTTTCATAAAAACACATGTGCAGTGAAGGTCATAAAGGTCACTAGGGGTCAAAAAAAATGATTTTAGGTACTTGTTCGGCCATTAGCACTGGGCTGTTGTGTTCATTTCAGAATGCAAAAATGCTCCTAGAAGGGATGTAACAAATGGAGAGTAACAAATTCTATAAAACTGTCATCATATCATTAAAGGTTCATTCGGGGCATTAGGGGTCAACTACTTGTTTTTTTGGGCGTTAATCGGAGATGAATATCTGCGACGTGGGGATGCGTCACCATGTGATATAATGTTGGACCTGCATGTGGGTGACCTCTGACCTAAATTTGATCTCTGTTGGGTGGTGATGTGGTGAAGGTCGAATTCTTAATAAACTGCCGCGCTAACAGGAAATCTTTCCAATCGTGGAAATACTGCCAATTAGTGGACCCGTTCATGTGGCCGCGCCCACTTTCGAAACTTCTATCGATGGATTCACTAAGACGGACATGTGTGCAAATTTTCAGACTCAAAAGGACAAAGCGTGGAGAGTATGGCGCTAACAAGGAAACGCGGCCGGACGGCGGCGGACGTGTCGGACGCGTGCGGACGCGGCGGGACGGGCGGGGGGATGAGGCCCCGAATGCGGCGGAGCGGGGGACGCGGCGACGTGCTGGGTGCGGACGGACGAGGCGAAGCCAAAACCCTTAATATGCCAACGAAGTGGGGTATAATATTCACAACACATAGGTAACAGAAACACAGGCCTAAAAACAGTCTCATGGCTGAAAATGACAGCAAGGTGGGTGGTGACCCCAATGCAAAGCCTTCAAAGTGTTGAGCACTTGAGTGACCAAAACACAGGACTATAAACATTGTGTTCATGTGTGGTCAAACAACTTCTCAAAGTTAAAGCCTGTAAGGGCCCTAATATTTGTTGACCTGACATTTTCCTTTTTTGTAGTTCAAGATGTTAGCCATTCATATATCCAAAAATCTATGAGGGCTGTAGGAAGCACTATACCCAAGGAACCATTGATTGTGGGCACAATTCTAAAAAAGAAGTTATGATGCTCTTTGTAGAAGATATATTTACAATTCTCACAAAATAGTCAGGCATGTCCGTCACTGATGGTGTGTGTCGATCCAACCCTCCAAAAAGCAAGATGAAAAGAACACAAAACATTGGATTTAGGGGCAAAATAAAAACAAATATGTTGACGACAGGATAAGCTATGATAGATAGATTTGAAATGGCAACAGATAGCCACAAAGCTCAACCAACACTGAACACACGTTGGCTGAGCCTACTCTAAAATACCTACACTTTTCTTTACACGTGACTTTTGGCTGATTCAGATGTTTCACTACGGTCAAGTTCCTAGTTAATAAGATAACAACTCAAGAATCAAAACAAAACAAAAAATAATTTTCCAGCACAAAAAGCTTGGTCAATCAATGCAGGTGAAATTCTAGCAGGTCATTTCATTCATAAGGTTATACAGTACATGTCGGGAAGATTTAGCACAATCACAATAAGTCACAATATTTTTTAACCCTCTAACCCTCTATTGATCTGAAATCGCAAAATTCGGATGGAGGTTGAAGAGTGGGCTTTGTGCCCATGACTGCTGCCCTGTATTTTGGAGAGGGTTTCACGCAAAAAACAGGAAATGACAAAAAAGAAGGTGTTCGATTTACACAAAACTTGGGTGTGGTTGGATGTTGGCATTAGTGGTTACCAAAAAACTGGCAATGATTTCGAAGGCACCAGAAGCCCAATTTCAGCAAAAATTGGGAAGTAGGGACTACACGTTCGTTCCAAAAAGAACATTTAAGGCACTTCATTGAAAAAACCTCCCCCTCCTTTTGGTCATGGAGGTGTCCTCTCGTTAATAAATTCTTAATAACCATCATCGCCTTCCATTGTGTAAAAGTGGGATTATATAAAGTTGGGATTTGCCTGCCAGTGAGATGTCCAGTTGGTATCTTACAAACTGGGAGGAGGAAAGGGAGGGGGGGGGGGGGGGGGGGATGGGAGAGATGCTAGCAGTATGCACGTTTCTGTAGTTTTTCCACATAACCATATTTCTTATACCCTCCATTTGGGAATTTATACTTTAGGGTTTTGCCTTCGCTGTACCGCTTAGCAACCCACATCCGCCACGGAAAGTTTTTTTTCCGGTTGTGCAATAAGTCTTTAATTCTTCATCTGATTGATCTTCTTAAAACTTGGCACACTGTCCGCCCTTAAGTTAAATTGAAAGAGTTCAAAATGGGCTTTGTGCCTGACTGCTGCCCTCTATTTTCACAGGTTGAAATGTGAAGAAAAAGAAAAAAGGTTTGTCCCGATTCACAATGAAACTTGGTTGGTGTGGGACTATAGAGGGATCAAAACCGTGGGAGTGCATTTGCCATGTACATAGTGGGAATGAAAAAAACATGCTGATGATTTTAAGGTCATCAGAGGTCAGGTTTGCAAAATGTGGGGGATCCCCAAACTTCGCAGCCAATTTAACCAAAACTTGTGAGTGTAGATTGACAGTTGGGTTCCGCCCTCCAGTATTGAGAAGCGCAATCAGAACACTTGGGGCCATGCCGTTTTCAGAACAACAGGTCACATATCATCGTGGCTGGCCCACACGAATCGGGTGAGTATTGAGAAGGCATTGTCATAACAAACTGAATAGAGCCATTAGGGCGTTCATGCAAAGATATTAAAAAAAAACATTCAATGTAGTCAGGGCGCAATGTTTGGGTTGTTTGATTCAGCAAGGACAACCAACAAACAAAAGTTGTTTTAGACCTGGCTTGTCTCATTTGACCGTGCTTTTTTAGGCACAAAAAAACAAGTTGGTCAGGAAGGCATGCATGTTTATATAGGGCTTGAGCGTCTATTATATGATTACAGTAACAGCTTATCATGCCCCTTCCATTGACCTTTTCACCTCAAGCCCTGAAAAAACCTACAGATACCACTCGATTGTGATTCTGATAGAATATGACAAAGTCGTCATAGAAATCCAACTATACGTAGGGAATTATGACCAGAATTTATATAATAGCTCATTATCCCCTTATCATAATAAAGTAAATCCAACTTGATCTGTAGAGAAAACATGTGCATAGTTTTGCAGTTTATACTGAATTTATAAGCCTCTTTAAGAACCTCAGACTAAGAACTTCTGAACACCCTCATCATGTAGGGAACCCTAGTCCTCCAATAATACTGACAAATTATTCATGGGAATCCAAACATAAATCTGTGGAAGCATGTTGCGTACTTTTCAAGTTTTCAAATAACATAAAAAGCCTATTATGCCCATTTAGTTAATGCCTTTGAACCGGGAATGCATGAATGAATCACTTGTATAGGAGCACTAGTATTAGTTCATATGGAAAGTTTAATTCAATCTGTATGGGAGGAGCATTTTGCAGATTTCCGCATATTGACCCATACTGGCCTTTGATTGACGGTTGGAATGTCATACGGGATGACAGGACGGACGGACGATGGACGGAAAGACAGACAGCCAGACAGACAGACCGACAGACAGACAGACAGACAGACAGACAGATAGGAATGATAGATAGATAGATAGATAGGGTAGATAGATAGATAGATAGATAGATAGCTTAGAGATGGATAGTAGATAGCTAGACTAGATAGATAGATAGATAGATGAGAGATCAAAATGGGGTGGATGCGTTTGAAACAAAAACCACGAAAGAAATGTTGGACAAGATTCAAACACTAATATAAATAATTCATGCTGAAACCTATTTCGTTTTTCTGTCGTCAGACAGCAGAATTGTAGCATGAGGTTATAAATCCTCAGATCCTACCGAGTGTAAATAGCTAACTCAACAAGACATGGCAACATGATAGAACATATTTGGGGCATAGGGATTTGATATGTCTA
The DNA here is from genome assembly GCA_026419785.1 of Sclerodactyla briareus. Classification (NCBI taxonomy): domain Eukaryota; kingdom Metazoa; phylum Echinodermata; class Holothuroidea; order Dendrochirotida; family Sclerodactylidae; genus Sclerodactyla; species Sclerodactyla briareus. Next base: position 45,852 of record JAODTK010005917.1, read on the forward strand.
TTCTATCTGTGCGAGCTAAATGGAAATCTGTATACATGAACACTGGGGCTCAGTTGATAAGCCTAAAGCTCAACACACAGTGTGTATAGGGACCCAACAAATGTGTATGGGGTCCCACACATGTGTATGGGCCAGTCGGAGGCTATACAGCCCCACCCCATTCTTTCCCTTGCAATACTCTTCATCCATGCAGTTCCTACAACAGACATAGAACCCTGTATGACCTCTAAGCATGCTTGAATGAATGCAAGTCAATTATTTTCCTGCTGCATTCAAGCATGCTCGTCGAGCACAGCCGATGGGGGTTACATTGGCAGCTCCTGGCCGCCCTGCGTCGCTGGACCGGAGGAAACAGAAAGAGAGGAGAAAAGTAGGAAGAAAAACACGCCAGCCGGGAGAACAGGCAGGAGTCTTGTGGATGCAGTTGATTTATATGGGAGGTCTCATGCCTATATTTGCTATCAAACACTCCCATTTAACAAGGCCTTCTTCTCAAATTAGGGCGATTAGTTAACACTGTAATTTAAGGTATCAATTAAAATCAATGCTCACACAGGAACCCAGTAGCACTGTTCCATTCACGGATGGTAACTGATGTAGATGCAACTCGTCTGCAGTGATAAACTATTTGATAAACTATCCATAAGGGAGCATGTGGGTTATTTTCCAACTAAATAACAGGTTCCTGCAGTTTTCCTTCTGTCTGGCGAATCAATCTCCAAACTTTATTCCACCACCAAATAAAGAATTTCATGAACCTATTTCGTAGAGATTCGCTTGTGGACGGATATGCGTCTTTATAAGAATGCAGTTGTGTAGTCGAGGGCCGCCTCGAGCCGATTTTGCGCCGGCCTCGTCCCCCGTCCTCGGCCTCGTTTTTTTCCGAGGCCACCATACCTACTTGTACAAGGTGAAAAGCTTAGGCCCGCCTCGCCTCCGGAGGTGCCGGCCTCCACTACACCTGAAGAAATGTTCATTATTATATTTCTTGCCGTCTCACAAAAGAAAGTCAAATTATAAGCCGAGAAATGCCTAGCGTCAATGAACAGCTTTAAACAGTGACGAACTGAAGCCAACAGAAAAATGACATCTTTGAGGAATTGTCCCATGACTTTTGACAATTTTTGCTTCTACAATGTCGGAACTTGTTCTTTCCTCAAAAATTCATGACTTTTTCCGGGTTTTCCATGACTGCATGAACCTGTATATAGTGTGACTGCTGCAATTTTATCGTCACCCCTCATATAACTGGAGTTTGATATCATTGTTTGACCATATGGCCTTGCCGTGCACCAAAAACAATATGTGGCAATAGGCAAGAATAGTAATTTTTATTGATGATGATGAACCAGGTTCCCATTTTGTGGGAACCATGAATACAATTTTTTCCAAGCAAAAGCATGCGCCAAACAGCTGTCCCTAAGGAGCAGAGCAAAGCTGTGCCCCAGCTAACATCACCCTTGATGTAGGTATCATGATCCCTCTTAAAAAATTTTTGGACTAATCAGTGCCTGTGCCTAGGAAATGTCAAGATCCAAACACACGCTGTATCCTGTTATGAGCTCATCAGATACCTACCATCTGCAATTCTATGACAACTGGAATTATTGCAAGGCCTTAATGGCCACCACAGTTACAGTAGGGGTCTCCATACATGTAGAAGCCCAAACCTCCAAAACTTGCAATTTGGACATGGTTACCATTTTTTTTATTGTTTATGTGGTGCATATCACTGATCGCCTTTGGAAGGGCACCTTGCAGTGTAATTGAAAATGGAGCAAATGGAGACCATCCATTCTGCCAACGTATTGAAACAAATACAATAGAAATTACCATCAGGATTCTGTATATATATATACACGATCGTGGAAACAAGTGTGTATGACTGCATGTGAAGGTAGTTTGTTGATTAGTGAATCATGAGAGTAGATAATATTTGTCAGCAATAGTGATTGGAAATGTTAGGTTACATGAAAACTGAATACCGTCTAATTGTAATAACGAACCGAGGGGCATTACAATTTAAAGAGGGGGGGGTGATTATTTGAGGGTAATGTTCTAAGGCAAAAATATAATTTGGCGGTATACGCTTCCAAAATTTTCTCTACAACACTGTGTTAGGCTACTTCCCCAAATACTTACATTTTGTGTACAGCCTGTTCAAGGACTTATTTTCGTTTACTTGGGAAATAGGCTGTGATTGTTCTAACCGTCATGGAATGGCCCAAAAAAGGGGGGGGGCTTATATTACAGGAGGGCTTCTATTGCAGATTATACGGTATTAGGTTGATGTGGACAATATTATGAGACCTGGATAAATATCCTGGGACACAAATTCTATATCATTGAGCTCACAAAAACGGCCCTTTAGGAAAATTTATGGTCCCAAAAAATAGCATGTCATAAAATCTATTGGAGGATACTGCAATAAAAGTTATTAAGGATGCAGAACGAGGCCTGTTATATATCAGCATTAGAAATTGAAACCTTTTGAACGAATCCGAATTTGCTCATCGAAATGAATGTGCATGGACGCGTTTACATCTGTTTTGCTTCTCAATCATTAACCCCTGGTTTCAATAGCAAGTGGCACAACTGCCAATTCCCCAGGTGTGGAGACCTGATTGCCAAGGAAAGGCTGAAACAGATGGGAAACATTCGGACAGTCCTTTGCAATGATATATAACAGTCGATTGGTATAGGTTAACATAAGAGAGAAAATGTTTCCTCTCGAGAGAATTCCTTCATGGGAAAGATTATATCCTGCTAATGGTGAACAGTCACAAGTGAAATGAGGCCTGGTTCAGCCTAGGATCTAGCATATATGCTTGATGAACAGTGTTAATTGGTGTTGAACAAGTGGTAACGATGCCAACCGATCCGTTTATGCAAGAAAGAACTGGGTCATCCAGATCCCCTGTAACTTACTAGTGTCAGTTTCTGCAGGAGATTGGTGTCCTCTTACCATGGCCTACCACATGCCTACTCTACGCTACCCACTCTCTAGCACAATCAGCTTTGGTTTACACCCACCCCAATGATACCACCTATTTTCCATGAAGATTGCCCTCGCGTTTCAAGAATAACCTGTTAATGTGCACTGTCCTGACATTAGCTCGCATGACATATACCACGCGGCAAACCCCTACGACACCGTGGAGCAATCCTTCCAGTCGGGAGGAGGGAGAAGACGTTTTCATTTTTACATTTTCTTTCTCGGTACGTTTCAGGATCACAGGAACTGGCAATGTCACAGTAGCATTATTTAGACATTTCAGTCTGGGGGAAGGGTTAGAGCGCGAAAGTTCGATCATCCTATTCATAAATTTGAAAATGTTAAACAAAGATAATACTAATAATAATCCACATTTATATAGTGCCCCAATCGTCAAGAGGACTGCTCGCTAATGCGCTCTCAACAAATGGCGAACGTCAACAAAAACAGTAAATGGGCATCATGATAAATTGTTTCATCAACCCTACTCTAAAGAGCATAGTGGCTGCAAGAGGATGTGTTGTGGAAGCTAATCCACAACGGCACTAACCCCCAAACACCATGAATTTTGTACGGAAACACGAACAAATTTTAAATTTGCTGGAATCTAAGGTTACGTGTTGGTCAATACTCATCATTGTCAATAAGATAATCTTAATCCCTTTATAATGTAATCCATCCACACACACAATATATAAATATTCTACAATATTGAAAGTTCACCTCATGAGATAGGCAGCAGCAAGATGACTATAAGCTCAGATGGATAGCAGTAGTGGTTATGAATGATCAGGTGGGAGCAAACAAAGTTTTGTAAAACAAATGATCATCAAGAATGAACATCAGCTTGTAGCCAAAGCATGGCGGTTAGGCGGATCAAGTTAAACAAAATGTGGAGTCGTATATACCATGGCTGTTACAAACAATAACACAACTGTGAAAATTGTAAAAGTAAATGAAGGCAATGTTGACATTTTCCCTTATGCTTGGGGGCAACTTAGTATTTAGTATCAAAGAGTTTTTAAGCATTAAGTCTTCTGCGCACAACAATATGCACTCACTTCAAAGTAAAACAAATCCGGGTAAGAAAGGTCACTCATTACTCTCTGTTACATAATTTTTATTGGGGAAAGTCCATTGGATTCAAGTAAGCCTGTAGTGCTGTAGAGTGGGATTGTTACCCCCGGCGCCTTGATATCATCTGGGAACTCAGAAGAGAAGTGTGTTATCAATCGGCGCTCGACCCTATCGAACATGGCCAGTGGTTCCTTGATGAGCCTTACCTCGCTTCCTGAACCCATAGAATTGGAATTTGAATCGATTCAAATTTGGAAACTATTAAAGTGCAATTGAGACTGGTTTTCACCGGATACCACACATTATTCAAAATGAGGCTCTCATCGTGAACAACAGCTCTCATGCGGAAACATGAACAACGAAACATTAGAAAGGCACAATGTAGTTGTCGCTCATTTGGTAATTTTATTCTGATATTCACATGTTGGCCAACAACATCCAAATAGCAGATATCCATGGCTATTTCAATACAGTTCGTAGGGCACTTGAGCGTTCGTGCTATATCCCGTTGTTATGTCGCCCATGCAACACGCAAAGCCCAATTTGGTGTCATTTCCTAGATTAATTTGGCATTGATGGATTCAGTTTTATTGAGGGAGGGTCGTACTTACCCACTCCTTGAACATGAAAACATTCTGAGGCTACAGCTCCCAAGTGGGAACCCAGAACCTGAAGGATTTGTTCACATTTCTTGATGAAAGAGTCAAGACCATTCCTGAAAACATTAACACTCGCTGGAAAGAGAGTTCTTTATGGGAAGTTATTTATAACTACATCGATTATTCTTTCGCAAACGGTGAGTATAATTGTCTGAGTATCGAATCTGCAGGGTCCCCCTGAATAATTGTCCATGCTAAATTTGTTCAAATTGGACTATGTTCCTGCCCAAATTCAGCCATTTCACATTTAGAATTTTTTGCTTTGAAGATTCATGTGCATGTAAAATGGATATACGGCATGCATACCTGCATATCGCATGGCTCGAAGTAGCAAAAAAAGTGCATTAAGGAAGGGAGTCTGGAGGCTTGACTGCCAGACAAACAGCACATGTACATGAAAGCGAATGGCAAACTATTTTGCGACAGAACTATACAATATACAAGCAGAGTACATGACGAAGCTAGCCCAACCAACCTCTTTCGTCCTCGTCGAGACTACAAGCCCCCCCCATATATCCTCAGCTCAGCAGTAAAGTAAGAACCAGCCTCGTGTCTAGGTCAGAGGTAGTGTTCAACCTCGTAAATTGCATTACCGCTTTGTCGGAAAAAGAAGATTGTGAACGGACATGAGGTTATATGAGTTATATCTCCAAATGTTGTTGAGGTTCCCTAACTTGACAGTTTTTGAGTCCACGCACATTGCTCCCCAGTACGTTCTACACCCTACTGTAATGTAAAACAGGCCGATCTTCGGTTGCTTCTTGTAGATGGTGTAACCCTCTGTGAGACTCCAACTCTCTCTTGTCCCCTGGGTGAACCAACCAACCGGTGCCTCCTCATTGGCCAAATGGCAAGATGAGCGTGCATAGCAATAATGAACTCAAGATTCACAATATCATATAAAGATGTATTCATCATTAGTCATGCTTGGTATTTGAGGTGGAAGTTGAGTAAATTGCTGATGCTTCCATCAGGGATTATCCTACTGGAGTTGTACGGGCCCTTTCCAGTTCCAGAAGACAGTGACCCTCTTCTTCTAGTGACATTTGTGTCGACAGCTGATCCAGTGAGGATAATCCGGACTGGCATGGCATCCTGCAACATTAATGTGTACAAAGTCCACCTAGATCAATCATGTACAAAAAACCCTAACCACTGTTATTACAACAACTTCTAGCTCGTGAGAGTTTCACTTCCTCTGTGATGAAAGCAATCAAGCTGACACCCTCCTTTATGGAACATACAGATAATTAGAGTGCTTACTCACTGCTCAGTCATCCATATTTTGTTTATTTCGAACCATGAAGTTAACCCCAATTAAGGTTCCTCTCCTTGCATTGAGGTTCCTGTCGTAGTGTAAGGATTGTAAATTGGACCATGAGTAGTGGATGTCCCATCACCTCTGTTTATGGGCACATTCATGCGCAATGTACAGTCTACCTTTTACCTACTATAGCTGTCAGGGATCTGGCATATTTTTTCAGCTAGGTGCTGGTCACTCTTCGTCATTCCGTTCATGGCAGATGGCACATATGGAGGAAGAAAGTAAAAAATTTTGTCGGCCTCTTTGGTCCATCCTTTTCACGACCTTCATGTGAAGGGTGGCATGAATGGAATGCTAGAGAGGCCAGTGCTAGCTACAGACATATACAGTAATGCCAGAATTCCCCCTACCTACTATGCGGTGGAAGTGCAAACATCTCATGCTCAACCAGATTTAGGTAGTGTTATGCTAACCTTGTAGACAGTATACAGGGACAGTATTTTGTCAACATTTAGAACTGCTATACCCATTGAACATAGGCAGTTTCATACTACTGAACAATCGTGTCATCATTCTGGATGGTCATAAAGTTGTGGTCTCCAGGTACCCAATTCTGGCAGTATCGTCAACCCCGCTTTGCGCTCCTGTCCTATACCTAGTACAGTTGTCGATAGCCTCACTTTCGGAAATCGGCAAATTTGTTTCAGTCTTTTTGACTGTTTCATCAATTTCCATTGCTCAAATTGGGCACTTTGTACGTAGACATGGACTATCTCCTTCGTACTTTATACACATCCTGTGCCAATGCGTAATTGAGTGGGGTGAAAATAAAATGACTGATTCTGTGTTTTTTTTTCCAGTTCTCCTAAATTGTTATACCGGATCTGACCTGTTATGTAGCAATTCATATCTAGCAGGAGACAGTGATTCTAATCGTTTTTATTATTATTATTTGGATCTGATCATAAAAAAAAGAAAATATTGCAATAGAATGCTTTTTTCGCAAAGTGATGATGGACCATGCTACCCCAACCAGTGCTTTTAATGTCCTGCCCCCCACACCCGAACCTATTGAGCCTTTACAAGCATGACTGATAGTGTTCAAACGATATGCACAATATCGATGTTAAGCCTATTATTGATTATTTTTTCCAAATCGCATCCGATTCCCGATACTATTATTCAAAGTCATCACATTACACTTTCCATTCATTGCATTACGTAAGGCACTGCCTGATTTAAATTCCATCAATGGACTACAGGGGTAGTCATAATTCAGCTTTTAGTTTCAAGGCATTACTCATCAGATCCCACTTTTATTGCATGCTATGTTTGGTTTGTTCCGGTGAAAGGAAACAAAATATTATACGCCGCTTTCGCAAGGATTCGGAAGCTCCGTACTCTTGTGAATATCATAAAGTCGATCGATCGGCCAGTTGCACGAGAAGCCTGAAAATACTTTCTGTGCATACCCCGTACACAACAACAGTGTGTATGTGTGTACCCCATTGCACATAGTAGTGCGGTGACATCACTTCATCAGCTCTCCACCACCCTTAACGTACTGTGGGGTTTTCTCCCCATTGCCCCTGTGGTTAAGAACCGAACACCTCGGCGGTAAGCGTCGCCGTATTCACTTAAAATGTTGCTGTGGCCTTTTCACTCGCGTTAGATCTACGTTCTCAATGCATCGAATAAATGGTTTTTTTAATTCACCAATTTTCCCACTGGGTACAACGATGATAAATATTAGTTTTCGGAATGATTTTAGCACATTCACAATCAAATTCAGGCCGTGCTTTGCTGTCGGTAGCCATGCAAATCGAGGCCATGGTTATGTGGTAGCACTGCCATTCGTATTTGAGTGTGTCTCACTGTCATATGTGCAGTGTATAGCGCGATGCACAGCATATAACGCTCGGTTATGTTACGGCTTGAATGAAGGATTGTTTTGTGAGTTTTATAATCGGAGGCGGGTTTCGTAGAGGGGGGGGGTATGCCACGCTTGTGGAAATTGTCAATACATTTTTGCTTCAACCGGTGTTATATTTTGAATGTTTGGTTACGTAAATGTGTTCCAATTTTGGAGCGGAAAATGTTGAAATTTCTCCTGCTGCCCATGTGTTATGGTTAATCGGTAATCGTTGTGATCGGAACTAGATGAGTATTAACCGATTCCGATTACGCAGAATCCGGCCGAATTCCGATTATCGTTTGAACACTATTACCTGCCATCATGCTATCATTAGGAGGAACCAAAAATGTAATTGTGTCCTAGTATTTGTCTGGTCTTTCTCTTTCTGTGAAAAGTACTCACTATATATCGCCACAAAACAAGATCATGGCTGTAGTTTTTGTTTTCTGTGAAGAGGACCCATCCAACCAATCAAAACAATCACAAAGTTGCAATGGCCACATAAAGGGAATTCCCTGATCTGATGATGGGAAAATTTTATTTTAATGATTTCCTCTTTGAAGATCGTGGCAGGACCATTTGAAAAAGGTATTAATGATAGCTAAGGGAAGAACTCAAATGTTTTCAGGGTCCAAACTTGACGTTCACAAGTTTTGCATGTTTATGTTCAAGATTGCGAAGGCATCCATCATGCAATAATAGATTATATCATACGTTTTTTTTTATTTTACTGACTTTTCTTTGAAGGATAGTTGCAGGACCAGTTGAAAAGAGGTTATTAGGATACTAAGTGCAGAACTCAAAGGTTTTCAGTCCAAACTTGACGTTCACAAAACGTTTTTGCATTTATACAATTTGCAAGTGACGTCTACGTATTGATTAACCCCCCCCCCCCACATTAGAAATCCTGCCAAAGAGGCATTGCTTATCCTGTGTACCTGGTGAAGACTTGCAGCTGACAAAAACATGCAGTATCAGGTCTGCACCCTTGCCCAGGCCTGAGAGGTTGTCAATCCTCGCTTGGCGAGTTTATCTTCAGATTTAAAAAAGGGCCATCCTTCCTCCGGGGTGGGGACAAAATATTGTGTACATCCCTGCCCAAAACTGTGGCAATTGCCCACCTATATCCCTGGGTATGGGGAGGGGGAGAAGGTTATATTGAAAAGGTGCCCATATGGACTTTTAACTCCACATAGAAACATTCTATTGGAGGATTGAATATACAGTTTTTCAATTCCCCCACAATGTTAAGTTATATAGCCAATCCAATTCAATTGTACTGACTTTTGGAAGGTCAAACCAGGGCAGTGGTACATAGTAGAAATCAAGTTGCAAGCAACATAATTTGACAGAATTGTAGAGAGTACGTGGGCTTCATGAAGTTTTATTATAGGGGCCATGGGAGTGAATAGAATTCGGAAAGGGGAGAGATAGCAGCCCCAGGCAAATAAACAACTGCATCAACCTTAAACATACATATACCCCTTACAAAACCGCCCTCGCCCACTTTTTGGATGATTTTTTGATGGGGTCTTGCATATTCAATGAAACCATTCTAACACTGTGCTGAGTGATTTTCGCAGGAAGGGTCCTCAGGATTGAAGAATTTTTCATGGTCCCTGTATAAAACGCATAAAACCATTCTACACTATAAAATTTCCCCAGTACGGCGGGTTTAGAATGTTCTCTTCTCCGAAAATCTTGGTTTTGTTGCCCTGCCTAATATGTTTATATTTTCACACTGCCTGTATCTGCTTACATTGGTAGGGCCAGTGCAGGCCATTCAATTTCGCTTGAGCATGTAACAGATAAACTGCCATGTACATGGTTAGTCCCCCCCAGAGAGTCACCCTCCAATAATGTAACCCTCCATAAAATAGTTGCTGTGGGTATCTGGTAGAGATCATACATAAGCCTGAATTTAATCACAGCAGTGCAAATGGCCACGTGTTCCAAAAGAATTAGTAACAGCAGAGTGCTGATGTGGTTATTTGTGTTTTTGGAGGAATATATAGTTATCACAAACTGCTCAAGAAGCCTAGGGCCACCCATGGAAGCTCCAGGATATCAAGCAAAAGCTTCGTGCCGTAAACCATAAACTGGCCCTTCCACTTGTGCTTTAGAAGAATGCTGCATAGTTAATGCAATAGAAGAAACGGGTATTAATAGTTCTCCCACCAACATAGGCTCCTTCCTTAGGCCACCCTACTACGTCGTACAAAGTGCAGTCCTATTTTGGGTTGCCTAATTGCCTACCTCAAAACCCAATCCCTCCCTTACTTTCAGAGCATGTCCATAGTAATATGTGTTTATGGTGACGTGAGGTTTTTGAAGAAATTAGGTTTTCCCCTATTGGTACTAGTACCTAGCTGCAAACAAATGGACCATATAATAATACAAATACTAATAATGGTAAAATGTCTTTATATATACCTAATGAACCACAAATTGCTGCTCCAGCCTTTGCAAAAGTAGTGAAAGTAAAGGAAACCTGAAAGATGCCTCTTCCATAAAGTTTAAATGTAGTCAAGTTACGACACAGTCTGACGTGTTTTCTGGTACCAAAAATCCATTGGAGTGTATGGAGAATGACCATAACCCAGTAATTTTCAACCATGGCTTTTGGTAATCCTCCAATATTCCTTTCTCTAAATGATGAACGTAGGGTACATGCAGGTGTCAAGGTAGCACACTAATTAAAGCCTTGACATTAATAAAAGCGTAATGGTGGAACATACGATATTGTTTGGCTGTTGTGCCTTGCCCACGTCACCAAATTGGAATCAAAAGTGGTCTGATACAATCCCCTGTGGTCTCCATCTCTCCATCATGGCATTGATAAAGTTTGGAATCCCATATGAACGGTGCTGATCTAGACATGTGTTGGGAGTAGAAGGCAACCATAAATCCCAAGGCACTAAGGCTGTATTTTTAAGAGAGATTTCATGCTGACAATGTCAAAAGCTGACAATGATTCCAATAAAACGGAAGTATGCCTCTGTCTCTAGCTAATCATACCCAGAAGTGAGGTAGTCTTCGCTATGCCCATCCTAAATGCAACTGACAGGCTTCAAGTAGGCTTTCAGAGAGGACATAATCAATGAACGACAATAAAACTGCATTCTTCAATACCTTCGATGAAAGCATGATTGGTGTCTTCTTTCAGGACGTAGTAACACATGCACATTTGTGAATATCTCAGAGAATTATTTACTTGACTGGTTTAACCGTCCTCTGTAGCAAAAGGAATTCATGCAGTACTTCAAGATAGGAGACAACTACTTTAATACCATGTGGGAGTCCACTGCGGAAGCTGAAGGCGTGGACAAATTCACTACAGATATCATCGAGATCAATGAATGAAAGGTGTCAGGAATCCTCTTTGAGAGATTGGACAGAATATTATGGATAGCTCACACATGTCAGAAGTATATCCATCCTATAAGGAAAATATTCCTTTCCAGGCAAGCTGATATTGTTCCCTGCCAATTATAACAATTTTCATGGAACAACTTTCCATGTACAGTTAACCCAGTTTTGAGCCAACCCCTGCCTGATGCTGTCTCATATTTCGTTGGCACTATAAATGTAAGGACTGGACCATACAAGCTCATTTTCCAGGAGTTTATGTTTCGATCTCACATCAGGTTAATGCTGCCCTGAATTATATAGATCAAGATGATCGAGAAAAAAGTCTAACCGTCATTATAATGGGCTGTCAAGGAAATCTGCATCGGAAGCATTAATATCAGTACTGGTTTCCAGAGAAGCCATATTAGATGCCTTTGCCACTGATTGTATCATTGTTGTACTGATTTTGGCACAACAAGGCTGAAGTCAGAAATCAAACGGCGCTACATACACCAATGTTAGCCTCCGCCCTATTCCTAGGAGTGGATATAACTTTACTCACCAGTATAGAACAACTGATCACTGCTTGAGGTCAACATGAAACTATGAAAAATTAGGATACCCAATCTTTTTTTTCTACATGAAGTCCAATTTAACCATACAAGCCACACCGGCCCTGCAGCTCCAACTTTTATGTTATCACAAGAACTGACCACAAATTTTTAAATGGTCCTGGGCAGGCACTTCATTGGCATCTGTCTCTCTCCTCCTCTCTGATGGCAACTTGGACCCCAAAAACAACCTTTTTTTTTTTTCTCTCCGTCAATGAGTTAGTGCGCTTGCTAGAATTGTGGTGTATTTTCCTATCTGATTTCGTGTTTATATCTACGTAGGCCTATATGATTTTTTCTCGTTCAGTTTTGACCTATTAATTGTATTCTTATTCGTAAGTGGCGATTGTGGTCGAAATAAATCGTGAGTTAAACTATGTTTGTGAGTGTTTTCCTTTACTCATTTTTTTCCTTTCTGCTCAGTATTTTTCACAACTGGTCGGCCCCTACTATTTTCATTTTCTCTGTACTTTTTGTTCTTCTATTTATTGCTGTTAGGGAGGGGGCGATAGGCTTCTAGCCTGTCCAGGGTTGTGATTCTTGGAGCGGTATCTGAGTCGGGGCTGAGTTTTAAGGGGTGAGCTTTTGAGGACACTAAGGCGGATGGTATCTTTATAATGTAAGAATTCATATACTAGCCGAGCTTGAAGCGAGGCTTGGGCACGTTAGTTGTAGTGGGAAGAGTTAGGAAGGGGTGCTGCTGCTGCCGATACAGTCCGGAAGTAGTGGTTATCCTGGCCCTTGACCTAGGGATATAGTTTTTAGTGTGCTGGCAGTTGCGGAGGCGGGTCAGTGGGGTGTCAGTTGAATGGCGTTGGGGCGGGGGAGAGTACAGAGAGGGGCGACAGTCAAGCCGGTGGTTTCCCATTCCCGCGGTGAATGGAATTGAAGGTGGACTGTGGGGGCGGGATAAGGTAAAAGGGAAGTGTTGTGCTGGTGGGGGATTCGATTGTATGTTGACAGGGACTTTAGTCGTGTGATATCTGAAGCTCGCTCGTTTGTCTCCCGGGAGCTATTGGTGGAGCGATATTAGTGCGAGGGTTAACAGGATCGTGGGGATGAGGGTGTGGTTGTCGAGATGGCCGAAGTAATCTCCGGGTGACAGTCAGACATCCTACAAGTCCCCGATTCGTGAAACTGTTTGCAAGCTGAAGTCCACTAGGTCGAAAGTCGCGATTTGTGGAATTTTACCTAGGTTTGACGGTCCGCGTTGCTGGTAGTACATAGGTCGTGTCTCAATAGGTGGTTAAAGTTAGAGTGTGCTGGGGAAGGGCGTTCATTTGTGGATGTTTCGTGTTTCTGGGGAAGGACGGGATTTTTCGCTAAGGATGGTCTTCACCTTAATGTGTCGGGGGCTTCACTTGTTAGGCAAGTTGGGTCACTTCCTGCGTGGAGGGGTGTTTAAACTATTTTGGGGGCGAGTGTTTTCATTTGCCGTAGGCTTCCTGGCAGTTTTAAAATAGTAAGCATCGCAGAGGGGGGTCTGGCGAGGTCAGCAATGGCGATAGATATGTTAGCCAGCTGTGTTTTTTCTGTGCTAATGTTCAAAGTATCAGGAAACAAGTTTGATGAGTTGCAATTTAAGTCCAGGAACCAGCGACGTCATTGGTACTTACAGAGTCGTGGTTGAACGTTGATATTTCCCACAGCCGAAGGTTCACCTTCCGGTTTTGTTGTTATAGGCAAGATGGAATAGATACTCTCCGTGGCATTGGCGGTGGAGGTTTTTGTTGGATGTGAGGTCTGACTGAATAGTTTTGAGAAGGCCGTATTGGTGTAAGTTTTGTCAACGCGGTTTGGTGTGAAATTCGTCCTACCTCATCTGGTATTCCCAGCTCTTTATTAGTTGGCGTTGTGTACCATCTCCAAATAGCTCTGAAGACACAACTCTTTCTTTTACTCTCGCTCTTATTTGTCCGCGTTGACGTTTTTTCGACGGTTTGCTTTCGTGTGTTCGTCTCATGTCTAGCTTAGTGGCCGGGAGTCAGGATCTGGCTTTTTCATTTCACGCAGGATTGTTTCCTTTCCTCACATGTCATTTTCCAACCAGAAAGCATAATATTCTTGGATTTCGTTTTGAGCAGTGATCCAGAGTCTGTAGAAAATTTAGAGAGCTTGTAAGCTCGTGTCAAGTGATCAGTATTTTAGTTTCATGTGTCTTGGGTTCTGCAATAATCCCCCGGAGTCTAGAGCTTGTTCCTTGTTTCGCGAAGGCCCGTGTGAATGGCATTTCCAGGTTTTTTAGCAAGTGATTGGCATAAATTTGTTATAAAGTACGAATGCTGTTTACTCTTGGAATGTTTCATTGAAAAGGTAACGAGGTTATGAAAATTTTACTTCCTTGGAGGAAACGTCGCGTAAGACAAGAGGCCTTCTTGGATGAAAAGGGCAGTTTTTCTGGCCATCACACGTAAGCGACACTTATGAATGGCGACTTTACTGTTCTTCTGGGTCCGTGTCCAATCTAGAGCATTGCAAATTCAGAAAACTTTGTCCAGCGTTTCGTTTCTGGGTGGCCAAACTTGATTTCGAGAGGCGGATTGCCTCTAATACAAGGATAATCCTCGCATTTTCTCTTATGTGAGGGGGAGCAGAATTTCAAGGACAGCATTGGTCCTTTGATTTCCAACTCGGGTAGGACAATCAGCGATATCCATTAGATTGTCTAGGTTCTTAATATTACTTCTCGTCTGTTTTTACTCATGAGAACTTGGATAATTTGGTGACTCTAGTTTCGAGGTTTCTCCGCAGAGTATTGGTAAGATGGTGTGTTCGTCTGGGTTTATAAAGGAGAAACCTGCAGAAGCTCAAAAGTGATAAAACTCCTGGGTCCTGACGTAGTTTTTCCTTTCTTACTAAAATCCTTTGGCAGACGATGTTCCCTGTTCTAACAGCTCTTATTTTCAATAAGACTCTCCAAAGAGTTGTTCCGGATGATTGAGGAGAGCCAAGTTTCTCCCTATTTTCAAGAAAGGTAAACGTCTCTTCTTCCTGTAATTACAGGCCAGTCCGTCTTACTAGTGTTGTCTGCAGGTAATGGGATCAATCATTCGGGATCATATGGTTGTTTATTTAAATGAGCATTGTCTGATTAGAGATTCCAGCATGGTTTAGGAGCATCGTTCCGTGTTTGACTAATCCTCTTGGAATTTATGGAAGAGGTTACTGTTTCTGTTGACCAACGGCAATGCCTGTTGTATAATTTTTGCCTGACGTGCAAAAGCTTTTGACAAGGTTCTCTGAGCGTCTCTTGCTCAGTTGAGAAGCTTTGGATATTGAGGGGAATGTCCTCTGGATTCGTGCGTGGCTCCATAATCGGGAACAGCGCGTTATCATTAATGGCGGTTCGTCTTCTTGGCATAGGTCCACTAGTGGTGGTCCCAGGGAGCGTTCCTTTGGCCTCTCCTGTTTCTTCTGGCGTAATTGACGATCTTGAAGGTTCTGTTGAATTCCAGGGTTAAGAAGTTTTCAGACGATACTAAGTTGTATCGGGAGGCGGTCGAATATGATGCTGTCTATTGTTCACATGGATCTGGATATAATTTTTAAATGGTCCTTTCCGACTGGCAGATTTTTTTCAATGTCCTACAAGTGCAAAAAAGTTATTCATGTTGTTTTTCACAATCGCAACGCTTCCTTCAAGGTTGATGGCGCAATATTCAGTAGTATTTCCAGAAAAAGATCTTGGGGTTTTTGTTTTTTGTTTTCTTCTTTGAAACCTTCCAAGCTTCCGGAGCTGCTAGAAGAGGTAAATGGGGGATCTTGCTTTATTAGACGTCACTCAGTTTCCTTGATAATGATTTGTTGTCAGGCTGTTTAAGCAACTGGCACCTAGAGTATTCTGTAACAAGTGTGGAATCCCTACTTTGCAAAAGACAAACAGGTAATTGAGAAACTTCACGCAGTAGGCCCTAGAATGAATCACTGTCTGAAAAATTTTCTTACACGAGGAAAATTCCCTGCGTCTCGGTCTAACTACCATGGCGGTGAGGCGAATTCGGGGTGACTTGACTCAGGTTTCAAAATGTCCCAGGACTCGATGGCCTGTACTTTCACTACTTCTTTGAATTTCCCATTTTCTACTACTGACACAAGAGGCCATTTTGTCTCCAAGCTTCGTGCAAGCCTGCAGAATTGACATTTCTTAAATATTTCTTCTCTCAGAGAGTGATCACTGAGTGGATTGTCTTCCTGAAAAATGTTTTGGTTTTGCTCTAAGAGTGTGAATATGCGTTAAGAACAGTCTGATTTTATTTTTCAGAATCAGGGCTTATTATTTCAGTTTTCGAGTTTTGGTTCCTCATTTTTCTTCCCCCTCCTGGGGTGTTGTGGCTTCGGGTCGTTGATGAGGATTATTGCCTTTCCTGACCCTTATTCACTGAAACTAAACTAAGCAAACTAACCCTAAACCTGCACCCATTCATACAGAGACTACAGCAACATGCCTACTTTTACTTTCAAACAGCCTGAGATGTCCCCCAAATCTATAAAGTTACTCCATAATCACTTTGAAAATGTCCTCACAATACATTTTTGAAAATGTCAACCAATACCAATATGACCATTGCTCTCCTTACAGTTGTCACAACTGATGACAAATGATAACGAAGGGTCGAGAATTAATTGTGGGAACCGCCAAAAGGAACAACCAAGGTAATGAACGAGAGCTTAGGTCACAGTCTGATTAACGATATAATGGAAGGCAATTGGTGAATAAAAGTGGATGAAGGAATTGCTTTCATTCCCAGTTGGTCATAAAGAAACCACACTGGTTATACATTTATGCACTTTGTGCTTAACCGGCTCATTTGACACCACCCCCCCCCCCCCCCCCCCCATTATGAAATTTGACCCCCCAATTGGGCGGGTTCCTTTTTTCTGTTCCCCAATATGGAAGTTTCTCGTATCCTGTATGAATGTCCTTACCAGGAAAGAGACTCCTGTTGAGGTCGGATGACACCTTCCCCCACTACCCGAGCTGCCACTGTGCCCGCTCTCATCCTCCGAGATGTCATCTTAGTGGTCCTTTAACTTCCATGTTCCCCGTGCGTCGAGGGCCGGCGACTCCAAGTCGTCATAAGTGTCATCATCTTGAAGCCCCTCCGTCGCTGCCGCGTAGGGCTGGAGGCCGAGGTCCATTGACTCGTCCCCCATGGTGAGCAGCCGACTCTGCTCCTGTTCGAGATGAATTCTAGGCACCCTATATAGTATCGGAATGAATGAGATTTCTTCTGAACAATACAAAATCTTACCGTCATTCATTCAGTGTCTTACATCAAGTTGTCCATAGTGGGTTAAGGCAATATGCAAAAGATGCTTGTGATGTCACCAAGGATACCCAGAACCAGGTTTTTTAATGCAAACCACATTGTCGAAAACTACCATGCATCAACAAATGTTTTTCAGTGTCTTTTCACCACTGTGACCAGATGCAGTTGTCCGTGACCATCATGATAGTGGTTTGGGTTAGTTCATGCAGGCCTTTTGCAAAGAACTAAAATGCATGCTTAATTAACGCAATCAATGAGGGCACATGCGTGAATTACCACGCTAGCTTCCGTGATGGGATTTATGATTACAGCACTTTGACCAGAGCTTACCTGAAAATCGGGGCCATGCGTGCCCTGGACAAGCAGTTCACAACGCCTTCCAGAACTTGCCAATTTTACAATGCTACCTACCACTGGTTGGGTTTCTTCCCTTCCTACCTGGAGACGACCAACATATGCCTCCATCCCCACCACCGAACCCACAACCTTTTGATGTTCAAAGTTAAATCCTAAGACCACTAGACTTTTGGCTCGACTAACCATTCAGATTGTTGACATCTTGATTGACCACTACAGTGGCATAGCTAACTAAAGGCTTAGTGAGGGTTGTGGGTGCTCGTACCCCACCTACACAGATCACGGCCCCCATCCCCCCCTCCTCCGTAATATCTCTCAATAATAAAATAAATCTTTTTTTTGGGGGTTCTTTTTCCACTTAGAAGACTTCTCAAAGCGCTTTCCAGATTTACCCTGGCCATTATAGTGACCTGTAACACCTATAATGGTCAGGTTAATATCAGACATTATAGCCATGTTGGCTTGACTATCCATTCAGATTGTGATATATTATAGATTGACCACAGTGCAAGTGGCATAGCTAAGTCTTATTGAGGGGTTGTGGTGGGCCCGTACCCCCCCTTGGATATCGGCCCCCACCCCCCCCCCCTCCACCAGTGAATCCTCAATAATAATATAATATCTTGTTTTTTTTTTTTCCCTGGTGAAGACATGCTCCAAAGCGCTTCACCACAGATATTACTCCTGACCATTATAGATGACTTGTCACCACATATAATGTCAGGGTAATATCAACCACTAGACCATGTTGGCCTCGTTTCATCCAATCAGATTGTGACATATTATTAGGATTGACCACGACAGTGGGGACATAGCTAAGGCTTATTGCGGTTGTGGGTGCCGTACCCTACCCCACCCACGGATCATGGCCCCCATCCCCCCCCCTCCTCCAAGAATTTTTCTCACTAATATTAATTCTTGTTTTTTTTTTTCCATGTGAAGACATGCTCAAGGCGCTTGCCAGATATTACCGGCTTTACCTACCCCGACATTAGTGACCTGTTACATCCCACTATAAGAGTACCACCTCTTGATTGATCCCTCTCTCCCTTAATATTTAACTTCACAAGGTACAACACTTTACACGTGGTCTTTCTGAGAATGCCTTGTCCACAGCACTGTTGAAAGTTGCTTTGATTTATACCGTCTCACAACTCGCAATCAATGGGTTTGCAGCCTGGAGCGTCTGACTAATCCGTGCACGTTTGACAACCCAGTGGGGGGCAAAGGATTTGCTTTCCTCCCCCTCCCCCCCCACACCCCCACTGGGGACGCTTTGCCCCAGGTGGGTACGCTAACATTTACAACACCCCCCAACAGGGCCTATTGCCCCCCGACCGTTAACTAATTCCAGCCTTATCTTTACAATGGAAAATTTCTCATCATATTGAAGCTGAAAGTTTTTGCTGAGTTTTTCGCTGATTTGTTTGAGATCGCGCTCCATCCTCGTTATCTTCCTAACAAACTATGCAATCAAGGCATAATAAGGATAGGAACAGTCTTATGGATATCTCTTAATGTCTCCGGAAGAAATTAATATTACAATTATGTTGGGGAGAGGAAGTCCGTGCCGAAGAGTCTACCACTGTTTTGACAGCTAGGAAAAGGACTGCATGGAATGATTGGAAAATGTGTTACTTGGTGTGCTCTCACGACACAATACTCCCAGTGCCATGGAAGAGTGGCACCGTATTTTTGCGTGATTTTGAATGGCGAAAAATGCGCTCTCCCCCTTTCCCAAATGCGGCGATATTGCCAAAAAAAGGCCAAATGCGCGATCGGTTGCCATTCGGAATTCAAAGTACTTATTTAGCACTCAAACACATGACAAACGCATGCTTTCTTGGGAAAGGAAGAATCGCATTAGTCCTCTCTAAGTAACAACATACATTCTGAAGTTGCATTTAAAAAACCAATGTTCTTCAAAGATCATTTTTAAGGTCACGTAACTTTTGACGATATTTGGGATCATCCCAAATTGAATATGAAAAATGACTTGAACTTACTCCCGCCGACTACCCAAGATCACCATTTACCAACAGCTATGCAGCTCATGCATACGGCAATAACATAACGAGGGGGATCACATCATGCCCATGCTTAATCTATCAGGGACCGCCGATTGCTAAGTATTAGCGATATGGCCGATTAAACACAAGTCACGTACCACCGCAGGCTAGGCCAGCTCTGTGATCCGATCCACGCACTAAATTAGGCTTTCTGGCTAATCAGAGCACTCTTGTCTGAGCGGCGGTGATTAAACTGACCAATGGAAATATTGCCGCACGGGGATCACGCGATGTCTTTTTCGTGCACTGTATACGGAAAGTTTCAGGTGTCATTACTAGCAATGATAGGATTCAACAGGTAACACGCACCTTTCATTCAGGACATGTCTCCGTGCACGAATACAACATGACATAAACATATCACTAGTCCTCACTATAGTGTCGTTTCACACCCCTAGCCTGTATCGTTCCCGCTCACGTAATCCCACGGGCCGTGCGGTCTGGCAGATGTAATATGGTGCATATTGTAGTCACAAAATTATCGGAGTGACCGACTGTTGTATGGGTCATGCTGTGTGTGTACTGAGGGGCGAGTCAAGCGGATATGCCGTTCGTTATGAAACTTTGAAAACACTTACTTCGAAACTGTTTTGAAGCTGCAACTACCCATGGGACGGTGAGTAATGAAGCTACCTGGGCCTGCGCTGTGTAGGCCTTTAGCACCACATTCTTGGTGTATTTGGATTATTACTACTCGGATATTACTGGGGGTGTTTGTTTTTAGGATTTTTTTTAATGAAAAATCTTGGTATTCACAACACATAAATGCCTGCGATGGATGTAAATGCGCGACAAATGACTAAAATGCGCGATTTTTGCGCGATTTGCGCGATCGCGCAAAATCCGGTGCCTAGCATAGAGGGTGACATAGAGGGTACGGTATGTTGAGGCTCAGGCATTTGATTGGTCCCGGCCCACACCCCGTCGGGTATCTTTAGTCCCCCGTCAAGGAAATCCTAACCACCGCCACCACTGGCCAGAATGGTCAATTACAACTCTGTTTGTTTTCACATCAGACCAGTTTTTTTTTGGCTATGAGTTGTTTGGAAGGTAAGAGGATTCTTGTTGGAAATTGTTAAAATTTCCCCTCTATTTTTGCCAAGCAATATCTGAAAGAACCTGTGAAAAACCCACCATTCAAGTCCCTGGGGTTCACGAAAATTGAGGTACAGTGGGAGTTGGCAACACAACCGGAAGATTATTCCACTCTACAGAGAGAGCTTTAACCTTTCGATGCAACAATTTTTCCCTAGGTGCCTCCCAGGAATTTTTATAATATGTCAATGTTGCATTTGGAAGCTATTTTGGGAATGTTTATGTAACCCTACCTGTTTATTTTCTTTTATTTACATTATATACCATAGACCCCCTTTGGAGAAACTGGTCTTTGGTCTTCAAGTCTGTCATGCATGTTTGGCTCCTAGATATTATTTCCTATACTCCCTGACATCTCAGATCCTCAGCTGATACTACCCGCCCTCTCGATCCCTCATCGGTAACGCATTTGTACAGAAGATTCCAGGTTGTGGGCTGCTAAATCTTGGAACTCTCCATCGACGGATATCAGAACAACAGGTTTCTCTCTCTCATTCAAGAAGCTTATCAAGACCCATTTGTTTGACTTTGTTTGTGTTTTTTGTTTCTTGTACGCGCTATAGTAATGGGGTGTTTGGGCTGATATAAGTCCGGTGATAACTATTATTATTGGAAAGGGATTTTGCCATCTTCCAGAATATTAATTGGCAACATCGGGGCGCCTGCTAGAATGCTCCAAAGGGATTCTATTTCCTAAGACTTCTAGATTTCTATTCTATAGTCAACGCTGGTGCATTGCGGAGGTAACTGGGATGGCGACAAGTCGCCAATGGCATTGAAAGGTTGAAAAGTAATAACCCGATCTGTCGAAGAAGTAACTCACGTTTGTTTCACTTTGCCATTTTGCATGGGTCCCATAGTAGCTTTGAACAAGCCATCCATAGCTGCAGAAAACAACAAAAGCAATACAGTACAATTAACATACAACCATTATTACGATCATGGGTACGTTTAAAGGGTCTGAGGTCCATGACCCCTTACTTGGCAGTTTGGACCCTTTAAACAAGGGGTTTTGTACCCACCTAAGGGGTCCAGAATTGCACTATTTTACTTGTAAATCTTGCATATTATTCATCATAGTCAAATGGTGGTATTGGACCCCTTTCTTTCAAGAGCCACCGCTACCCCTGATTACGAATGGTATAAATCTCTGAAATTATCAGTTACAGATTCCCAGTGGTGATGGGAAGGGGGTGAGGGATTGGCAGGGTGAGTGAATGTTAAAAGACATGGTGTACATTTCAAGTGATGAGGGTGTGTCAGACATTGATGTTTCCTACATGAACTTGAGGTTTCCCTGCTGCTACACCAGCCTGACTAGGACCAAGGTCGACTTGTTCAGTTCCTACAGAAGGAGAAATCATAAACTACAAGGAGCCAATTAATTAGCACATAGCCACAATGTCATACGATGCCATCATTTTTAAATAGTGCCATGTTGAATTAGTTTATAATGACACGAAAGTGTGGGATTGTTTGAAGATTTCTAAACATTTCAAATAGATTTAGGGTGTATCACCTGAGTAATCGAGGGTAAAAGTTTTTTCTATCGCAAATTTCACAAACTTACACTGAATATCACCACATGATTGTTTTGTTGCACTATTTCATTTTGGCCACACGTCTTTCTCATAGAAGGGTCAGAGGCCAGTGAAGTATTCACTGCCTACGTTAATGCAGTATTAACCACATGCCTCGAAGAGCCTCCCTGCTGATTGCTCTTGTCAATTTCACGTCACGTACCCCAGACCCTGGAGGGCGAGTCTTCGCCATAGATGTTTCATACAATTTCCCGGACATTGACAACCTCTTCAGTCACTATGACGACTTACAACTTCTTGAGAATGACACACAGTTTCGTGAGTAGGTCGGTTTTGCTATTTTCTACCAATTAAGTAAAATGACACACTCCCAGTTTCTTTATGACCATTAGAGAAACGGAGCGATGCATACGTGAGAGACTTTAGATTGGACAATGACCCACACTGACTGACGTGCTCCAAGGGAAACCGTGTGGCAGTAGTTTCAATTCTGGAGGGAATTCCCTCCCGGAAGTATTGTAAGGGGGTAAGAGGGATTTTAGAAGTGAAAAGAGGGACTAGCTCTCATATGCAGGAACACTTAACACCCCGGAACCCAGAATATTTGGGATGGAATGTCTCTACTGACTATTTTTTTGGAGGGGGTTCTAGCAAATAGCAGCGAGGAAATCCCTCTTTTCCCTCCCCTTTCAATAGCGCCACTACTGCCAGGCTATAGGAATACGTCTGCAATGAAAAGTGCATTTCCCCAATACTAGTACTAAGAGAACTGTGAACAAAGGAAGCTTTAGAATACAGGAACCAGGAAGTAGGCATACTCTAGGATCAGGCGTTAAGGTACAGTATAGGCCCCTCATACTCCCAAGACTGCCTTGTCACCATTTACCAATAACTATTTAATGTCAACAAAGAGACGGTTTCAAGTACCAGTACATGCTTATTGCCATAGATAATTTACACGAAAAGCCATATCTAGTGTCCCAATATTATTTTAATGTAAGAATGATAACAGGGACATGAAAACTCTGCATATACAGTACGTAAAATACATTGAGGTCTGCTGTGACTAAGAAAGGAGAGCACACTATATCCTGAAGGCCCAATGGTCATGTATAAAAATAAACTTAGTCACAGGTAGAGAGGGCCAGGTGACAAGGGGGGGGGAACGAAGGCGATCCATGAACGCAACAGTATGGTAACTGCTGAATTTTGGCGCCGGAAATAGAGAGGTGAAACAAGGCCGTGTGAAGCCAAATTACTCCCAAAAGCAGGAGAGGTGTTATGTGTGCTCTATTGCACTAAGTTGCAAAGGCAACCTGGAAATGGGAACAATCCAGAACAAAAAAAAAAAAAAAAATCAAATCATTAATACCTTCCCCAGGTCACATCATCATGGTTCAGCACCCCCCCCTTCTCACTCCCCTGGAGAACCTACACACCTGCTCCACCCCTCCCTATACCCGAGGTAGATGTCAGTTATCACATCAGAGTATCATGCACCCCCATATTTTCCCACCTGGAGGCACAACTTTGCATCGATGCAGTTTCAATTGAGAGGGACACCCCTTCCCCTCAGTCCCCTCCCCATATCAGACAGGGATTTTGATATCTGCCCCCCCCCCACTCCTCCTTCAACTCAAGAATTCCTAGGCACGCCATGGGCAGTGGTCTGAACATCCTAGAGTGGGATTTAAACCTACAACTACCAGGTGTCACTGTGCACTGTGAAAAACATACCACGTTCTCTTCCCCCAACTCCCATGGCAAGCACTACTTGCACACATACATGTATTCCAAACCTACTACATGAATTGAAGCTATAAAACCTTTGAAACAAACTTAATTCCAGGTTGTATAGTCCAAGGGACCATTCATTCATTCATGGACTAAGCATGTCAGACAAGCAGGAAAATATAGTAGCCCCAAGGCATTGCATCAGAGCTTCCTGAGGAAAAACACAAACAAGTATTACGGTTGGGATATAAGATCGTTACTGTAGTATTTACATCATTACAAGCTAATAGCGGCGTACATGGATGAAACCCAGGTTACAGTCCAATTCAATTGGCCGATAATCACTCACGGATGGGCAGTACGCCTACTCTGCAAGGAAATATTTGGAACTGTTTGATCGTTTGTTGGGATGTGATTCTAATAAATACATATAAAATCCAGGAATGGTTTGAGGGACTTGTTTTAGGAAGGGGCCGGCGGTTGATTTATGGATGAATGGATTATTCTTAACCAATTTGTAGGTTCATATTCAGTTCCATTATCAAAAGGTACAGTTCACATGAACTTTGTATTGTAGGGGTTACTGCAGTTCCCCCCTCCATCCCCCCCCCTACTGAGTCTAATATAAATGAATGAATGCTGGCCAATCTTATACCACTCAACACCTGTTGGAATGAGTAGGGGTATACACTGCCTGCTGGAAGTATAGGGCTGCATTCCTTAAATTGGTACAAACTCGACATGACACTGAACCAACAGTGTGGCCCTTAACTTTTTACAAAGATGTTTTTTCACAGTATTCAAGTGATAACAAATTATGGGCGCGGAAAACACCCACGGTTACACATTCAGGATTGTAGCCCATCCACATATCATTAAAAAACAGTTCAATACAGAAAAGGCATAAACACATAGGTATTGTGTACATTATAAACAGGATAACGCTAAAAAACAAGACAAAAACGGATGTTGCGATTTCCTTGCCATAGCTGACAGGAAGTGGCTACTAAGGCCACAAACAGAAAAAAATACCCCCATTAGAAGTGTGGGTTTTAATACTCAAAATTCCATTCTATAAAGTCGCCCATCGGAATCTCAAATATTAGCCAGTCCTTCCTCTTGCCTCTTCGTGGGTATCACATACCCTGCATGAGGGATATAATCGAGGCACTGGGCACCAATTATGCGTACGTTTGTAGCGGCATGCATACATACATACAGATACTGTACAGTAAGGCAGTCAGTGTTAACTGGCACAGCACAGGGCACACACTATAACGTTCAGTGAAGTACAGGGGTCAATGTACTGGCTGTGTGGAAGCAGGGACGTTACACACTTATATGATAGAAGTGTAGGCGGGTTAAAAACAGCCACTGTGCTATCCCGCTTTGGCAATCATAGAGAAGAAGTATCTAACAACATAAAGACCCCCATTTTGGTCAGGAACCAAGATTAAACTTCAGACACCACGCTTTGGGCTTGGGTCCTAAATCCCTGGGCAAACTGAAGGTAGGACTATTGAACAATCATTACATCTAATTGGACAGGGCCAAACTGGGCCCAAGGGCCCAAACTGGGCCATTGGCCCAAAATTTAGGAAAACCCCTAAGCCTCTACCCAAGAACTAGCCAGTTCGTTAAACAAGGAGACCGCCCCCAGTGTCTCGCTGGTTACGCGATCAGTGTTTTCATCTAGTAGTACACCATGCGAACAATTCGAGGCATTTAATGATTGCTTTAAGATTTCTGGTTATTAGCATTATTTGACAGAAACACCCGACTAAATCAGTGACCCATTTCAAATCCGTAGGACGATTATTGACAATGTCTACCATATAAGTTTTGTTGAGGAAATGTGACTAGAACCGCCTAAATTATGCCCACATAGACAATGATCAACTTTCTGTTGACCCATTTCTCACTTCACTTATCTCAGGACCAATTGTGAAACCACATTAATACATTTAATTGGAAGTCAACAAACTTGAACATTGGCCTGAATCAAGCATTATTTTTAACACTGCATAAACCCTAGTGAACTGATTCAATGTTAACATTTTGGCGGACTAAATGGAGACCACCGCTTATAGTGAAAACTGGTCCTACTAATAAAGTTTGTCTGTATATCTCAGTGTCACCCATAATATTCAATTTAAGAAATTTCCAATTTAAATTTAAAAAACCCCCCACACCCCCCCCCCCCAACTACTCCATCCCCCCCCCCCTGCTATCTCACACACCAAAGCTACTGCAGGTCGGAACCTGACAAAAGTGACCCCAACTATGACTCTACTTGAACAAAGTTCAGGCGAGACACATAGCTTGACACCTATGTGACCTTTAATGACTTCGATGATATGGCCGTTTTTTAAAAATTCGTTACTTTCCATGTGATGCATCCAATCCTCGAGATTATTGCATTTCAAATAACACGCCTAATGTTATTGCAAAAAAGCTATTAAGATAAACTTTGACCCTTGGAACTCCAAAAGTATGCGTCTATCGAGCGAGTGTGGTTTCTCCATAAACCACCCAAAGGTCTATCACATAATCCAAAAATAACCGTTTCTATTTTTTTGCCATAACTCCTTAAATAAGCAACATTATTCAAGACTCAACCTTTAAACCAAATGGACCACCCGACAGAGTTCAAATTAAGGTCAGAGGTCACACCCACATGCAGGTCAAACAATATACACAAGGTGGGACCTTCAGCTTCACAGATATTCAATTCTCGATTATGGCCAGAAGGAAAACAGTTTTGGACCCATAAGTGACTTGAATGACCTTTAAGGACATGGCAGTTTTTATGAAAATTAGTAACTTCCTGTGATACATCCACTCTAGGAGCATTTGCATTCTGATGACATGCCCAGTGCTATTGACCAAAAAAGTCCTAAAATCAGTTTTTGGACCCTACGTGACCTTTGATGGACTACATGACCGGGCGGTTTTTATCAAAAAATTGTTACTCTCCATGTGACGCACCCACTCCATAGAAGCATTTGACATTCCAATGTTCACGCCCAATGTTATTGCGGAAAAGCGATTAAATTAAACTTGACCCCTTGTAACTACAAAGTAAGTGTCCGATTGAAGCAGTTGTTTCTCCCCAAACGCACACAAAGGTCTATCACATCTCCAGAAATAACCACCATTTTCTATTTTTTTGCCCTAACGCCTTAAAAAGCAACATTATTTAAGACTCAACCTTTAACACATGACCACCCGACGAGGTCAATGCGGTCAGAATTTCCACACTCAGGCAACATTATAGCACAATAGTGAACCTCCCAGCTTTCAATTCACAGATTTCATTTCCTGATTATGGCCAAAACAGTTTTTGATTTGACCACTAAGTGACCTGTAATGACCCTTAATGAAGGCAGTTTTTATGAAAATTGTAACTCTCCATTTTGATACATCCACTCCTAGCCTAGGAGCATTTTGCATTCTGCTGAACAAGGCCAGTGCTATTGCCAAAAAGTACTACTCTTAAAATCAGTTTGTGACCCTACGTGACCTTTGATGACTCCAATGACATGGCGGGTTTTATAAAAATTGTTACTCTCCATGTGATGCATCCACTCCTAGAAACATATTGCATTCCAAAGATCACGCCCAATGTTATTGCGGGAAGGAAAAGCGATTTAAATTAAACTTTGACCCCTTGATAAACTACCAAAGTAAGTGTCAGATCGATGCAGGAGTTGGTCTCCTCCATAAAGCACACAAAGGTTCTATCACATCCAGACAGAAAGCAAAATAACCAGTTTCTATTTTTTTTTGCCCATACAGAACTCCTTAAAGAAGCACATTTATTTAAGACTCAACCTCTTTAACAAACATTGACCACCGACAGATGGTCAATTGAGGTCAGATTCACACACATGCAGGTCACAATTTTTAGACACAATAGTGAACATCCCAGCTTTCACAGATATTCAATTCTCCGATTATGGCCAGAAACAAGTTTTTGCCACTAAGTGACTTTAAATGACCTATGATGACATATCAGTTTTTATGAAAAATGAACTATCAGGTGATTACATCCATCTCCTAGGAGCATTTTGCATTCTGATGAACAAGGCCAGTGCTATGCCAAAAAAAGTAACTAAAATCGTTTTGACCCCTACGTCCCCCCCTGACCTTTGATGACCCCAATGACATGGTGGTTTATATTACAAATTGTTACTCTCCATGTGATGCCACCACTCCTAGAAGCATATTGCATTCCAAGAACACGCCCAATGTTATTGCGGATAAAGCTATTTTAAATTAAACTTTGACCCCTAGTAAACTACCAGAGTAAGGGCCGAACGAAGCGGGAGTGGGTCTCCTCCATGAAGCACACAAGTATATAATATATATATATTAAGTTTCAGAGGATTCACCAACTTTAAAAATATGAATAAACATTATTGCAAACGTGAACTAGGTAAAGCAAATTAGAACATTAAATGACCTCTCTGGGGCCCTAGTCCCTACTGTAAAATTTCCATTGGGACTATAGATAAACCATCTCCACCAAGTTTCGTCTCAAAAGCCAACAAAACTCAAAAATATCGCCAGAACAAAAATATGCAAAATTAGACTACTTAATTAGCATATACAATGCCAGGAATCTGATCGATTCGTGTACTCTTCATAGTGTTACCTACTCCACCGGCATCACCAAGCACTACTGAGCAAGAGATATCTTGTACACAAGCTTCCGGGCCAATTTTTTTAATTAAATTGTCAAGTATGGCAAATGAGTATGGTCTTTCGTTCGGGACGAAAAAGTGGATGCACACCTCGCATCTCTTCAACCGCCGCCCCTCCACAAAAGGTTCCCAGCATGATGCTTTCACGGTTCAGGACTATCGAACCCACATACGTACAGACGGACAAGACAGTACAGACAGACAGACAGACAGACAACCACACACAACAAAGTAACCACTATGTCTCTCCTCTCCTGAACATAGTTCAAGGCGAGACAAAATCAATGAAGCTTTATGGAGAAGAGCATTTTGAAGTACCATTGTGTGAAATCTCATAATATGGGCCCGCGGTCCCAATTGGACCTTCACCAAAATTCCGCTGACCACTCCTTCGGAGGTATATGGCTATATATAGACCATCATCATGTTGCTGGTTCAAAGTGCATTGAACAATCACCACTGGTTGATACACCCCTAGTTGACTATTGGCATGGGGCGCAATTTGAAATCCGAAAGAAACCTGTTTGGTATTCTACTCATATCATGATTGACAATTTTCTGAACCTGCCTCTGCCTTCAATAATTCTCAATTTATACCATGTTTAAATTTTTTTTACTTGTGTTACACTGAATAAACTAACCCACCCTGCACTGTCATCAACATCCTGTAAACAAAAGTTAGTGACACACCTTATAAAACAATTCAAACACAAGCTGGCAGATCAAACTCAAATGCAAACTACTGCTCTGCACTCTACCATGTAAACAGTATGGTGGCGCATTCATCGTGACCCTGGGCCCAGCATAGGTCCCCAAATTTCATTTATGACCGCCGACCACATATAACACAAAAGATAGGAGCTTGAGTGATTCTTAAATGATTGCATTGCCACTGCCATTGACACTCAGATGATCTGATCCAGACCAATGTTCACAAGGTTTCCATCTTTCGACATCTGCTGACCTCAATGCCCTTTGTTCGGATCCCCAAATGACGGTCAGTGTACTATCCGTGTGGGAACCACATACCAAGTCTGAGCTCGATCTTCTTAGCTGAGGTCAGGGATTCGGGTTCACAAACCCAAGTTGGCAAAATACTTGGAACGTTCATGGCCAGCGATCATATGGACATACAACGGCACACACCGTCAGTCAAACATCAACGGCCAGCCCCAGCAAGACCCATTCGTGGTGCCAGGTCCGAACTGTCTCAGGACAACATCCCATACCTCTCTATCTATACAAATGTGATCAACGCTGCGTTACTGTATGCAGCATTCCTGATGCAGTAGTTGCCTCTTGCGTGGGATTATACCGTTTACATGTAAACAGTTATGGGCAGGGATACAACCCCAATTACGTCATTTCCCTTCCTCTTCGTTCAGAAGTACCAAGCCAACCAATAACCCGCGGGGCTACTCACTTGTAGCTATAGGGAGCAGGGAAAGATGATCGGCATCAGGGCAGCGATTCTTCCCGTATATCATGGTCACTTTTCCCCCCCCCCCCCCCCCGCCCCCCCCCCCATGATGGGCACAGAAACATGGGAAAGACTTTGGTAAATATAACTACAAGACTCATAGAACATTCACAACCCTAATTCAACTCAACTCACATACTTAAACAGACAAAAATGCATCTACAACCACTGTCCATTAACATGTACTCTATGTACTACCTGTCGTGGTTGCAATTTGATGCGAGGTACTCCAACATGTCTGTATTTTAGTGTTTTTTGAGTTACAGACTATGCCGTCGTTACTAGTTGTGGGGGGAAAAGTGGGTTCCAAAAACACTGGTCCTGCCAGTAGTCTCGATTGGTTTTCTGTTAGAGTATTTGGTTCGTTCCAACTGTCTAAAACGGGGGAGGTTGGCATAGACCATTTTGCTGGTTGGCTGTGTAATAACATCATGATCTATCAGGGCCTCATACAGTGCCTGAGGTCAGGACATTCCTGCTCTTCTATCATGACATAAAACTCCTTATACTAAGTTGTAATTAGGGTTAAGCCGCTGTTTCCATGCTTGCGGCTGACACGCGGCGGGGGGTAAAATCGCTCACCTTACTCTCCGCTTCCAAGGACCGTTTCCATGCACGCGGGCGGGCGGGCGAAGGGGCGGGCGGGCGTTTTCCTTAATCGGTCATAGTAGCAATTTTCCCCGCCCGCTCCGCCCACGTGGTATTTCGTAATCGATTTCCGTGATTTCTCTGCAATATTACTGGCTTGTAGGCCGCGATAGTGGCAGAGTAGATAACATGTTTATGTTCAAATCATGTTCCAACAACACTCAATACTGTCAACACCGTATGATATCTTACACAAATTCTCTCTATTTTTCATGGCCAGACACTATTTGAACACACATATTCGCATGCTTGAACTCATTAACGTGTCAAGTTAATTGTAATTCAATCTCCAAACCTTCAATTGTAAGTTTTTAAGAGTATTTGAGGCAGGCTATTGTGACCTTTGGTAGAATCAATGTTTCTGAGAAATTACAGCCAACGGGGGGGTGTTTGGTTCAAACACAGTATGCGTCCGTGTTGATAAATAATAATAATAATATAATAATAATACAGCTGTTCCTATATAAACTTCTACACACTAAAAGTGGAGGAAAGATTTCATGATTGTGTTGAAATGCGGCACCCGCCCGCCCGCGCATGGAAACGGGGTAATCCCGCGTTGCCCGCGGTGCCACCAAACCCGCCGCCGGCCCGCCCGTGTGCATGGAACAACGCGTTCTTCTGTTTGCATTTCATCTGTACGGTTACTAAGGAGGATAGGCAGAACTCCAGCTCAAAGGACGCGGAGACAATGGAAATGAATCCATTCCTTGATCGGATACTCAACAAAGAACTGTGGACCATTCCAGCAAATGTTTACTGATTTGATTGTTACATACAGCCTGTCGCATGGACATTCATCGTTATAGTGTGATCTGACTTGACTGCTCAAGTTTTATTGTTATCTTTACCATGTGACCAGTTTCAAACTTGTTGAACCTTTTAGGGCTGTGCCCTCACAATCTTTCATTAATCTATTATTCTCTTTGAAAAAACGATTTATTAAATCGATTAATCATATTCTTTTTGTATTTTCTGGTCGGTGATTGTATGTCTAACGGGAGGGCTGAATCAGTTATTCTGCTACATAAATAAGGCTGACTGGCTAAGCTTTCTCTCTCACAATTATTAAGTGTGTGGTCTCTTAAGCCCTAGACACTGCCATGGTCAGAACAGGAGTAAAAGGGCAAAACAAGAAACATTGCTTTATTTTTAGCGCCCGATTAATCGAACTTGATATTCTTAATCCATTCAATCTATTGTGACAACTGATAATGATTAACCTTTAGTGAACACAGGCCCTAAAACTCAATGCACTGGTTCCGTCACTCCAGAGCGTTTGTGTTGTAGTAGAAATAGAAAAAACATAGGGCTGACTGAATCAGAATCCGGGCTATTTATTCTCTCTCTACATTATGCAGGAAGCTCACAATATTTATGACCAAAGATGGCCAGATCCATGGCAGTCAGCAGTTCAGAAAACAACCCCCACCCAGTTGTCCTTTTGCCGCCACGCTAGCTGTGTCTCAAATTTGAGGATTTTAGGAATATACAAATTTTGCGCCATGTTTGATTACAAAGCATCCAATGTTTCTATATGCCAATCAATTGAGTCAACTGATCACATACAATACTGAAAGATATGAAAAAGTTTAAAAATGTGTGTGATCAGCATACTGCATAAAATCTCGAGAACCTAACAATTGAAAACACTTCAAAACCAGGAAGAGGGCCAGGCATAACAGGAGATGAAGTCAACCCTATCGAAAGACGTAACATAGGATATTATAAGCAAACCACACTTCACGTAGTATATAGCACATGTAGGCAGTGACATTGAGAGTTAATGACTCCATTCAGTATGATGGGGAAGGATCCAGATTTTGGTACTTGTAGTATAAATTGAAATGAAGACACAGAAGTTACTCACAAACGCATCTTTGTTATTTCTTTTTTGATTCTGGCTGGTGTTCAGTGTGCAGCACACCAGCAAAACGCAAGTTATATACACAGCTTCCCGTGTGATACAGCACAGGCTAGTTTACATTATTGGGCAATCTTCCACTTGGCTGGCGGTTCCACTAGTTGTATTGTTTTCCCAAGGATCGGTTCTTGGACTCTTGCTGTCTGCATGTTCATTATACCACTCCATGATTGTAATAGTTAAAATGTTCACATCTGAGGTTGTGTGTGTGGAATAAAGGTTTCTCAGGCAATTTGGACTTCATGCTGAGCTAGTTTGATATGTGAGTATAGAAAACTCGATTTCATGACAAAGGTCATTAGGTCATAAACCACTCCATACCATATACTTCTTTAATTCCCATTATATAGGCTACACTGGTAGTTGGGGTAATATATCTTTGATAAGTGAGCTAGGAACCTAGTTTGCGGGTATGTTCCAAGATAGCGCTAAAGTATCGTTAATTAACCTTTGCGCACCACGCCCGCGGAGTCAACATCACACATCCTCTGCACAACGTTAATTGGAAACACAGTCGAATACCAGTTTCAGCAGGGTATTGGAAATTAGTGTTTGTTGAAGCACCCCCTTTTGTTTACCTTTTGTTACTGATCACTCGACAGTTGAAAGAGATCACAAAGCAAGTCGTTTTTAAGAGTTATAACATGAAAATTTACGTGTAAGTAGCAATGCAACCCATCCTGTGTTAAGAGATATGGGGAGAAAGGCCACAGGGTGTCGCGACATGGATAAATATTGAATAAAGCTACCTTTTCATGCCATAGAAGAGAAGCATTCAATTCTGAAAAGATCATGTGTAGTCTGAATCTCTGATAGACTGCATCTCCTTGCGAGGAATCATCTGAGGATATTGGAGTCTCTAAAAGGTGGTTGGTTCTCAAAATAGGCAGCCGATGGAAAGCACCATGTGAAATAGCCGATTGAAAGGGTAATGTGGGACGAATAGGCAAATATGATTAGGCGACCAATTATGAAGGTGAGGAGGTTCGTATACACAGAATAAGTCATAATGTAAAGTCAGAAACAAGCCCAAATGTGGTACAGTACCATGCACCATTGACCCGTGCTGAGATGGAACACTGGCAAGGAAAAAAACCTCGTCACTGCACTCGGACAGAAAGCACCTTTTCCAAAAGTTGTCTTTATAATTAATGATGACAATCGACACAAATGTTTGACCTCCGCTGCCCGAAATAGACTGACGATCACTTCCATTGACAGTAGCCAGTGTCCTGGACAAGGTCCGGCCGGTTGGGACGATGAGATGAGAAACCCAATTGGGAACCACGACGGGAAGTTCGACTTATGAGAGAATTAGGATGATGATATGTTCAACTCATGGCACCCCTAATGAAGTGGGCCTACTGAAGGTATAAATTAGTATTGAATATATATGGACCAAAATGAACACCACACTCAATGATGCCAGTGAACTGGGCTTCCACTCTTCAAACTTCTTACAACTGTTGAAAGCCCCCAACCTTTCAGGGTGAAATTTGTCACAGTAAGTGACCTTCAGTGACCCGACTCTGCTGTTACTCATCGGGACTGATAGTTTAGACCATGGCATATCCACCAAGTCTATGAAATACCAGGGAACTGCCTAAAATGGCATGATTGATGCAAATTAGAATACTGAATTTGCATAATAAAACTACACTAATTATTGGATTAAGTTGGTACCCTCCAAAGTGTCATTACACCTGGATGGGACTGGATGCATCAAAATAAAGTCTGAGATATTCTTGTCAACAACCTTTTAGCTGCTTCCATTGATATGCAAATTATGCAAATAAGTATGTCGTTCGGGCAAAAAAGGCACAACAAAATTGACTATTCACCTCCACACAAAATTTTGGCATGAGGCAACCATGGTGAAGGGAGAAAATTGCTGTGCACAAATGGACAGACAGACAGGCACACATACCGTGACACATGATTTCTCCAAGAACACAGTTCAGGCGAGACAAACAGAGGAACACTGTGATTTGCGAGAAGTTTATGTGGCTTTCATTTACATTCCCTTGTGCAAAGCCTGATGGTGCAGTAAATTGAAACTGCATAGGAAACATTCCATAGAACTATGAGGTGGAAAAATGGAGTAGGCCATAATGAAATAATTTCACTGACTGTCAATCCAGAGAAGTGATTGCCAAAAGAGAAAGAGAATGTGTTATGTTACAATGCAAACAGTCGAGGGCATTAATGTGGACCTTAGAATCCAGCTAAAAACCATGCACACCACATAACACCAGGCATTTGTCCTGTCTTCTGATCTCGTCTCTGTCTCAGATTTTACACATGGTGAAACAACTGTTCAAAAGAGTAATACATAACTGCATTTCTCTTTCAGAGGGTGCACAGAAAATACCAAGTTCTTGCAGTGTATCTATGCCGATGATCTAAAGGGCCAGCTCCACTGGTTCGTGGCAGAAGAAACCATCTCCTCTGCTCTCCCACCCTGAAATGAAGAAATTTCGAATGAAGATTTTGAATGGCTGAAGGAGGACTTTGAATTCGGGAATCAGAGAGAGAAATGTCTCTTACTCTTATTCTAAATCTCTCAGAAGAACCATGGTGGAATTGCACTCCCTACAATTGCATAAATCCAACAAAATTTTCAAGATTTGCGAGAATTATGCAATACAAACACGGATGACCTTCCAGTGATTGCTGACATCTCTGAAGAGAAAAAATTGGGGGCTGACGACAAAGATATTCACCAAAGTTCATGAAAATCTGGCAACCTTAAAATGTGATAATCCATGTGACTTGACGAAGCTTAATTAGCATATTCCATACTTGAAATTTATCTCAGTTATCATACCTACATGTAATATTTTAGTTCTATGGGCGAACTAATCACAATAGCACCTATTGGTTCACCCCTAAAACTGAAAAGAGCTTGAAACATTAAATGACAGAACTAGGCCAACTACTTCCATTAGTAACTAATTGGATTGCATGCATCCAACCTCGGATACCACACATAAAATTCCATGAAACTGAGTTTACCGGTCATCCCTGATAACAAAAGAATGGTACATTCATACATTATTCACTGTAAACCTAAGTGAACCCTATTAAAGTTTCTTTCTGACTTTTTGGCAAAACAAAAGCGATTCTCTGTGTTACTTTCAGTCTACTTTCACGTTTCAAACATTAACATTAGTGCCCACGTTAATCTACATCCATCAAGAGAATGTTGTTTGGGGGCAGAAGGAAATTTCACTGAGTGGCCATTGTTGTCCCTCTATGGACCTTCGACCTTGACTTCTTGGGTCAAGAGGTCTCCTAGGTCATGAACACTGAGTCAAGGGTGGTTAAAATTCATCAAAGAATTACTGTTTGGGGGTCCGTAATGTTATTCTGCAGCATACGTTAGGGACTGTTTGTTGACTCTGGACGTTTGCATCAAAAATCTGGTAACAAGCTGAATAGAGCACCACCCAAGGATCATTACACAGTTTCACGAATTAATGTACTTTGTAGAAAAGAGACATTTGAAATCTACAACAATAATGGCCTATATTTGCCCCTTTAATGGCCCTTTGACCGTGACCTTAACAAAAGTCAACATGTCCCAAGGGTCAATTAACTTGTGTCAAGTTTGGTTGACATCCATCACAGAATGACTGTTTGGGGGTCAAAAGGCATATTGTGACACACTGGATGATGGTCCAGATCAGGTGAGTACTGAGAGATTTGTCTTAGGGAGGGAAACACCCAAAAATATAAAAAAAAACGGGGGTTTGAGGTAGGACCAAGGAAAAGTGCGCCCTCAAAGCATGGTCTCACCCTCCCCTATAGCAAAGAAGTACAATTTAGGGGACCCTAGACACATGCCGCTGTGCAATGTTTCGTGTTCAAAATTCTATTGGTCACCGTGGCGTCATGGGGGGGTTCTGAACCCCAAACCCCCCCTCAACCCCCCAACTCCCCCACCCCCACCCGTGGGTATGCCACTGGTCAGAGTAGATAGATAGATAGACAGGATGACAAGCAGATTAGAGTGCACTGACATACAATCCGGATTCCCCCCATGTACAGGTTGACGACGGATACATGGGCGTTGTGTTTTGTGTCGTAAGTTACATACTACCAAAGGCTAGTATATATGACATCTATTGGGGAACCTCATGCCAAAATTGTTGTGTTTTTTAGCAAAACTCAAAGACGATGCAAACCACAGGAACATGCAGGTGCCAAAGTTTGCATTG
Organism: Sclerodactyla briareus; assembly: GCA_026419785.1. Taxonomy (NCBI): domain Eukaryota; kingdom Metazoa; phylum Echinodermata; class Holothuroidea; order Dendrochirotida; family Sclerodactylidae; genus Sclerodactyla; species Sclerodactyla briareus. The sequence continues at coordinate 82,768 of JAODTK010005917.1, forward strand.
TTCAAACAGGATGTTTTGAACGGTATTGATTCTACAATTATGACATCCTTGCTGTGGGCATATTTTTCCAGTTCCCAAGATTACAGAGGTGGTAGGTACATCTAAAAACTAATACTGCCATCATTATTTGATATATATTACAAGGATCAAATTTTAAATTGACCAATGGAAATGAAATATACCCCGAGGGACTTCAGGTAAGTCTAACATGTCACGTCGTCATGGAAACAAAATAGTGTGCATGTGAGCCCGATGTTTGCCACCGTTTCCGATTGTGTGCATTGCTCACTGTCAGTGCTCCCACAAGTCAGAACAAAGTTGGGAGCAGTATCCAGATGGAATAAGTTACTGGTGATACTGTACCTGTTGTCTCTTCGTGAGAAGTAGCCCAACTGGTTCTTGCCGTGTAGTCCTTGTAGTAAACCACAAAGTGGCTGTAGATGATGACGTAGCGAAGCTGCCACTTGTTCAACAGCGGTGGATTTGCACGGGCCGGCAGCAGGTGGTCCACCGATTAGGGGACTTGTCTGTCTTATTGTGGTGGCCCGCTTGTAGACAGCTGGTGGAGACGGTGTCGGCCAAAGATGGCTGACGCCCTGTAGAATCATGGCCAACAGCATTAAAATAACTCATCATTGTGCACGTGGCGCAGGATTATAAGGAAATTGGAACAAATGGCCAATAACACAAGAAGGGTGTCCGCTGTGAGCAGTTTGGTATAGAACCATATCAAATAACCACAGATCCCCCCCCCCCCAACCTCACCCCCACCACCCAACCTGGGGATAGCAAGGCTATTGCCTTCATGTAGGTTTGGCTGGGAATGTGCACAATATTTCCATTTTCAGTAACAAGCCTCAGGCAAATAATTTGACAGTGAAATAAAGTAGAAGTTTGCATTAGAAGGGCATGAAAAGAGTTTGCACTGAGTTCAGTGTTGGATGTTTGCAGGACAGTTGCCCGCAGACGGAGCTTGGAAGATGTGACACTTGCTGTTGTGGGTTATATATATGTATTTTGAAAGAAGATCCCAGCGGCACGTTCCTGGGTCTGGGAGAGGGAGGGTGGGGGCATGCGGAGGAAATCACCAATGCATGATGGACAGTTTATATAGACCAGGGTTGTCCACCTTTTGCAGAGGAGGGCCAAGTGGAATAATGATTATGATGAAGGAGGGGCCGCATGCCGCATAAACCCTCTCTTTTGCTTGAAGTCTAAGGCAGCGAAAATGGATCAATGATGATTCATTTTCTTCCTGGTAAAACAGATGAAAAAGTGCCGACGGAAAATGATTGGCGCTGAGCGAAATATTGCGGCGAAACTATTTTCCGTGTATCGACCGGTTAATCTTAAACTGTCTTTGATATCATCATACATGTGGAAGTTTGTTGTGATGCTATTGACATGTATCCTTGAATACTGCGATCATCTTTGGACGTATCAGGCAGGCTCGAAATGCAGACATTTGTCCAGGGGTGGGTTTTGTGAGATTTAGCAAAACTAAGTGGCCCTAACTCTCCCCCTGGGTTGGAAGTGGGAAATGCGCGGCAATGGCCTTTTAGATGCAGAATGTTGCATATGGGCCTTCTATCGCAATATAAACATGCTTCAAATTTGGCGGCAAGAAAAGGCTCATTTTTTACAAAAAGTTGAGACGGGCCACACTGTAGGGTATCTTGGCAGCCGGAGCAACGCATGCGGGGGACGACGGACTGTGCCCCGGTCCCGTAGGTGAACAACCCTGATAAATGCATAACTAGAAAAGTTGCTACTCAGTCACAATAATTTCTAGTCCCTCCAATGAATTGCATTAGTTGAACAGCATTAGTTATATACATTTTGAAAATGAACTGCTGTATTCTAGGTAATCAGTAAAAGTGGGACCTTGGACGAGTAGTTCATGCTATGTTAGTGGGGTATGCTAGTGCTAGACATCATTAGCCCCAAATGTTCAGCACTGTGCCCCTAATTCACATGATCGGCCCCAGGGCCCACACTGGGCCTTGGGTCCTAAATCCCTGGCCCTGGGTACCTGATGGTATGGGTATTGGACCATCATTATGACCGAACATCAGCCAATGTGAAAACAAATTTTGTGGGAGATACAAGATTTGCAGTAAATACTTCATATAATGGGTCCTATGGCCAGAATTGAAGCCCGAGCTCAAAATTCCCACACACCCCCAATGCCCATCAACCCAAGACCATGTACATGTAATTTCGATAAAAATCAGTTGAAGCTTGTAGCAGGAAATACATTTCAAGTAACATAGTGTGAAATTTCATGAATAGGCCCTCCGGTTCAAGTGGGACCTTGGACTAAGAAATTCTGAACACCCCTATGGTACGGCTGTTAGACCATGAGATGACATCACAGCCACTACATGCACCAACAAGTAGGAGCAGATTACAGTTCTGAAATTGACCACGTAATGGCAGTGTATTGCCCTCTACAATGACTTCGAAATTGACCTCATGTGACCCATGGTCATTTACTGTAACATTGTGGAGGACCCCCATCACAGATACAGGTAACATGACTGTTCAGGGTCAAAAAGGCAATTGTTGACACAACGGATAGATAGGTCAACAAGCATACAGTAGATGGTGTTGAGCTATAATATATACCGGACTGGAGAGGATTAATTTTCATATTTTTGATAGTTATGCCAAAACCTGTAATAAAGGCAGAGATGAACGAAAGAAGAGAATGGAGAGAAAGGAAGACATGGAACTTTATGGAAAATTCCCACTCACTCAGATTCAATTAGGTCTACCGAAATATCCTGGCAGTTTGTGAGCGGTTGGGGAAGCTGTCGGGCAGTGGGACCATACCGCTAGTATTGCCATGAAGAATCCTTGGTATGGAGTTACATGGTGAATGGGCCATCTGGGCTGTCTGTGTCTTGGTTCCTTGGAGGATGACCACCCTGCTGATGCCAAGCAGGCCAACTGTTGCAGGCTAACAAACAATCCCTTTGGGTGTTGGACCGCTGTTCATAAAAGAAACAATTGGTCAAATGTGCTGCAGAGTCAAGTTTCTGGTATTATGTTGAGAAACAAGTGGTCAAAACTGCTGCACAGTAAAGTTCTGTCCTAGATGCTAGGCACTCAGGAAAAAAAAGAGACAAGTGGTCAAAATCGCTGCAAGTAAAGTTCCTTCCAAGATTCAAGGCCCATGGTATTTTGGGGAAAACAGAAAAACTTTAATTTCCTATCAGGGATTCTCTCAGGGTGTAGTCAGTTCCCTTCAATACCTGTTCAGCTACCTAACAGGTAGCGTAGAGATGAATCTGTAGGGAATAAAAAAGAAGAAACCTACATCGGTACCTATCTTTATTTTTCAACTATTACCTGTAATTTTGGGCTTAAGTATATAGCAGTGCTAAACTGTGAATGTGCTAAATTTGGCCAATAAAAAGGCTGTTGTGGATCGATATCTAACGTAAGCAAAACGTGAACTCAGTTTACTCCCTCAGATGCTCTTTCACTTCCCTGTACTGGATTACACTATATATAGCATATTCAGCCACTTGCACTATAGACCTACTATTCTTATGATGATTATATCTGTAACAGGTACCACAGAGATTATGATCACTCTGTCAAATACGAAATTACCATTACCTGCGCAGTCATCCTTTCCTCCTTCTCCTGAATAATGGCAACACCAAAAAATATTTCACACCTAAGGGAGAGCAGGACTAGTGGGAATGTTTTTCTTTTTCATTCACGAAACTACTTTTTCATATGAAATTCTCTCATGAAACAATACCTACTCTGTTAGGAGACCATTTGGCTGTATCCAAATGCATACAAAAATCGTCAGAGTTAAGTCTGATATACAGAGTTATATGGTTGGTTGGAGTGAAAGTTGTTCTCAGAAAGGTCACCGAAGTCAAATTTGTGTTCTTCACAATTTGTTTTAACAATTGTCTTTTTTGAAACGAAACTTACAAATGTGAACTAACAGTGTCTTGACAACAGTAGGTCAAATTTTCAAAGTCACTGCCTCACTGGAGGTCAAAATGACATGATTTAATGTGCTTTCTCTCCAAATTAGGCCCACAAAGAGAAATTTTTTGTGGATATACCTAGAACATTAGTGGTTTCCCCGCCGCACTACATGTCTTAGTTTTTTAATAGGTTTTTGCTTGTCACTACCTAATTACGCTGATTCAATCGCCGACCTAGTTTCAACATTGAAGGTTAGTTCCAGGTTCTGAATGTTACTGGGTTTTCTTCAGGCACTATGGCCCTCCTCCTGGCGGCCTGCCAACTGTCCTACATATGGTGGATTGACTGCTCGATGGACATTCTGCTGTACCGTATCGCTCTCTAACCGACTCCGTTTTGGGGCACGTGACTTAGTGCGGGTGGACTGTGGCGCCAGCAATTGCTTGACATGTTGTGACGAATTGAGAAACCTGGATATATATGGTTTTGAGGCTTGCATGTTCTCAAAATTCACATGTATCTCTGATAGGCCTAGCCTATATGATGCCCACACTCACAATGGAGCAAATATGCCGATGGCATACTGAAGGCAACTGCCTAACTCAAGGGGCACTTCGTGTTAGCAGCCACTGGAGCTTCCATAAAAAAATCCATATTTCACTCATTCGTTGGTGAATTGCCCCAAATTGTGGTATAGCGTGGTGACATTCTACTTGCCAAATTTGTACAGAATTCTAGTTTACAAATTTCAAATTAGGCCATTTTTCCCATCGTCCCGCCTACATGTACGCCATAACACCAGTGAAGGCTATCTTTCATGGATTCATGCATATTGAGCCAACCAAAATAAACTAGACACATGCGGCGTGTCACCACCACGTGTATATCCCTCACCCATCGTGATCAGTTGTGAGATGTTAGATAGTTTTGCAATGTGGATGGCCATTATTGAATAATAATGATATGACTAGCTTTTATATAGTGCAATTTTCCACCCGCGATGTATCCTCAAGCGCTCCCATTCAGTTCCCTGTCATTGAACACAGTACGCACTCTGACACCCCGGAGAGTAAATGTCTGCCCGAGGGTACCGGTTGTGCTCAGTTTCTCCCAATGAACCCCTGGGTATGGTATATTGGAGGCATGGGGGACTGACCCTGACCATTCCAGTGGTACGGCTCTTTCTGTGCTAGATCTGGAAAACCCAGCCATAGGTCCGAAGTTGAATCTTTTCAATCACCTTTTTGATTTCCATATTCAGTGAATTGGCAGGGCCCCAGGGGGAAGAATGATTGATCTATAATGCTCCGAATCTTATCAATCTCAGTATAAGTTGCCGTCCGCCCTCCCCATGCTGAACCTATAATCAGCGAGATCTGGACCACCCGTTTCTGGTCAAAAACCAACCGCCCTCTCTCACTGCCAAACTACCTATGTTCGGACTTTATTTCGACCCCGTGCTTTTTGCGGAAATTTTCGTTTGTGAGAAAAATAGGCCTAGATGTATTTTTCATGTTTTTCCCGCAGCATTGTCCTAAGGCTTTCCGTGTCTTGAGCCTAGCCACCCTCCTAACACTGCCTCGTGTTGAGTGGTATTGCGCGAGTTAAGGGAGCTCATGCTAATGTGGTTTTCGTAACTATGCCGTCTTGGGATTATTGAGTTTTTTGCCTCCCATCTCGAGCAGGGCCCACGTCGGCCGCGTCCTGCCTAAAATTATAGAGACACTTTTTTTGAGACCAAACAGTCCCCACTCCAAGTTCATTGGATCCGACAACCTTGTTCGATCAATGCCATTTGACCTCTGGCCTTGAAATGACCTTCCCTCTTCAGGACCCAATTATTCCCCACCTAGCCTACCAAGTCATTAATAAGGAATCAAACCACTTTCGAAAATGCCAATTATCAATAATGGCGTTACTTTGACCCTCTGATGACCCCCGAAATGTCCTCCCTTCTTTCGGGACCAACCTCGAAGCAGTATTACAATTTTGCAGTTTTCACAAAATCGCGAAATTGACCCCTAGGCTAGCTAGATCCACGTAATCAGAAGAAATTTTAACTGTAGCACACTTCCCATTGAAGGTACGAAAATCCGTCACCTCAATTGCCTCCAACTTCTCCCTTCGTTACACAACCCTCTATACCTTCAAACATCAATTGCAAGAATATATCCAATCCACTGCAATGTTAAATTTCCAATACTCAAGTTGATACTTACCAACTTTAATTTTGCTTTATAATTGGGGAAAATCACCACCTGTTTTTCCCCAGCCTGTCTTGTGTTTTGAAAACATACTTTTGGTAACTTTTGTTACCTGGGCTTTCCACATCTCGAAAGGCATTCTTCCTGAAAGAAAACCAAAGATTCTCAAGTGGGGCTCATTGTTTCCTGGAATTTCCTATTATACTCACACCACGAAAACATCCACCCTGGGAGATAATTTCATTTTCCAAATTTCCTGACATGGGTAGTTGGGGCACTCAGAGTTCCTGATCTTGGTGGAGTGGGAAACACTGCTGTAAATAAAACAACTTTGATCAACAAGTGAGAGCCTTTATTTGACTTTCCTGAGTAAGAATTTTTTGGGGTGAAATTCGGTAATCCTCATCTGCAAAGACCATATGAGGAAATTATGAGTTCTAAACATTTCTTTAACTACACTGATGGTCCTTCAGAATTCCTGTCATGAAATTCGCCTGGATAGCTCTCGAGAACCCGCAGTTGGTGCACTATGATAATGTCAGTGGCAGCAGGACGGTCTAGTTTAGTGTCTTTAAAAATGGTTATTATACGTGCTCTTTTTCCGTCTGATATCAAGCCTCTCCCACTCAAGCTTCGAATCATCTGGGAAACACTGGATTCACGATTGAAATTGTTCGTAACGACGTGCCTGCTCTTCTTTGTCAAGCCTTCTCTACTCTATCGGCGATTCGATAAATGGCCAGTTTGTGGGATCCCAGATGTTGTGCAGTACTCGGGTTTAGGGCGAACTAGCATTTTATAGCAGTTGGTTTTAAGTTTTTCACTTCATGCACATTCGAAATCTCCTTTTTAATACACCATGACTCTGTTGGCCCCCGAAAATGTGACTTGATTGATGTGTTTTGACATGATAAATCCTTTGATAATTGAACTCCCAGGTAAGGGTGGTGATCCACTTCTTGTAGTATCGAGTTCCCCATCTTATGTTGGGCGATTGCTTTTTCTCTTATATGCGTCATATGCAATCGCGAAGCATTTGGAGGGATTGAAGCTCATTGTGCAGTTTCTCTCCCCAGGTACATAGTGATTGATTTCCCGTTAGGAGGATGTCACAACGGCGGAGAAGATATTTGGGGCACGGAACAAAATACACTCATCTGCCACAGGCGGACGAAGATTTGAATTGGAATTCAGTAAGTCATAGATCTATAATATATATATACACATTCAAGAAATTCCAATCCACTTCAATGTTCAATTTCAATACTTCAAGAAGGTTATACTTACAATTAATTTTGACCTTAATAATTGTGGAAAATCACCACCTGTTTTTTCCCCCAGCCTGTCTTGTTTTTGAAAAAATACTTTTGGTAACTTTTTAACTGTGCTTCCAACATCTCGAAAGCATTCTTATTCTTCCTGGAAAGAAAACCAAGATTTCCCTAAATGGGCTCATTTTTTCCTGGAATTTCCCGATTATACTCACGAAACCTAGCTACGAAAATCAACACCTGGAGATAATTTCATTTTCCGCAATTTCCTGAATGGGTAGTTTGGCACTCAAATTTCTGAATCTTGGTGGAGTGGAACAACCTGCTTGTAAATAAAACAACTTTGATTCACAAGTGAGAGCCTTTTATTGACTTTCCGGAGTAGAATTTTGGGTGATATTCCGGTATATAATCCTCATCGCAAAAGACCAATAGGGGAATTAATGAGTTTCTAACATGTTCTTAACTAAACTTATGGCTTTCAGACAACTTCAGAAAATTTATACTGCATGAAATCGCCTGGGAAAGCTGTCTAAACACGAGTGGTTGCACTTGGAAATGTGAAGTGGCAGCAGACGGTCTAGTGTTCTAGTGTGGGCTTTCTTAGCCAAATCTTCAGGACGATTCCGTAAGTTTAAATTTGAAGTCTTTCAGGTTTTCAGACTTTTCAGATCGGATGGAGAATCATTCCTTCTGGGATAGTAAATGGATACAGCGAAATTTGTTACTGTCTTTATAAATGGTTTTTCTTCTAAAGATTTATTTGGGTTGTCTTCATGGTAGTTCGCAGCTGCGGGGTCATTTGAAGTAACCTTGAGGTGGTCAATTTCGAAGGATGGAGGGAGGGAGTTATTTCTTTAAAAAATGGTGATTAGACCGTTGCTCTTGTCGTCTGATATCAAAGCCTCTCCACTCAAGACTTCAAAGCAATCTGGGAAAAACTGGTTCACTGATTTGAAATAGTTTGTTACGAAGCGTGTTGCTATTCTTTGCTCCTTCTCTATCGATTCGATATGGACGGTGAGTTTGTGGGGATCCCAGATGTTGCGTGCAGACTCGAGTTTGAGGGCGAACGAGCACTTTAGAGGCAGTTGGTTTAGTTTTCACTTCACCACATTTCAAAGCTTTTACATAAACCAAGGACTCTGTTGGCTCCAGATTGGACTTGATTGATGTGTTTTGACCATGAGAAATCTTTCGATAATTGAACTCCCACAGCGTACAGCGGTGGTGATCCACTATTGTAGTATAGAGTTCCCCATCTTTCCGTGTTGGGCGATTGCTTTTCTCATATGCATCGCAAAGCATTTTGAGGGATTGAAGCTAATTTGCAGTTTCTCCTACCAAGGTACATAGTGTATTGATGTCCCGTAGGAGGATGTCAAATTCGGCTGGAGAAGATATTTCACGGTACCCACACTACAATCATCTGCAAACAGGCGGACCTGAGGATTGATGGACTCAGGAAGGTCATTGATTATAATATAAGAAACAGTAGAGGGCCCAGTACCGTTTCCCTGCGGGACTCCAAAATAACAGGTGAGTTTGATGATATCTCTCCATCAACGGTCACAGACTGGTGGCACAGCGTGAGAAATATTAATCCAGTATTTGGTGTTGCCCTGATGCCACTATTTGGTGGAGTTTGTTGAGAAGACGTGATGAGGGACTGTATCAAATGCTTTACTGAAGTCCATTATTATCTAATCGACTTGGCTTCTTCTATCCACAAAGCTCTTCCAAGGCGCAGTAAAGTTTGCTGCTAGAGGGGTTCACAGGACCTTTCTTTGCGCAATCCATGTTGTCGGTCGGTGAGCAGATGATATTTGTCTATATGGTCCATGATAGTCTGTGAATAATATGTTCTAATAATTTACAGGAGAGTACAGGCTAGTACCTATGACCATTCTTCTATAGGATTTATACTGCCTTTTTATCTTACGGTCCGTTTGGAGCCTGAGACCGTTAAAATTGGTTCCACAAATGGGGCAGGGCAGTTATCAGATTACAAAGCTTTTTTGTAGAGGCGTTGTTTTTTTTTACGAATCTTCGTTGGTTGCGTCTGTAATCCAAGGGGTGATAGGTTAGGAGAACTGGTTTAGAGGGTATGGGCTTGAGCTATGGCTTCATGCAAAGGGTCTTTAAAAGATGTCCACAGGAAAGCCACGTCCATTCTTCAGATATAGCGTCTGAATGTTTCTTATATAAGGCCTACAAATAGAGTTAATGTTGTCTAGTTACCGTGTTGAAGAGAAGAATTTTCTCCGGGGTATTTAATAAACTTCGCTTTAATGTTCACATCAATTACTTACAAACACGTGGTCCCACCCTAATTCCAGCTTGGACACGCACTCGTCCAAAGGAAAGGACAGGCTGTGAGGCAAAGGTCAAATATATTCGTTCTCTGGTGGGCACATCTACTATCTGTTGGAGATTATTAGCCATGGCCAATGTCAATCAGGATTCTGGCTAGGCCTGGGTATTGATCCGGGTTTTAGAGAGTTGTTTTTCCACTCATATCGGGGAAATTAAAATCGCCTATCAGCCAAAAATGCTGCACATTTGGGAATTTTCTCGATGCCGATTCCTAATTGTGTTAATGTAGCGTTGCTGACTTTGAGACCTGTAAAAACGCACCAATTGTAACGGGGGTAACTCCTTCGACATGAATGCTCGCCCATAATACTTCACAGTCAGTCTGGATTTCTTTTCTCTTGTGCCAACAAAGTATTTTTATTGCCAAAAGACACCACCATAAAGAATAAGGTATGTTCTGCGAAAGAGAAAGGGAACATTTAAAGTTTGTGGAAAGACCTCGCCGGTGGCAATTTTCGAAGAGTTTAAGCCAAGACTCGGAGTTCCAATGATGATATCTGGGTTTCATATCAATGACGGTTTTTAAGAAATTAGGAGAGTTTAGCCGGAGGAGGCTCTGACAATTCAAGTTTAAAGATCTTGAGAGATTATGGCCTGGAGATCTCCTGAAGGCTGTTTGATAGGGGTGGAAGTGAAGGTACAAGCTGGGTGAGCTGACATTACCAGCCGGGTTGTCTAAGGTTCGTTCCCTAAGTGGAACATGATTCGAAACTGTTGACGAGTAAGTACTGACAAACACTCTGGCTAAAAGATCCCAAAAACCATCGACGGCATACAGTTGTGGCAGGGCACAACTACAGCCACCCAAAATCCAGGAGTTAAGATGAATGACCTTCCAGAATTTTGTATGACCTTCTGTCCATTTCCATACATTCAACATGAAACCAGCAATAACATTGGTCACCATTGCCAGGCAATCTTGAACCCATTTGGTGCTGTTACAAATCAAGAATGGGTATTAGGATGCGAGGGCCAGGATTAGTAGCCACATCTCCAGCTAGAATAAGAGGAGGGTAACAAATGACACACTGTTCATTGATGTCGTAGGGGGAATAATAGCAACGTTCCTGTTTTGGATATATTGATTGTGATATGCAAGCTTGTCGGAAACTGATGTTGAAATAGAAAGTTGGTTGATTAGCGCAGTTCAGCCCGAGCCTAAAAACAGCCTAGGCCCCGAGGTGTGAACGCAGGGCTTTAGTACAGGTACTAGGCGCAGGCTAGGCCTAGCCCCGCTGATGACATTGACCCAACTTATTAACAAAACCAAGAGCCTTCACTCAGTGATCATTGTGACTAAGTTTCAGTGTTCATCATTATCGACCACACATGCAGGGGGGAGTAGAAATTTATGGCTGTGGTGAGCTAAAAATGGAACAGTTTGCCTTCGCGTGGGCGACGCTAGTGCAAGGGATGGAGCAGGAGCAGGGCCGGAACGAGGGTAGGGCAAAAATTCACCAGTTGCTGTATGCGTGGGATTACTCCACACCAGGTAGGTCACGTCGATACCTGTTGAGTAAAAATATATAAAACAAACAGAACACACGTGTGCACTGTGCGGTGCCTGTGTGTGTCAAGTGTGGTTGTGCTACGGCTAGCTGAGCAGTCGCGATCAGGGGCTAGGTAGTTACAAGTTTGTAGCCTAGGTAAGTAGGTTGTATTGTAACAAGTAACAATGTTATCACATTTTAGGGCTACGTGACCAAGGCCACAAGTGCCTACCTTCCAGCCCCGGTCCGAACATGAGTTGAGATAGCCTAGGCCAAAATTAGATATTCCAATTTTAACGATCCTTTTCTCTTATCAAGAATCTATAAATTTATGGAACACTGCCTTTCTCTTCGTTGCAGGATTTCTCTCTGTAACAATCAATACTAACGTAGAAAACTAACCGAATCATCGGCAGGAACTACTTGCTTGTGACGTGCATTCGTAGTACGTGCAGAGCAATGGGCAAAACCGAGGAACAGGTTTCGAACCGGGTTGCCCCTGTGTAATTTAGCAGCTCAGAATCGACATAGGAATACCAGTTGGTTAGAAGATCCCAGTGGATAAGCCAACCATGCCTCAGTTTATCACTTGCATCTTGATACAGAGATACGTGCTCCACTGATTTCAGGGTATGTTATTCCTAATTCAAGTTGGAGAAGAAGTGAGAATTGGTAGTTGGTCTCCCCATAGCGAGGGGGAAGGAAAGTCCAGGAAGTTGGCCTGGGTTACATTACAAAGTGGGAGGCTATGTTGAGGTCGCTGTCAGGATCTTGATGCAGAGCTGTAATGACGCGGGTACGCTAAACGGGGCGAAAGGTTTAGAACTGCCGCTCGTTTGATAACATTAGGCGGAAAACCAAAATACTTTATCACTCCATCTGGATAAGGCTGATGCCTCCTGGTATAATTCTGTGTGAATTTCTTATTATATATTCTCACATTCGATGCCTTTGTGATTTTGCTCCTGTTTACCTGTATAGCCTTTAGAATTCTACAATTTTGCGATCCTCTAGTCGGTATCCAAGTTCTTGCTACTACAAAAAGGGTTAGGACTGAATTGTATGTGATGGAGCTTAAACCCATAGACTGGCGAGACATGTCCTGATACGTACTCGATAGTTATTCCACAGATCTTCGAAGACTAGAAAGAGATACTCGATGCTAGTCGGACAGAGAGGTTTTTGTCATAGAGGAAGACCTGAGTAAGTACGTTATGGAGTCTCCGCGCCTTTTGGGTGAAGTATTCGAAGCTGGCATCCGTTAGTTTAACCTAATAGATACTCGCTTGAGGTGCGGAAACAAAAAAAATGACTTGCATGTAGCACTGATAAAATAGATTCTCGGTTAGATACTCAGCTAAGTGTTCAGAGGCGGGCTCTGATTACCTATTTTCAATATAAAATTGTGTTGAGGACCTTACAGGGCAATAGAAGTAGAAGTTGTGATCAGCGCAGATCCCAGATCCCAAGTAGGCTGCCTTTTTTGATTAAGCAGTGGAAGAGAGGGAATTTTTTTAACAGTGCAGTGACAGGAATAAAGGAGTGTACATGTCCGATCCCTACTGATCACTGGTTATTCTGGGACTATAAAGCTCAATAATTGGAAAAGTAGCACAGGTGTTTCCCATTATGAAGATTTCAGATAGTGTTCAAGTTAAGTAAAGTGACCATGGTCTCTCAGCTACATCTTGTATTATGTACTAGATTTGCTACACATAGTGGAAAGTGTAAATTGAGACAGTGATGTTTAGTAGGCATTATACCCATGATAGCTCTCATTAGCTCTAAATACAGGACAAGGTAGCCCCCGGCCCCCTCCCCCTCCCCCTTTACTCTGTACCAAATGTATGTTGTTAGGTATTGCAGGATGCAGGTAATCAAAAGACAACCATATGCCATGTCATGACCTTAACATGACATCCCGCTCTATTTTGGACGCCAGTATGTCAGGATGGTTGCGGTATGAAAAAAGTTCAGGCATTCCGAAAATCTGGGAGATTGTGGGAGGAAGTATTAGGTTGATTCACGTGAGTACCGTTAGCCTACACCTATGTGCCTTGTGCAGACATATGATGTTCCTTAAAAAAATGTATGAATATTTAATTGGGTTGTTTTAATTATCAATTAAAAAGTGGTTATCCTTCGATCCCTAATTGTTGCACAAGCAGACTGGCTTTTCAAGCTTGGTGTGTTGCTCCGCATTGGACTTGTTATTTCCTGATAGGGGACCCGTAGTTAAATAACCAACAAACTAAACATATAACCTACAAACACAAAAACGTTTTAAAACATTTTTAACATCTTTCGCTGATTGTTTCGAAACCGTTTTTTTTTGTTGAGTAACAAGGGAGGTTAGCGGGAGAACGTTTCAAGAACGTTTCACAAAACGCTTTGAAGAAACGTTTTGAAAACATTTCCAACAATTTCTGAAGTTGTTTTAAAAAGTTTTGGTGGCAAATGATTTGGTCAAAACGAAATTCGGGTATGTTAGTGTTGTCGTAGTATATGATATTATCATGTTGTTCCCTAGGTTTGCTTGTTTGTAACTCTGAAATTTGAAGTGAAATGAAGAAATGTTTCTAGAATATTTCCAAAACATTTTTGGAATGGCACGAAAACGTTTCCGTAACATTCCTGTTATTCAACACATAAAAACGTTTTCAAAAAAACATAGGGACACATTGTTTCGAAAAAGTTCCGTGTTTGCTGGGACAACGCTATCTGAGGTGGAGGGGTGTGTTGAGGCAACGGGAGTAGATCTGAGGATTTGTTTATTTATTATGGGTACGGACTATTGCTGAAAGGTGGGTGTGCGGTGCACATACTATCACTCGGAGGCGACGGTGCGGCACGAAAAATGCGGATAGGCCGGGAAAGCCACAAATCGCGTTGTCAGAGAAAAGAATGATTCCCAAATAAAGTGAAAGAAGAAAATGCTTTTAGTCCAGATATTGCGACTAATTTTCGGGGAATGCCCCAAAGTGTAAACTTGTTGTTTTTTTAAGGGAAGGAGGTTGAGGCGACGGGGGTAAGTCCACCACCAGGCGGGGACCTGTAAATTTGACATAAATGGTTATTTGCAAATTTAAATTAGAGATTACAGCAATCAAAGTTGATGGGTGCGACCAATCGTTGAAAGTTGCGTGCGTGCACGGTGCACCCCAAAGAGGGGAGGCACACGGTGCGGGTGGAACCCCTTAAAATAACCATCGAAGATTTGGCCAGGGAACACCACAAATTCGTGCAAAAAAGACAGATTCTCAAATTCAGGGGTGGAAGATAAGTGTTATCAAATCCCAAGATTGCTCTTGCCTGTCCGAAAGTGTAATATTTTCACGCGCAGTTGCGGTTTCCACTTTCTGTTGTTTACAAATTTGACACCTGTATGGCCCATCGGAAAGTGTCCCTCCAGGCTCCCGTGGCGCAAAGAAGATAAAAAATGAGGCGGGGGCCGTAATCTTGAGTAAAACTACAAGGCATATTAAGTGTTAGGTAGAGAGCGGCCAGTGCCATGTCGTTGGTCAGATGGGATCCGCAAAATCTTGCTTCACGCGCGAACGTATCAGTTGTTGCAATTGCCATTTCCATGCTCCCCATGACCGTAACCTCACTTGCATCCTATTTCAGAATGTCACACACCAACGCAAAACCAGGAATTTGATCCGCGCAACCTGTCGTGACGCTCCGCTTAGCTAGTAGTAATCTTGTCCGCGCCCCTCCCCCCCCCCAAAAAAAAAAGAAACAAAAAAAAAAAAAAAACAAATCGACCAACACAAGTCGCCGCCCTTGCCTACAAGTGACAAGTTTATAAGACTTCTAGAGTATATAAATTTCTGCTATGGGAATTTTCCTCTGTCGCCACCAACTTTTTTGTGGAATTCGTTGCCTTCATCTTGGGCGAATATTTTTCCCGGAAGGCTCCAGTTCAGAGTAAGTGTATCTATGTACACGTGTTTTTTGCTATCCGAACTGTGGTTTCCGTGTAATTTACCTTGCGGTATATTGTGCCTGATTTTTTTTTTTTTGTATTTCAATTAACTTGCCGCTTTTTCGTGTAATGCGCTTTTAAATAATTCTATAATAGAAAGGCGCTATACAAATTGTTATGTATTATTATGGATATGTCTGTAAATACTCACTCTTTAGGGTGGCATGCATGTTGATGCTACACGAAGAAACCTAAAATCTAAGGGACATGACGTCCAGTCTGTATGCTCGTTTTGCCGCCAGGCTCCCGGTGCGTCAAAATGGAATTAAATTTGTCCAATTGTCCATAAATTCTCGATCACCCACCAAGCAAGCATAAATCACGGAACTCAGACTGGCCATCGCTTCCCGTTGTACTCGCTAAGAATACAGGGTCACTGCCTTGACAGCGAAAGGTCATGTAGTGCTGGTGTCCCGACTTTCCCCATCCAGCAGTTGATCACATGCGTATTTCATAGGAGGAAATGCCGTCGTGGGAGGAGAGTTCGCTACCAAAATAAACATATGCGTTAGTGAGGAGGAAAACTGGCTAAAAACGACCTACGTTCTGGCGGCATGATCATTCGGATTGGTGGCGTATATTACTCTTTTATATTGCTGACCCATATCTTTGGGATGTGGAGATATTATTTGATTCCTTGAGGCGGGAAGGACAAAGAAAGCTCAGCACCATTATAGACCGTATCGACGAGGTTACATGAATGGCCGCGGCCAACCCTTTACTATTAGGTGTTGCATGATTTCTCCATCAAAAATGAACAACGGTTTTGGTTGATACGATGCTGATCACCCATCACTGCGTGAACCATTCCTGAACGGAGCGGGAGGCTATCGAAGATTATCGATAGCCATGCAAAACAACCGTCTCTCCTCTTATTCGTTCAGCGGTACATCAGAATTCATATTCAAAAATATGAAACCAGTGTACGCGCCCCTTGGTGTAAAGTTCATCGTGTCACATCTAGCCTTGCTATTGTTACACTTAATGTTCCCATTGTTTTACGTGAAAACATGGTGATCTGCCTTTTGATCATGTATTTTCAATGGCATATCGATCTTCCCTATGCTGCTGTATGACGAGCATGCAATTACCCCCTATGGGTGTGTTACAACAAATCTTATCTTATCTTATTACATATTTTATCTTCTTATCTTGTATCAAAATTGATTTTTATAGACAAGTTACCCCCGGTAGATGGTCAATATATTATTTCTTGAACAGGGCATCGACTTTCTCATTGAAATTTCAGTTCCCAATTCAGACAATGAGCCCCTGAACAAATACTGCGCCGGCTGCCCCAAACTCTCTGATAGTCGTTGTAACTGAAACCTACTCCCTTACGGACTGAACATACTGTTTGCCAGGTGGAGTTTCATTCAGTGGGGCCCGGGTGTGGAACTCGACTTCATAGATGATTGTATGCGCCGGCGGAGGGTTGCACCTTTTCAGTAGATGCTCGGAGTGCGAGTCAGAAGTTGAGTCTTTAGTGCTCAGACCAACACCCAAATCAAGATGTTGACACGTACGTGCCACGAGCTCCTGTAACCTGTGATTCACTATTTGCTGCAAATGATTTCACTTGCCAATTTTCTCAACATGGATATGTGTATTTTTGAAGAAATAAGGTTGAATATAAAATTTGTTGAATTGTGAGCGCATCGAAGACCGAACTTGGGGATGACTATGGAAGGGTTAAACGGGGTGAAAAAAGCCACTCCCTGCGATCTGAGGGTCCAGAAGCCAAACTTGTGTTGATAAAAAAAAAGGGGCCAATAACGAACTAACCGCGCTTTTGTGTAGGGCTAAACCAAACCGTAATGCAGTGTGTAAATTCCATTATTTACGGCAAAATTATTCGTTAGAATACAAAACTCTGAAACCCGCGTAAGTATCAGCCAGTTTATTCAATAATTGAAAGAGGATATTCCACCCTTGTTCTCATCATGTCCAATTCAGAGCGATATTTCTTCAGGAACCGAAGGCATTTCTCGACTCGAAAAAAAATAGTCGAATGAATGCTAATGAGAATCGGTAAAATTTCCAAATTTTAGGCAGTGTGGGGTACAAAGAATGCTATCATTGGACCAAACTCCGCAGTCTATTGATCCAGTGTAAACTGTTCTACAGAGGGCCCTTTGTTGTCTAACTGCCGTGTTAACTTATTCTGATTGGACAATGGGAACAGACGGCGGTTTTTAGTCCAAGCAGAAAAAAAAAAATCGAATAGAATCGCAATAAGAAAATTTTCCACGGCGTCCCATGGCTTAGGGTTGCCAACTGACATTTGTAATATTCAATTGGGCGCTCATCGCAAACAAATATTGGATTTTGCGTTAGTAGCTATGTTATTACATTCAGTTATCGGGTACCTAACATTTCTAATGTGTGCATGTCATATTTTATGTCAGCGATTATCCACAATACGAAGTTAACTGAAATTAGAGAGGCATATAATGTTGGCAGTCAAATTGGACCTGCGCGAGGCAAGCGAGCCTAGTTTTCAAAACGCCACGAAAAACCGTGTCAATTAATGGCCAGTAATTGACGATACATGTGATTATAGGGCGGGTTGAGCTTGTAAATATGAATCAATGTATTATATTTCATATCCCGACGGTAATTTTGATCATACAAAACTAAAAGGTGCTATATCCGGTAAATTTGTTTTACCGTCAGCGGCAAGTTGTGGTAACTGTAGGAGCCCCATTGAACTCAATAGTACGTTTGCCATGACATATTTTCCGTTTGCCTCCGCGCCAATTTTTGATGCGTTCCGCGTAGAGAGTGAACGTCTGTGGATACCTTCATTTCGAACCTCCACCGTGATTTTCGCTACTCCTGGGTACGGGCCTGATCTCGTTCATACGATGCAATGCGTACTTGTCTCGGTACCAAGTGTGGCGATTTGTCAGATATTCCCGGATTAGGAGATCAGTCACGATTGTCATGAATGAGTACGAAATATTCACGCGATATTTACGCACACGGGCTCTGCCCAGTAGCCGATCTTGATTGAAGTGGGGAATCTGTATGTATAACATAGTATTATGTGTTGGTATATGGTTTGCCTGTGACGCCATGGTTGTAAACACGACAACTTGACTAGGATGGGGGGGATAAGCACGTGCTGTGTATTGTTTCTCGAAACGAGTCCATATCCATTTGTTCGGTGTCAGGTAAAGGTCATATGAGGTCAAAGACTATGGAACTTGCGAACACGATAAGTCTAAATGCTTGAGCTTTTTTTGCGAAAACTTGGGAATCGAAAAAAAAAAACGCAAATCGATATCAAAACATGATTAGCTATATACCGGCTCGGATCGATGAAAGTGCAAACTTCGTAATGTATGTATGTCCCCAATGATAATGAGCCCTGTTGTTCTGAGTTTAGATTAGGCCTAAAAAAAAAAAGTGGGTTTGCCTACACCGCCCGATCCGAATTTTCCTTCCGCGCCGAACATATTTTTACTTTCAATATTTTTAATTTCTTGTTCCGCTTGCAAAATATAACATTCCGTCACAAAAAACTTTCTCTGTTCGATCGTCGTCTTAAGACACACATTATAACCCATCATACACAACATTGTGGGAGTATGCCAGTCCTGACGGCGTGAATCATCACCGACGATCGATCGATCGATCCGATATGACCTGTCAACCCTTGCTCTAATTTCCCCGAACTACTACTCCCGCACTTACCATTTGAAAGTGTCGTAGCCAGAACAGGGAAACGTTGGGCCGCCGATGCACGGCGGCTAGGTAAATGGCTTTGAAACGTTCGTCACACAGATGAAATTACTGCCTGGACTGGGCTGCGTGGTTCGCGGCGATAATGCAGTTAGCACACGTGCCAGACGGCACTACCTTCCTAAACTTTTGGAGCACTATCAGTGTTGCCACTTCGCAACTGAGATGTAAGGATGGTGAAAAGTTTTGCAATAACATTTCTGATTTTTTTTGAAAAACAACAATATGCAATGACATAGGAAATCGAGCATAATACCTTCACGACGTGTGAACTGTCAAATTCCCGTCAAAGAAAATAAACCTTCAGCCCTACAACTTTTAATAGTTGTCTCATACAAAATGTAGCAACGTGAGAGCGCGACAAACAGTGTGGGGCTGATAGCACTCTTCGAGTATTATTTTCTGCACATCTCGCGCGCGTGCGCTCCGGTCACCACTCAAGTAGGGTGATACTACACAGTTGCCGATCACTAGTACTGGCAGGGTCTAAACATGGCCTCGTACACGCTCGGAGTTCTGTGTCAAACTCGGCGTTTAGAATTATTTATGACCGAATTTGCACTGTTGTGACGACTTCTACCCTGAAGGAGATTATTTGATCACAACTTAGGGCAGTGTGGAACAAAACGATTCAGACATAATCTGAAAAATGTGAGAGTCGCGAGTCACGAAATGGCCCATAGGGTGATATAGGCCCAGATGAATGGTGTCAACCTTTGCGGTGGTTTTGATGCGAACTTCCGGTTCCGGTTTTGCTACTTAACTTTGTACTTGTACGGTTGCAGCGGAAACGGAAGCTATGATGCAGTAGTACTAGTAGTGCTGGGAACGGAACGCATTTAGTGTCCTACTTTCACATGTACTTAGGGAGAAATCTGGTTCAAAAAAAAAAAAAAAAAAAAAAATCCGCCCGCCTGTCCGCCACTTTTCAGGGGGTGGGTTTTAGCGGACAAACAAACATCTCTTTTTTTTAGGCCTTAGCGGTCATCCGATGTCAACATAGGATCATGTTGGTAAAATATTACCAGTTTGTGGGGTCATCTGGGTCAAGTGACATCGAGGCAGTCTCAATTTGAAACAGATAGCCTTTTGGCTTTGTTTTTACTTTCTGGTCCGGGATTGTTTTACTTCTTTCTGACACAAGACATGTTCCAGCGAAACCGACCTTTTGTGTAGCCCGAGCGCTTTCTGGCGCGATTTTAGTTTGGTAGGACCAATAATCCAATTTATCCTGAATATTAAGTTTCCACGCATTATATTGCTTTCCATCAACACGTGTCTTCGTGGGGACTATTATGACTGCACCACCGTATTCATATGGACAGCCTACTGAGTGCTGGGCCTGAATAGGTTCGATTCTCGCTCGGCGAGTAACCATTAAAAAAAAGCCATCCGTTAAGGGTTGTGTACTCAGGAAGCATTTTTATAGTTACTAAACATAAATGAGGTTTTATCTGTTATGTCTTCGAGAAATACAGGAATCTTGAGAAGGTTAAAAGCAGAGAGAGAAAGTAAATGCCAGCATGTCAGTGTGCGTGAGGGAATGGCTAACACGACGTATGCCATGGTCATTATAAACTGCTATTGACTGAAATAACATGGGGGGAGAACCGAGGAGCTACCAAAATACTTGATAATACACTGGAACTCACTCGACCTCTGTAAAGAGGTGGTTGAAAGGTTCAATTGACCCCCACCTCGTGGATACAAAACCACAGTGATGAGAGAACCGCTCGATGTTCGGTTCAACTGGCTGTACCACTCTCCGGAGTCTACGGCTACAGGGAAAGCTGTATCTGGAGGTAATTCCGTCGTGCAACATATGAGGTACACATGGGCCTAACGTGTTCATAGGCCCCAAGACGGAGGACGAGTGTAACAACACAGACCTGAAATTAGCACACTATTGGCTTGGGTGCTAAGCAAGTAGCTATAAGGAAAAGCCACTATAAACCATGGACTTCGTAGCATTTGTAACAATAGGGGTTGCTGACTTTCTGATCCGGGGTCCCCGCATACGTTTGCGCATATGTTGACCAGTTCGTGCAATGCGGAAATGTTCAAAACCTGACCATTTTGTGAAAATTGCCACGACGAAAATTCGCCAAATAATCCCAGTCGTGAAACACTTCTTGAACGGCGTGGACGCCACCGGCCCATGATGTTGAGGGACTCAAATAGTGTGACGGTGTGCATAACTCCAAGAGTTCTTGTTTTGATGTAGCATTACAAGGCTTTACATTTTAGCCCTAGCTAGTGCACAAGGCATACTCGTATTCGGTAAACCTGAAGGAACAAAAAAGATTAAAGTTTCCTAAGATGGAGTCAAAGTTCGCCCAAAATCAGTTAGACAGTACAGTTAGGTGACACAACCAATCCAAGTTCGGGCCAACGGCAGCCGATTGTGAGATAGAGATCCTGAGTAGCGCAATCTGGCGAAGAATGGAAGGAATACGTGCAGGGGCCCACCTAAATGTTTACCCGGAATAGTTACTTTTAAAAAGTGCCGTAAAAATTGTGGTTTGTCAATAATGTACTGTACATGAATTGAAATGAAAATGTAGATTAGAGAATTTTAATCGGATAATATGACAAGCCCACCATTTCAAAGTCCAGCGCCCTTACAAAAACTATGGCTAGTATCGTAACTGCATCAACTCCGTAAAAAAGGTCTGGGAAGACCGAGAAGGGCAATTTCCTGCGATCTGAGTACCTATCTCTCAAAACTTTTTCAACGATCCGTATCAACCTCTAGTGGGCCTCGTCCAGCAAAAGTATCTCCCACATTTCACAACGGTTGTGTAATACTCGCAAGAGACATTGTCATTTGCTGGTCAATTATGAATGGCAAAATGAAGGGGGTTGGCTCCTAGCTTACACCTGTTTACGTAAATTGTAAAATTGCATTGTGCTTTTGGTTTGTAATCATTTGCTGACATACTCTTTCACGAGAATATAGAGGCCGTAGATGCCTTGTGTTGCTCTGATTATTTGCGTATACGAAACTTTAGGATACATATGTATACCTCCTGAAAATGGAGAAGAAGTTGGGGTTGCGAGTATTATCGTCCGGATTACGAATACCATTTGAAGCAGAAATGATTGTAAGGCTGCCAAGTGTGCGATGTCATAGCCGTGAAACAATATGATATGTTACGGCATTGATGGAGACATTCCTCATGGTATGTTCAGGCGATGGGTATATATGGTGTAAAAGGGGAATGGAGTCAGTTTTTATGTGACCTCATCTCGCGCGGACGTTGCCCAGCCGACTCTTAACTTAGCTGGATGTTGTGAGCACGTTCGTAGTAGTAGTACGTTGTAGTTTGATGTTCCTATGTGGCTACATAGGACACTTTTCAGTTGCAGTTTGTTGTTATCCGGATATGCCTGCTTGGCGTTGCTTGCTGGACGCTATGGGGACTCGGCTTCTCCTGCGGATTGCTGTAAGCATTTTACTTCTTTCACTCTAATTTGGATTTGCCGGGGGAAAGTTTAGTGGTGAAATGTTGGTGAGGGATAGAATAGGATTGTTATAGGAGCAGCCATTTGACGTATTTCGTTAACGCCGAGTCATTAAGAACGTACGAGTTTATATATTGGTGAAGTGCGTGCAAATGGTCCTTTATCGGTTATGGAACGTACGGTAATAGTGGTGTAAATAGCAACCAAGCGTGGATCGTCTCATTATAGCGACCCGCGCATACAATAGTTGGTAGTGTTATTGATTAGAATCCAGATACTGTCCAGCTCATTTGTAATTCGCCTAGGTAAGGCGTGTTTCAATGGCGTTGCGGCATTCTGTTATGTCTATCACCTTAGAATTGACGATTGAGACGCTGCATGGACTATGCAAATTCATTTAGTGTTAAACTTTGCCCAAATGATAGTAAAAGTTAATTTATTATTCAGGGTCAGTGTAAATACACACCAGGAGACCATATCCACCCTTACCCGGGTCTTCCTACCAATCCTAGGCTGGCATTTTGGTGGCTCGCCCGTGGGGTGTACGCCAAAGCACCTCTACATTTCTAACTTGGGCCCGGCAGGCCGTTTCCGGCGATCTGGGGTAAGAAAAGCCAATATTTTCACACTACGGTGGCACTCCGCTAGATAGGAAATTAACGCCCATTTTCGTACCTATTTTTGAAACGGTCGACGCACCAGCTGATTGTGTGCATAAAGGTGCCTGTGAGGAGGAAACGTCAAACGCCTCAAAAGGGGAGAGATCGTTAGCGAAAAATGTCTCTACTTATCATACAAGTGACAATGAATGAAATTTTGTTTTTTGTTGAGGCATATATTGTATGGGCTGAGGGGCGGAGGAAGGAATCAATCCTGTCATATGGAGAAGGAACACTCAACCCTCACATTCAGATTTAATATTAGAGTGCATAGAATACGTTCAGTGTCATTTTACCACGAGCAGGCACTTCGTTTTTCAACCAACAGTAGGAGTATAAACAGTCTCTCTGGGGCCACGGAGGGATCATTTTCCGGCAATCTGGAAGGGGTCTGGTTACGAACGCCATGTTCATTGCACTTTTCCTAATCACGAACCATTCGCGCTCCGGGCCACGACATGTAGTCTACGGTAGCTAGTTGTTTTGTCGACTATCGCTCGCGATCATCATTGGGCATGCTTAGTTTAAAACTTTTGCCATCAAAAAACCTGTGCGGGAACTATGCGCAGCCGATACGGGAGATTGCGCGAATTTTCGTGAATTATTCGTTAAAGAGATTTTCGTCTGCTAGCGTCCACAACAGAGACGGGGCGAATTCTGCATGGAGTCACGACAAAATATCGTAATGTGTACAGCACAACTCGGTATATCGGAATCACATACTTTCAATATTATTATATCAATTTTATTTGGACGGAAAAAATGCGTGTAATACACCATTTGGTTTCATTATTTATCTAAATGGCTGGGTTCAGTATATTGTTTACAAGATTTATTTTAATTGACGACAATCCATCTTTAAATATTCAAATATATACAGAATGGTTGAAGATCGGGGAGCAGAAGGGATGACGCGAGCAGTCACACATCCGAGTAGGAGAGAGTTACACTTTCATATGCAGGGAGTCCTTTACTAGAACCAATATGTTCCGATATGTGTATAGAGCAGAGTTACTGTGTTATGGATATGGGAATAGATGTCGTTTAGACATCTGCACGTTTGCCATCGCCATCGCCACCAAAGAAGGATTACACAGGTTGAGCCTAGTATCATGATAGCAGGTAATATTGACTAATTTAAAAATTTAACTCCCTGATATTATCGGAATGTATATTATCGGAATGTATTTTCATAATAAATCACGCAGTTTTACTTATTGTCGTATTTAACTATTTAGATTTAAATGTACTTTCTTCATTATTCCTTACCGGTTTTTCATGTATTCAGGTAAATTAAGTATTTTTTATCACTGCTAGATAATTTCCCTATTCTTTGTTAGTATTTTTGGAAGCACGTTATTTTGGATAGTTTCGTAATTCTTCCATATTGTACTTCCAGTTTCATTTCATTGTATATATGTCCCAGAGGGCTCATGGAAGTTTAGCTCTTGCTAACTCTTGCTTCCGAAGTTGTCATATTGATAATATTAATAATAATATCGATACGAAATGAGTTCGATCGAATGGAAAAGGTAATTGGTTGGCCAACGATGCCAAATGAATTTCAGTGTAGATGTTCAGTAATGTTCAGTATCACACTTCGACATAACTCCACGTACGTCCTCCCTGGATATGGAAGAACTTGCAGAAAGAAGGGTCCCGCGTTGCCATTGTCATGCCCTCATACAGTTTCTTACCTTCAATCGATATAGAACAACCTTTCTTCGCAAAACTGCGACTTTCACACCGGATATCGACCCGCAACCCTATGTTGACCTGGTGTCTGAATATATGCTGTATTCGTTAAACTGCCTACACACTGTACGGTTTGCTGCGCGCAAAGCTTACTGGCTGTCGCTGTATCACGTGATCATGTAAGATGTAAGGCGAATGGCCGCAACACCATAGCCATTGCGAGCGAATTTTGAACAAGTTCAAACAATTTCCGCATCGAGGCCTACGTAGTATTGTATACTACCTTCAATAATTCTCTGAGGACATACCGGTATGAACCTTTGAAATGAAGTTCAATCTCCGTGTTTTTCCCCCCTATGAATTCCTCCATGCGCAGTGCGCATTTGAAACAATACGACTACGGTCTGGAGAATCGACTGCGATGAATTTCGCGGTCGCCGCGCGTGGTCACCGCGACTGTAAGCGTTGCGGCGTTGAACTCCGTACAGTGTGAGGTAGGCGTTATGCAGGGATAGATATCGTGGATAAAGGTCCAATGAAACAAAAGTATTCCGAATACCAATAAACCAACATCGTATTAAAATAATAACGCGGCAAATAGATTACATTGGATATCCCCCTCATGGAACCAAATAGCGTTTATAGGCATGAACTGCTCCGATGTCGTTCCGCATCAGCATAGTTTCCTTTTAGAGAATATATTTTTTCTAGCATCCGTATAATATCTTTACTTTGTTGTAGCCTATATGTTGTCGGTATGGGCTCGTCTGGAATTAATTCACGACGGCTCCCGGGTACGTGTTCAAAGCTCGGGCGGAGTATATCGAATGAGGAATCCATATCGTATTGCTTTTGCATAGCCGCGTAGGTATATTCCCAAGGGAACATGGGCGTACCCCGGGGGAACACCCCCCTCCCCCCCATGACCCAGTGATCAATACATTTTTAACGCAAAACTTATTTTCTGCATTTCAGTAGAGGGTTTTGCAGCTGTATTTAGCAAATATTGCAGCAGCATGTGTCTAGAGGCCCTTAAATTGTACTAATTTGCCAACAGGGAGGATGAAGTCATTTATGAGGGCGCAATTCCCTGGGCTCCAAACTCACCCCCCCCTTTCCCCACCCCCCCAGCCCTCATCAAGACGAATCTCTCGGTACGCGCCTGACCAAGGAATTCGAATTGAAAAGTCATCTGAAAAGGCTCCTTCCTGGTAAAGTAATGATTGGATCCGGCCTTCTCGGGGTCTTTTTGGGAAAACGCTGCAGGTGAATAACCTGCAGAATAACAGCCACTCGTGTCTCCGCGGCCGTTGCAGGTGGTCACAAATAAACAGTGTCATATCTTCTCGTTCACGGTTTTGATATTAGGCCCGCCCATGTCAGTCCCCTAACGTTATGGCTGAAACACCCAGCCACAACGATAGAGGACTATTCATGAATCCCACACTTGCATACCGATTTTTCATTCAGTTAGTGTATCAGTCACCAACAACAAAAAGATCCTTATAGCCCGACCAGCTCTTTTCCGAGTTTTCCTGCTATTATATCACCTGTTTAGCAGTTTGACTATTTAAACATGGCTGAAAAAAAATCTTTCAAAAAAATCTTTACACAATTTGAACAAGACGTTGATACAAAAGTGTAATGCCGGAGAAAGGATAAAAGGGAGCAGGAAAAATAGAATTTATTCGACGTCTTAAAAATACTAGTGTGATATTTACCGCAACACATTTTCAGGATATTTACTAATAAGCCTTCTCACGGTACAGTTAATGAGATGATGATGATATCGTGTCAAAGGTCATAGGGTGCACTGGCTGTTCGACATTACAGGAACAGTGTGCAACACATCTTTCGAACTCCTCAGAAAAAACTACACAACTAGTCCGACCAGCATGAAACTTCACAGAGTCCCCCAATTATAAAAAATGACATTCGAAAAGATGGGATGAATTGTAGTGTTTTTCAAAGAATGGTGACAGTTAGCGAATAGGCCGAATGAATATGATATAGAGCTATGGGGAGATGAATCTGGTGCATACCCCCGAGCTGTTCAGTGGCACGCATGCGCATTACCGCCGGGAATAGGCTAATTCGCTTGACATAAATTACCTGCATCCTCATGACGAAAACATGCGAATTTGCATGAACTACAGCCAATTATTGACATGTACATAAAACTGTGTAAATGGTGGACATCGTTGGGGGTCAATGAAGGATGATTTGCACAAAACTACGTAAATTCCTAACATTGATTGAGTCAATTTGGTTCATAAATAGTTAACACAAGTGTTGAAATGTTTTTAGGGATCAGAAACTCACTTAGGATAACATGTCTAAGCATCGTTTCATCCAAATGGAACACGGAGAAACATATGGGACCTAATAATTCCAAGGTTATTAGGGATTCCCGAAGGTCCTATTGAAATCCGTGTTGTATTCAAATAAAACTCGTAGGCCTATAGCAAATTAGGACGATAGACAGAACTGTGAAAATATTTCTAAGCAGTAGTGAAAAATCTTTGACATTAAAATCAGTCTGATTTTGTATGCAAGGGTTCATCCAGTTGCATCTACCGAGACGTATACGATTACGCTTGCTTTCCAAAAAGGGGAATATAGGTTCTGTGGATGAAAAGTTGGTATGCAGCCAATGGACGATCGATTGGGTCCCAGTTACAACACTTCAACAACAAGCTACAGTCACGCTGTAGAGATATATAACGATGAAATCGGAGTAGCCACATTATAGCGATGAGAGTCCACGATAATAGGCAGCGGGAGTGGGTGCGGAACTCGGACCCAATCAGCCGGGAGATTCTTCCTGTTGAGAGAATTCTGAGATTCGTTATGTTAATACAGATAAACGTACAAAACAGTCGTTCCCAGTCAATGGCACTCTAATTTAGAGAACAACTGCAGGATTCTTCTAGTTGTTCTCCTGCTTATATATTATACCATATAATATAATATATATTATAAAGCTGGAGAAAAAATGCATGCGTCAGACTAAACCCGAAGTTCATACGACTTTCCTTTGAAGTTTGTGCATGTGCATTGCGCAAGATCGAAAACCTTCCCATCATGACAATAATAAATGATGTCATATTTGCACAACCCTGCGAAAACTCCGTTTCCTATTGAAAATTCACACTTTAATTCACTTCGAAAAGCATTCAGTCTATGTGGAGGATTGCTGTAGTGGGTTGGTAGGTGTTGACGGTTACTTGGTGAGAGAAAGGACAAACAAAATTCCGCTAATGTGACCTATTCAACAGAATGAAACGATGAAATTCATATACCTACTTCCTTTTGTTTTCCATGTGTGACGCCATGCGTTATTGCGCAATTGGGATTCTCCTGCAGTTGTCCTCAACAGAGGTTGCTGATAGTGTGTTCCCATAGCATGTTTAACAGTTTACCGTTATTGCAAGTTCAGGTGGTTACAAAAACGAACTGCTGTTTGGAAGACGGTGACAAATTTAATCCCAAAAGCTATCACCGTAGGTCTATTCTTATTCAATATCCCGAAAATCTAAATGACAAGTCCAAACCAAGATTTCTGTAGTAAGGGATAACAAGGGTCCTGAATATGCACTAAATATGAAGACTCGGACCCACGGGCGTAAATCGAGGGGTGGGGGGGAGGCGGTGGGGATGTATCCCCCACTTTGAGGTAGGGGGATGGCTTGTACAAGCATCCCACCCCCAGTGTTGTTTTAGTCCCCAATATTATTTTTGACAATAATAATTAGCCCAATTTCCACTGGCATTACAAATCCGAAAATTTGTACAAGTTGAGGCGGACCAAAAATGAATAGGCTGAGATCAGTAACTCAGGTTAGCCAACAGCCAATAAACTGTCATTACCTGACAGTCCTAAACTACCCTATCTGATTCGATGTTCCCATTGAGCGCGAGCCGGATGGCCGGTTGCCATGGTCCCGCTGCACTTGACCGTTCAAGATAAGGGGAAAAAACTAGACCACTTCGGGCCTTCCGCGTAGGAGACAAGTTCCCCGTCGCATAGGGGATCAGCCGAGCAGTACCACGCAGAGACCACAGAGACACAGCAACGGACCAGTTCTTACAGTTCTTGGATGAAATTGTGTCGCAGTGGAAGATAGATATAACAATTCTCAGCCGACTTCTGGATTGTCCGAGTATGCCAAGGAGGGATATTCTTGTGGGTACATCAAAGGGAACCAGGGTAGCCCAGAAGTACCCAGAACTGAACCCTACCGTCTTGGGAATTCAGCTGGCAATGTTCCAGCATTCCACCCGGGCTGAATCACTCCACGCAGCCAAAGAAGCCTAGCGTGAATGCCCAGAGAGTGTGCGGGGTCTGTTCCGCAGGTAAAGGCTCTACTACAGCTTCTGCTCGTGTGCCCGTTGTCGTCCAGTGAATGTGAGCGCGTTTTTCAACGCTGAGAAGGCTGACGACATGGCTGAGGAGTACACACACGAATACAGAGGCGCTTAAACGCAGTTGCTGTGTGTAACGTGCACCACAAACTACTAGACGGTACTACTGGGCCGAAACTGGCTGAAAACATTTATATCGGGGCTCGGGGACGAGAGGAAAATGTGTTCGGACGATTTTAAAACTGGAGCTCCATACGGCCCATGCGCATGAACTTGATCCGTCCCCTATTCACTTAATTGGATGTATTTGCCTGTGACCTGACTGTCGGTGAGTTCTGCCCTCATTAACATAACAGGTTATGTTGTTGACATATTAGTTTTGCGTCATGAACTGATGAAACCTGTTATTACAGCTTTCAGAGATGCAACATTTCTCATTAACAATCCACAAATCGTGGATAATATAATCATTCTTGAAAGCTGAGTAAACACAGCTGAAAAAAACCCTCAAGTGCCGTTTCCAGGCGTCTGGGAGGTTGTGAAAAGTAAAAAGTTTCTGGTACGCTCCGCGCCAACCTATGTAACTAAGTAATCTAGCAAATCATCCCCCCCCCCCTCCGCTTCAAAACAAAATCTACGCCCCTGCAGTCGGACTGGACGAATTTTCAAGAGTGTCTTCGATATATTTCTATAATGGTGAACGTCGCATTGTGGGGGGAAAATGCAATTGCAGTCTCATGAATTATTAAAAATTCTCCTGAACAGAAGACAATTCTATCCTCCCGAATAGGAGAATCTCTCAGACTGAATAGCGCCAGTCCACACATGACCGATAACGACAACGATAATGCGGACCGATCCTGAGCGATATGCGCTGTCCAGAGATGGCAAATGGGAAATTTTAATGTTGGAAAATGTCATTGATGCATTTTGGATATGGGAACCCGAAGTACACTATTACATGGGAAGGAAAGGAATTAGTTAAGCAGAAGAGCAGGATTTGTTAATATATGTGATACAACATGATTTAGTAGACAGTGTCTGATCTTAGCAAATCCCTGTGCAGCCACATCTGGATTTTGTGTACCAGCCTGGAGACCATCTTGAAAAGAACATGATTTAATTAGGAGTGCATGGGCGTCGATCCGTTTTTGAAAAGTGAGGGGGGGGGACCCTCGATGCAAATTACTATCTAAGCGAAGCGCCACATTGGTTGCTCGAAGCGTCCAAATAAAATTTCAGCTTTTCAACCTCCAGATGCCGGAAACGGCACTTGCCAGACTCGAATGCACCATTTTACATGTGTGATTTGAGTAATAGACGGACAAAAAGTCATTGGCATACTAAGATTATTTACCGCATTCACACATGGTATTTGTTTTACCTTTTCTACTCTGGCTTCGTTTGCGTGGGATCCAGGTCTACCGAACGGTCTCTGATGGTATCGAAGGAAAAGCCATAGCGTAAGGACCACTCCAATTGGGAGCAGTAACTATTTGGCCGAATTTTACAAGTCAGTCATCGAATATTACCAGCGATCGCGAAGCGCGCGGAATTTTTTGCATGTTTCCCCCCGGGCACTCATCAAAAGGTCAGCAGCAAATTCATGCAATTTTTCACTTTGCCTTTCTCCTTTCATAATTTTCGCCCGAATGTTCTCATCTCAGGACAAATTGGGGGGGGGGGCGGCATTCTGCCCCCAAGGCTCCGAAAATTATTCGAGTGGACAAAATGATTCGAAGCATTACATCGCATATTCACACGCCGGGTAGAAAAACGCTATTGACATGTATGTACTTTTGGCCATTCGCTTTAAAATTCGAACACTAGGGAAATGAAACATGGGTAATCATTCGAATTCGGCCCTAGTGGGGTCCAGACCTTCATCTGGGGTCCGCACCTGGAATTAGTGGACTAAGACTTTCCAACGCGATTATTGTTCGGTTAGCAATAATTTGAATCATTTGACGATCATCAAATCATGATTATCACTGTGAACCACCGCACACCACTATAATAAAATTACTATGTTCAACGTACACGTTCCAGGTTCAGTAAATTAGGGGCAGAACAACTTACCCATACTACAAAAGGTTAGGCCTTCATTGCAGTTCATATGGCACACTATATCATCCTGATTCGCGCGAAAATTCGACCACCAAATCCACAGTTAAAAACTTTTCATTTTTCTTTGTCAAATTTCTTCCATTATTTCCGAATTTGGTATATTTCGTTCGTGTTTCCACTCCCAAATTCTCCTGAACCGTCCCTCCAGTCTCGGATATTATGACTGCTCTTTTCCTAAGTTTGTTCTGTACGCATCGTGATGTACTTAATCTTTACCATCTACTACATGGTCATAGATATACAATATCACCTAACTTGGGTGGGAAAAATGAATGAAAATGAATGTTGCCAATTAGCAATATACGGTGTATCTGCTAGGACTATTTTCTATCCAGGGCGCAGTCTTTGTGGGTCGTGACTCCCACCTTTTTGGAAGCCTCCGTAACATATGTGTTTTCCACTCTTGCCACCTGGAGACCATCAACTTTCAGCCAGGAGAATTGCGCCCTTGACTATTACGCAAACCCAATGTGATGCCAGTGCCGCTGTTGAGCACATCAGTGAACAATTTAGTCCTCATGCATTCGTAGTCGACCTGCCAGAATAATAAATTCGAAAGGAGAAAAAGTGCTGATGAGCTGGCCTAGGCGTACAGGCCCCTTCTGTTTATAGCAGAACATGCTTTACCTAAACGACAGAAAAGCAGACCCGCGCGCGAAGCGCCCGAAAAATTCTGTATGTTTTTCGGGCGTCTTATTGGAAATTCAGGCCAGTCAGCATACATTTTGGGCATTCCTTCATTTTGCCTTCTTCTGTCCAGATTTTCCTCGAATTATTGTCAAATATTGCCCGAATTTTCCTCTCAGCATAACTTTGCGCTCTTCAAAGGGCTACGCAATTTGGTAAGTCTGAGCCAGAATCGAAGTCAAGCAGTTTGGATTTATAATTAATGAATTGTGAACAAACTATGTAGCCTAGTTACTCTGTCCAGATCGGCCGTAGCTTTCAAATGATTTTATTGGGTGAAGGTATTTTCGCCCTGCAAAATTAGTAAGTGCCATGTGATTTCATGTTGCAGAAGAAAGAAAAACTTAGAATCCGTCACTGAGGTCTAGATTATGTTTCACTCTGTCGGCAGCAGTGACGTAAGACATTTCTGACTAGGCGAGGGGCTAACATTTATTATGGCCCTGTAAGAGGGGTCTCAGGCAGTCAGAGTTTACCCGTCCCCTTTGAAACGTTTTGGCTTTAGGTGCAAATTCATGATCTAAAATTGTGATTTGTTTTTGTGCGAAAATGGGTTGTCCAACAAGGGCAGTTAGTAAGTCTCTTCTTTGGTTATTGGCCTGAATCCTACCTTCCATGGGACCACCTCAGTTGGAGTCTAGGGGGAAAAAAAAATGACAAAAATCATCCATGGGCAGAGAAATAAGTCGTACGAAGAGAGATTGAAAGATATGAGGTTGATGACAATAGAACAACGCCACTCACGCCAAAATTTTATTACATTTTACATTATAACACAAGGAAGGATAAGCATCAACGTGGATGACCTCACTGAAATCATAGTAGAGGACAGAGAGTGTAATAGAGGGCATTCACTGAAAATAAGACCATCAACAGTGCATTTGGAAGTAAGACGGAACTCTTATTACTGTAGGATATGGAAAACTTGGAATAAAACTGCCGGCAGGAAGCAGTCACAGCCCAAACCCTAAATATTTTCAAGAACAGAGTAGCTGAGTGCGGGCCCCGTCAAAGGTTCATTTAGACCTCTTATCCCTAAGAGACACTCTCTCAGAAGACTCATTGAAGCCAGACGAGAGGTGGCCATCCAGGTAATACAGGTAAATCCTATTCACTTGGACGATAAAACTATTGACCAATCAGGGAGAAATGTTCACAACTGGACGTCACAGCTAGTTTGGACTCCAGCCCGCCTTTAGCCTCTGTTATGTGGGCTTATATCGCAATAGATTGACCACTCCAATGTCACATTGTTATCGTTATAATTCTCGTTGCAGTGTGGTCGGTGCTTCACAGTGTGACCGCCCTTGATAAAGAGTGAATGGTGAACGAATGTTCGATTCTCAACTTGTATCACGTTCTCAAGTTTCATTCACAGTGATACCAGTGGTGAGCGTTTTCTTCTGACTATAGGAATTCCGTCTAAAAATGCAAAATTAACACGAGCAGTGTAGTTACGAATTTTGGAGAGCTCCCTACTAGGGATAGGCCTGGGTCTATAGATACGACTGGGAGTAGGAATCACTTCTGTTTTCGATTGAGATTTACAGAAGTGGTGTTTGGGACATTTTCTTTCGCTTACTTCCTGGTCCGTCCATCCAACTCAGTCATCAAGGCAAACTTTCTCTCCGTGGTGAAAATTGTGTATAACGAAATCGTAACTATATGCACAGTGATTATTAGCTACTAAGCTCTAGAAGTAGTACAAATCGACCATTTCACAAAAGGGAGTCTGGTAACCCGAAATTGAAGATAAATAGGCCTATAAAGTTATGGAAAATTAATCTAGGTTGAGCAGTCGCGTCTCGTGGAGTTGAGACTCGTCACGTTGTTTTGGTAATGAGGAGCCAATGGCCGTCACCAATAGTTTCTATAGGGGTATCGACCTCGCAGTCCGGGGGAGTCTGGAATGAAGGGATTTAGATGAAGTTGAACACATGAATATTGATTGGACATTGCATGGGTCCTTTCAATCGGTACATAAGGTAGGATTCCGTGAACCCAGATACGGGACGCAGTATGAATGAATATCAATTGCATCTGACGTTGAAAAGGAAGCGAATAAAAGTCCAATAAACTGTATGATGATGACAATTCAGCAGTTCATCTATCATGTCTATACGTTGAATGGTTTCTAATCGCGTTGACTTGACATTACTGCCGCATTGGTGCATCATGGTAATTTTGCCTACGCAGTGCACTTTCCGTTTCATTGGCAATGAATTCCGCCCCGTGGAACCTATATATAATAACGCCACGTTCACGTGGATTTAACATGTACGGGTCTTGACGCAATTCGCAATCCGCGCTTCATAAGTCCCGGAAGACTCCATAAGTGCGGGTGCGGGGTGCGGCATGAAAATTGAACTATTACGCTGATAAAAAGACTCTACGGTGTAACGAAAGCGCATAGAAATGCAAGAGTGCATGTGTACTAACGTTTGTTGGCTTTATGAGGAAGATATTCCCTAGAATTCCCTGCTGTAATGCGGCCAGTGGCGTCGTGCCCATTGAGGCCCAAATTTTGTCAGAGGTGTCATAAAATTTTGTCATAATTTAAATTGAAAAGGTATTCTCGAAATCGAACAGTAAACAAATAGTCAAATTGTTCTTTGATAATCGTTTCGGATTGCTCCCCACACACCTCAACTTAAACAGTCATCACCTGCTGATGCCCCCACCAAAAAAAAAAGGTATTGCACGACGCCCCTGGGCTATCTGGGGAAATTTCTGTTCACTTATTGTTCTCCAGTTTTGCCGACATTTTGTGTGTGTTCTCATGCATATTCAGTGATTCCTCCGTATTTTGGCGGTCATTTTGGCGCATGGTGCACCCCCAACTATCAATTGAACGACGGAATGTATCTGGGTAATTAGGTGGACCATTCTATCCAACCCTGAACTATAGATCTGTACCCCAGTAAGCGTGTATATCGCACCGTGGTGAACAGACTATGTACCTTCATTTCGGTTCAGCTTTTACCTAGTTGTTGAGTCATAACTGCTTTCAGCATGCTCGCAGTCGGAATAAGGCCGGGATTTCATGGATGCGTATGCGTATCCGAGCTCGATGTGAAATTCACATATTTACGAAAACGAAAGTTTGTTTCAGAAGAGAAAACAATTATAAGTGTATGCGAAAAAAGACCATAAAAAAGGCATTAAAAAAAGCAGAAAAAAGGCATAAAAGGCATAAAAAGGTATAAAAGGCATAAAAAGGTATAAAAGGCATAAAAAGGCGTTGCTTGGCTTTTTGAGGAAGATATTCCACAGAATCCATTAGCGGTGATGTGATACGCATCCGCATTGATACATGTGCTGATTTCGCTTATCAGCGTTGGTTTGCCTTTATTTAATTTATTAATTTTGGGCTTCTGTGGAACCAATATTCTATCTTTGGCGAACTAAATAGAACATATTGCAACACTAGCCCCCGCTCAGTTTTACGTAAATGAGCAAATTTTCACATACGTATGCATACGCATCTATGGAATCCTATAGCCTGATGATCTCGTCGGTCCCGGAGGGTGTGTGCGTTCGAGTGTCCATCAGATTTTGATGATTATTTTCGCAAATACCTCCGATTTGGAGTGGTTGAACAGTCTAAATAGTCATGGAACAAACTTTCCTCCCGAAATTGGCCCCTTTCTCTCAAACTTGTTAAACTCAGGATAGGATAATTTTCTAACACGGCAAAAAGTAACACATTCAGCAACTGTTCTCTAGGGAAACGTTATTCTCAGGTTTCTGAAAAGTTGAGTTTCCTTCAAGATATCTGGCAAACTGGAACGAATAACTGAATGGTTTCTAATAAATTGTGACGAGCCACGATATTCCCAAGAAACTGATTTTCCCCTCTTTTTTGAATTCAAGAGAAAACAAGAAGTAGAAAATCAATGCTAAGAGAAGGATGGTGTGTAGTAGACCACCTACATTAAAAAATGTGTAATTAGCAAGAATTTACACGATCGAATTCAGGGGAATCTTATTTTTCTGATTAAGATAAGAGCATGGAAGAATAAAATGCTGTCAATTATATAAAAAAAAGTCACATTCGAGGATTTCTTTTCCACTAGCAGGGCTAAAATGACACATTGATTTCTTCGGTTTCTGGAATAAACACAATTAAAAAGTTCCAGCACGTCTTCTCTCACTGTCGTGATATCCAAGGTCACTCTATCTGGCAGGGGATAAGAATCGGAATACCAGGGTAGCGTTATATTTTGGGGTGAATGTAAGCGGACTGGTTCTACGGCGGTATTCAATCTGCCTGAATAGATAAATAATTAACCCCTGCCAACTGACCTGAGAGCCAGAAATAGACCTACCTGTCCTACGTCGACCGAAATATCACATTTTGAGCAGAAGATTAGAACCAAACTGTGAAAATTAATCGACATCAGCCCTTACAGCCCTTACCAGTAACATTATTCATACGATATAATATCATGTCAGCCTCTGTCACATTCCCCTCTGAGTGAAGGAGCTCGGACATACTACGATCCTACCCTTTGTAGTAGCATACTGCTATTACCCTGCTATTTTTCACCAGTTTTCACACCACCCACAGTTGAAGTTAGTAGACATGTTTCTAACATCCTGCCACTGGAGGAAATCCCTTCCCACCAATAAGCAGGGAGATTTGACAGAAATTTTTAAAATACTGCCAGATTTATACAAAATTTACGATAGTTGTACTGCCGACTGGGTACTGCCGAATGGGTTGATCCCTCAATTCAGCCATGAAAAAGAAAACAAAAATGGTCCATTTTTTCAAGGGGAACACTTGGCGAAGGTGGTGTGCTACCTCAGAAGTATTATTCTCGAGAGAAAAACAAAATTGGCAGCAGTCTGGGAATATATGAAAAGTGTACCTCCGTGTTCACAAGAAACCGGGCCAATATTGCGCCTACAGCAATGGAAATCCTTCCAGATCTATCAATCAGTCAATGGCATACTTATTCCTCAGTATGCTCCAGAATGGCGGACCCGTTTAATTCGCGGCCATCGATTTACAAACAAACTGAGTACAAACAAAACACAAGCGAGATTACCTCGGCAATGAGGGCTGATGGGAAAGAAACTTGGGCAGTTGGGCCTTATACCGGGATAGTAGCCGGAGAGGCAGGGGAAGGGGTATCCGGAGTCGGAAGAAGAGAGGGGCGTAATACCGGCAAGGAGACCTGATTGATTGTGACCATTAGGATGCTAGCGTCGCAGGCTGTGCCTGATATGGTGTCAGAGTTCGAAGTCCATATTTTATATTTTTATATTGATTTCATTCTTTTCCGCGGAACGTACGCCAGTTCGCTTTTCCATGCCTATTCGCTCATACTTCCGTGTTCTAATTGACAGAATCATGTGGTTTTCCAATTCCGATCAGAGGACGTTTTTGTAGAATATCTAGAGATCGGAATCCTGAAATAGTTTTCCCATTTTCAGAGGAATATTCCCACCCATCAACACAACCACCATTATCATTGTGACAAGGATAATCAGGATCGCACCAAGGCAACCTAGTCTTGATGTTTTTCTGCTCCTGACTGTAAAAGCATACCTCCGTCAAATCATGAGTGCCAGTGTGGTTCTGGGAGCTCAATCCTTTCCCGTTTTCGCTGTCTTCACTCCGCAGAAACATTTTCGAACCAGGAGTCGACCGTCTGACTTCAACCATTTCTAAAGACAGATAAATAGATATAGAACAATGGAGCACAGCATTACTTTTTCAAACTCATTCGAAGCTATTGACAACATAGCAGTGAGTTCATTCTCGCCTCTTGCGTTCCTATTCGATTGGCGTTAAATGTCGCAGAGAGATTTGTCTTGGGGGAGGGGGTGGGGGTGTGGTCGGTACCCAAAGGAAGTGCGCCCCCACAAAATGGCCTAACCCTCCCTATTGGCAAATAAGTACAATTTATGGTGCCCTAGACACATGCGGTTGCAATATTTTGCCTACAAATAACAGCGGCAATACCTCTGACTCTGCAAAACATTTTTGCGTTGAAAATATATTGATCACTTGGGTCATGGGGGGGGGGGGGGTCATGGGAGGGGGGGGGGGGTCACGGGGGGGGGGAGTTCTGACAATCGTATCTTCGTGACTTCTCCAATTTCATCGTTATCATTACAGTAATCATTATCGGTACATGTGACCGGGGCTTCAGATTACATCTCAGTAAATAATGTACGTGCAAACTGTGAATACTGCATGCGCAAACTGATCGTGTGTGTGTGTTAGTGCTGGCCTTCATTCTCAGTTTCTCACTGACTTTCTTTTCGCCTTTACTGCCGCCGTTGATGGCGCTCTGTAATGTAGGTTCGTTTGCCGCGGGAAGTAATTATCATTTGGGATTATTCGGGTCTATACCATTAGATCCTGCTCTGCCGTATTGTAATGTCCAGGCCTCGGTCTCACATTCCAGTATTTGGGGATCAGGAGAATGTGAGGGCGGAACAGGATTCGTTACAAGCCTGTCTCATGGAATACTTCCGAGTAACATTAGCTTCGTAAAGGTATTGATGCTCCACAAATGGATTATGTTCCACCAATCCTGAAAAACTGTACACGTCGCTTGTCGGAAGAATGACATTGACGCGTGTAACCCTATCTCGAATCTATCTCTTACCATGCATTTAGCATACACCAGCCCTCTTTTCTCAGCGTCCACGGCGTTCATTTCCGCGATGATGGCGTCAAAGTAACCGGCCGGATACTCCCTCTTGGCTATGTCTCCAAATTCAAAGCAGACCTACAGGGGATAAGAGTAGACGAACCCAGTTGATAGCGATTATACACTCTAGAATGTGTTGGGTACAATACCACCTGGGTAACTGTTTTACCCAGTCTGCGTCTATGTTACCGTTGTAGTAAAAGTTGACCAGACTGGGTGAAACAAATGCTAGGTGGTGGTATGGTATATAGTAGTAGTGAATCGTCAAAACTCTGAAGAGTCCGTGGACGCTGTCTCAAAGGATGCGAGATGACCGACGAGGTGGACCTGGTTGGTGAGCTCGTATCTGCAGACGATTCCGGAAAGAGCATGGTGTTTTGCTCCTCCATGGTGAGCACAGTTGGAGTTCTGATTTTATCATACCAGGTCATCCGAGGCGGCCCCCGTGTTCTCGCTGTGCCTGGAACAGCACCTGACAGAAGGTCCCACAAGAGGCCCTGTTGACGGGCAGTATGGCTGAACTCAGTCCCTCTTTCGCTTACAATATTTTTTTTAATAGTGAAGAAGTCCATTTCCGTCTATCCATTCGCATAAGACTCGTTGTTAACATGGTCACTCCAATTGACACCAAGCAAGCATCTCCAGATGGAACGACCAAAGCATCCAGTTTAGCTGCATCCAATTTTTTAATTGACCATGTGGTGGGAGCCATAGGTCAACCTGGACATTACAAGGGCTCTGATGACCAGAAGCTTAGCGGCATCGGAAAGGTGTGGGCTACGGAGGTACTTGCATTCACGGAGTGTAGTCTTGGCTATGCCAATCCGCTTGCTGATTTCTGGAGTGTCATCGGTGTTGTGGGTTGTGATGGATCCGAGGTACTGAATGGTTTAACGTTGGGGATAATGGAGGTCCCCATGTGGACAGTGTCGGCAGGGGTTGGGTCTGTCTGATGACAAGGTGAGCTGTTTTACCAGGGTGAATCACAAGTTGATAGGGCTTGGAGACGTCCGCTAAGATGTTTAGAGCCGCTTCTGCTTCAGCAGCGGATAATCATGCAAACAGGACAGATCACGGCAATCCCTCAGTTCCTTCACTGTGCGTTTCACCTATAGTAGCACCAGACAAACCAACAGTCCTAGCATGCCATTCCTTCATAATGCATTCAGTGTAGAGAGAGAAGAGGATGGGAATAGTGGGCAGGCCCTGTCTTACATCCAACAGGAGTGTTGAAGGCATCTGTTGTCTCGTTCTTCCATTGTAGGACGCCTCAGCGTTATGATAAAGACTCTCTGTGAGTCTGATGAGATCCTTATCCACCCTCATCTGCTCCAGCTTCTCCATGAGCGAGGCATGTTTTACACTATCGAAGGCTTCCTTGTAATCCACAAAATAAGATGGAATGGTGTGTGGGCTCTGTAGTAGGCGAATTCATAGTCTTAAGAGCGAAGATGCAGATGTGGTTGACTTTCCATCCCAGCGGGCAGCCCAAAACTGACCTCGCTAACATCTTCAAGTGAGTTTTGAGGCGTGACTGCTTGATGTTGAGCACTACTTTGCTGGCTGACTAATTGCAATCCACTATGCGATAGTTCTCACAGAACCCTCGGTCGTTATTTTAATGGAGTGTGATGAAGGTGGAAGATGTCAGCGCTGATGGCCAGATGCCTGTGGCCCAGATGTGCCGCACAACCTTGTGAATGGTGCTGAGAATAGTTTTATCGGTTTTGCAGCAGTCTTGATGCATTCAGCCAGAACGTTGTCAGGCCCGGGAGCTTTGTTGTTTTTGAGGGACTTGATGGCTTTCTCAACCTCCTCCAGTGTTGGGAGGACATCATCAGAAATATTGGATTATTCAAGTTGTAGACCACCACGCTGCAGATCCGACTGGAAAAGGATGGTGCATATTCGTGCCACGGTTTTGACCTCTTCTGACACTCAGGGGTGCCATTGCATCCTTGATGTTCACATTTGGAGTATTGATCTTACCGGTCAGCAGTTTCGTTGTTTTGAAAAGCATGGCTGTGTCATTGTTGCGGTAGGCAGTCTCAATGGTAGAAACTTGTTCCAGGACCCACATTTCCACGTCCTTCTCGCACTTGGTCTTTCACCAGATTACGGAGATGCTTCTGTTCAGTGATGTTCCTGGCAGCATTCTTTCTTCTGCTCAGCTCGATGGTATCAGGCTGGAGATATGGTTTGTTGTGTGTGTCTGTTGTCGATCGTGAATGCTGGTAGCTATGCGGTCAAGAGGGGGGTCGTTAGTGTTAGCTAAGCCTTCTTTCACACTGTTGCAGAATTGTTGACCTACTGCAGCGTCACTTAGCCTGTGGATTTTTGAAGAATGTTCGCGTCTGGGGATGTGCAGGCGAAAAGAACTTCAGCTTGATGTTACACAGTACCAGCCTGTGGTCAGTCTCAATTTGCAGCTAAAAGACCTGCAGTGAGTAAGGTGTTTGCGTTTTTACCTATCAACAAAATGTGATCGATAGCATTTTTGGTGCAGCCGTCAGGACTGTTCCAGGTAATTTTGTGACCGCTGCGACCAGGAAACCATGTCTGAGCTGGCGTGATGTTGTGGCTAGCCGCGAAATCAAGCACCTTGGCTCCAGCTTCGTTTCGGTTCCGTAGCCATATGGCCCAATGGTGCTTTCACAACCGTTTACGCTTGATCCAATCTTGGCATTCCAATCACCGGCCACTACCAGGGTGTCAGTCCGTTTATAATGCTGATGTATGAAGTCATCAAGTCACCGTAGAAAACTTCCCTTTCATCGTTGGTCGAGTGTGGTAAGTGCATAGACGGAGATGAAAAGCAGGCTGCCTTGCATCAGACGGTATCTAGCTGCCATCAGTCGGTCAGAGATCTGCCAGCAATTGGTACCTATTAGCTCTGTAGGCTCGTGGTTACATCAGGATGCCTACTCCAGCACGCTTGACCTGGCCTCCTGACATGATCAAACGACCACCGAGACCCTCTTGATTACGATGTTGTGTGTTCACTCAGACCGATGATATCATATCTGTAATCAGACAGAGACAGTTCCAGATGCTCAGCAGCGAGAGGGGTTGAATGTTCGAATGTTTCAGCACCCGACAGTAAAAAGTTGTAGGAGCGAAGCTGGTCTCCCACCGTCGGTACATCACCGTTCGTGAACGACTTTGAGACTTTGAGCGTCATCATGACAATGAGTCATCGCCGATACAGCTTTATCCCAAGTAGCATTTAACCGCTCCTCCACCTTGGGGTCCCGGTGAGAGGAGGGGTATAGGATATTGTTCAAGGATTTGAAGTCATCGATGGCAATGTCTTGAGACAGTTATCAGTGAAGTATAATGTGGATCGTCACCAGTGTGTTCCACATCGCAGTAACCATACTGGTCCAGAGTTCGCAGCCGTTGTCCGAAACAAGACAGTTCATCCGCATGCCGACGTGTTGGAAATACAGTTGACCAAAAAAAACGTTTGCAGGTTCCCGCCAGCCCCAACAACCGATGCCCTGCTGCCAGCATCTTCACCAGTATCCCGTGGCGGGGAGCAAGAGGTTGCTGGCACTTTGTATTTGTATATACCAAACATTTTAGGGTGATAGGCTGATCGGATAGGTTATTTTCTCAATTAGCATATTCCTTCGTATACAATCAACCACTGACTGTGGAGTGTTTACACGTGCACATTGTGAGCGTGTACATAATAATTATGTCAGTGTTCTCGGAAATGGGCCGATCCGAAATTCTGGGAATCCGTGTACTCTTCTGGCGATATCGGGAGAAGGGGACATCTTTTGGGATATTCCGAAAAATCTAAACTGAGAAAAAGGACACATTAGCGTCATATTCGACAGAAAGGTTCATCCCGTGCTCCGTGTCAAGGTAATTTTTTGTCTCGCCTGAACAGAGTTCAGGAAGAGACTTAGCGATCACTTTGTCGTGTGTGTGTGTGCGTGTGTGTGTGTGCGGGGTGCGTCTGAGTCGTGTGTTTGTGTGTGTTTGGGCTATAGAGGGGTGTCCCACTTTCTCGTTGGCAGGATTTCTCCGAAACGGTAAGGCCGATTTTGATGAAATTTCGTACGTAGTATCGGGATTGGGTGAACACGATCTGATTAGATTTTGGTCGCAAGAGTCACTACTTAAGTTGGGTAATTAGCCTATTTCATGTGATTTATTGTTTAGGCTCGTTAGCAAGATTACGGATAAACCGTAGGTGCTATTGTGCCTTGAGTTGGCACATAGGTGCAGGATATAAGGTAAATGAACTGATAAGATTTCCGAAGTGAAATTTGCTAATTGATGTCTAATTTGCATAATTTTATGTTGGTCGGATTTTCCCGAAACTTGGTGAATATGGTCTACCCTCAGTCCCAAAAGTTTTTAACAAAGATTCGGGGTCAATGGAGGTTATTCGATGTGTCTAATTTGCATAATTTATGCGAAATATTGAAGTTGGTTGGATTTTCATGGTACCTGGTGGGTATGGTTGACTTTTAGGTCGAACTTTTTAACATGGATTCAGAGTCACTGGAGGTCATTCAACTTGTCTAATTTGGATAATTTATGCGTAATTTTAAAGTTTGCCGGATTCTAATGAAACTTTGTAGGTATGGCTTAACTTTACTTTCCAACATTCTTAACTTTTGCCGGATTCTCATGAAACTTTGTAGGTATGGCTTAACTTTACTTTCCAACATTCTTAACTTTTAAAATGTTCTAACTGGAGGTACTGTAGGTCATTCAGTATGTCTTTTTTGCATAGTTTATTCCAAATTCCGAAGTTTGTTCGATCTTCCTGAAGCTTGATGGGTATGGTCTCCCTTTAGTCCCCACCATTTTCAACATTGTTAAGTCAATGGCGTTATTCAATGTGTATCATTTGCTTCATTTATGCAAATGTTCAAGTTTGTTGGATTCTCATGAAGTGTATTTGGATGGTCTGCCATTGGTCCTAAGATTAGAATAAGAAAATGGGTCGAGAGAAGTTGAGTATTGTGTCTAATTTGCATAATTCAGGCATTTGAGTCACATTCCAGAAAACCTATACTCCTTCTGTAGACCATGGTTAATACATCAGTCGTTATAAATGTGAAATTAGTCACTGATTAGTAATATGTTTCTGTTGAATGTTAATCCGAAAGCAATACATTGAATGCCCTAAATTGT
This sequence comes from Sclerodactyla briareus, assembly GCA_026419785.1. Lineage (NCBI taxonomy): Eukaryota > Metazoa > Echinodermata > Holothuroidea > Dendrochirotida > Sclerodactylidae > Sclerodactyla > Sclerodactyla briareus. The sequence goes on from JAODTK010005917.1 coordinate 126,627, forward strand.
TTGATGGTGACTGATGGAGGAAAACACTGATCGCGCAACCAGGCGATACAATGGGGGCGATCGCCTTGTCCTTATTCAATGTTATACACTGATGGAGTTAAATTATCAGTATGAAGCAACTCGGATCCGGAGCCACGCTATATGTAGATGAATTGTTGAACTTGAAAAAGAAAACTTTCGACTGGTTCGATATCTGCAATGTGATATGAAACTATATTGAATAAATTTAGCTCATTAGTCAAGATATGGAGATTCATCATCTTACCTTCGCATTTCTGTGATCGTGGTTCTTTTTATTCCAAGCAGCATCGATCGATTTCCATGATTTGTCAACCCCAAGTACATCCGCACCGTACTCCTGAGGGGATGATAATAGTTTTGTTCGATCAAAACAATCATTTCCATCAATCATCGCCAACTGTCTTAACCAGGTGCTACACAGCAGACAACAGGATGAAAGACTGGGGTCATTTCAATCAAATCGTTGAGGCTAGGAATCGGTGTGTCGTATCTAGTCGGAAGGCGAATACACCTTGAGAGTATCCTATACACCTGTTACGCCAGGCTATGAATATTGCCTAGCCGATACAGTCCCCGTCAACCTTCTCACTGTCCACTCCAATCCGTGTATTTGGATTTGAACATTTGCAGTATATTTTTGTTGATGTTTATGAAATTATTTCTTGTTGTTCTTCTGTAAATAGTTGAAGTTTGATAGGTTTTTTGGGATTCAGTGAAAACAAGCACAACCGTCAAATGTCCTAGAGGCTGCAGGCAAATAGCCCACAATATGCACAACCAAATTGACTTTAGAGACATATCAGTGCCGTCTGGTGATTCGACCGTTCAATGGACTCATCTATGCACTTGCCTATTGAAAACAACAAGGTTTTGCCCATCAATTTTCATTTACCCCTGGTGACCTTGAAATGCCTAACATTTCCGCCACATATTACTATATGGCCTACTGCATGTGCCATTTTTCATTGCAACATTAATTGAATTGACTTTTATTGATTCCCAATCATGTGAACGGCCCTGAATCACCTTCAACATTTTTTGCCACATGAGATATTAGTCACAGTTATATATACTGAGATTCGTTTTTTTTTTTTTTTTTTCATGAATTAATGTATAATATTTTACTCTTCTCTACTTCTTTACCTCTAATGGCCGTGGAATGCATGTCCGTCATCGTTTTTGCCATCCGGCTGCTACCATGTGTGTTCATTTTCATTTTTTTTTCATTTTCTTGTTTTAGTTTCAGTTTGGACGATCATTAAATCATCATTATGCATTGATAAACTCATATGTGTAAAGCGTACTTGGAAAATGTTGAATGAATGGCCACGTTAGTTTGCATTATAGGCAAGGGCGTGACGATCGGGAAATGACAAAAAACAGCTTCAAGGTTAATTGATCTATTAAATTCATTGAAGCATTTACATTCATTTTTAAATTCCATAGTCGGTTGTTAAAATTACTACGCTGCCTATATCTTCCTTGTTGACTAACAATCGATTACTGACAATAGGGACGAGAAGCCAGAAAAAAACCAAGCTGACGGGTCATGGCCAAATAACTTTTATTAGTCAATTTTATTAGTTATATGTCATACCGGTTGAGGGGGTGTAGGCCTACTGCATGAGCACCGGAGCGTGGAAAGCAATCCAATCCCCAACAACTGAAAATGCGCCGATAGTCAAACTCTATACGATTGGAAATTCAGGCGCGAGACCAATTACAGGTAGTACACAAAACGACCTAACTAATTAACTAACATACTAACTGGTCATGACCACAGAGGTAGGCGGTATGTATAGGACAGAATGGGAGCTGACCTTGGTTAGGGGATAGGCCCAATTAATGGCAGAATGAAACCAATTTGATAATGAAGAAGACATGAAGTGCGGACACATGAACCGAATTGACCGCTGTATTCAGCTGTTGTACGTTGGATGGGTCAAGATCATTCATGGTTGCGAGAGTGCGAAACTAATAAAGAGATTGATATCATCAATATACTAGAGTACCAGTCACACCTTGGCCAAAAATTGTTACTTGAAACTTGACAACTTGAAAACCCAATGCACACATATTGGTGTGCCGGTCATAAATATCTAACTACTTGTCTGCATGGAATAATATTTAGATGTTAGCTTTTTTTTCATAGAATCTCAGCATTTTGGTACGACAGTTTGATACTAGCAGAAAATTTGGCGAAGCATCACTACGCAACATTGTGTTCCTGTTGTGTTTGGAGAGCTATTCGTTAATAATAGAAATCCGTGATCAAGGCCCACAAGAGACTATATTCAGTCATTGGGATTGATGCTCCGGAGTCGAACAATGACCTAGGAGGGGGATACTGGGGTTCTGGACCTGAATTATGCTAAAAAGTACATGTAGGCCACCAGAGTTACCTCAGCGATGTGAAAATTCCACACTTCCATCGCCACATCCAACATCTAGTACCCTCTCGTCAGCCTTGCCTTTCAACTTCCTCTGATCTCATTCTGTATGTAGAGGAAAACATCTCTGTGGTTGTATTCAATCGGATTGTAAAACAAATTACGAGCTTGGTTACCTCTCATCTATCGAAGGAACAACAGTAATATCGTTCGTTGATTTTTCCGCGCGAACCTTTCGCCAAAGATTCGTGTTCATTTACCTAACACTCGTTCTATTCAGAGATCTATCGTATTCATAAGCAACACTGGCACAATGGTGAACTTTCTGTAAACTCCTAATATATTTACAAAATATACGTCACTCCCGTTACTGGTTCCCCTGGCTCTCTCTTCAAACTAAATGAATGAACAAAACAAGAAACCACTAGCAACCGGGGTCTTGATCGAATACCCCCCCCCCCAAATATATTGAAACTTTAGTACGGAATCTCGGTGTTCCAATCCGCTTATGGTCGCATCTGAACTCACTCCAGTCCCTTTTTACTTTTAATCCAGAGATCAAACTGTACCTTTGGTTGGCTGTGATGTGTTCTCGATGATTGGGTGCATATTTCGTTCACCCAGTTCCACTGTGGATCCTTTGATGTGATTACGGCTATGTTTCTTCTCATTCTGGATTAACCAACAACAATTGGTTCCCTGTTCTCCTTCAGCTTGATGTAATGAGAAGCAGGAAAGGGAAAAGGCATGGCAAATTTCGTGCAGAATGAATTTAAATTATTGAGGATAATTCTTCTGGAAATCACGGGGCGGATCAAAGAAATGAAGAAAACGTTGATTTGAGTAACGAAAGCCCAAACGCGAGAAACGCAAGCCCGAGCGAATGGTCTGAGAGACCTCCCCCAATTTTCAAAGTGTGAAACTGATACTGATGGCTCGGGTGTGTTCCTACCCATGTGGAGAAAAAATAATGGTGCATATAAATCTTTCAGTTTGGCGAAAAGGAAAAATCCGCCCATGGAATCCCCACTTCACCAAGTGATGGCTTGTCAGGTCAGTTGTTTGTGTGTTGTCTACACACATCAATTAGGTTCCTACTTGAAAATCATTCCCATGCAATCTATGAAGATCGAAGTACGAATACTTCCCCGGCGGGATGCAATCTTGAATGTTTGCGATTCGTGATCGTGGGGCCAACGGTGGTCTCCTGGTCGCGCAACACGTTCAGCTCGGCGGCGTTTCTTTTGCCCTTTGATTGTCACTCCCGAGGGTGCACTGACCACGGCCCCTCTAAAGATGGTCTTGCTACTTACAGTTATCGCGAGCTGAGCATGGCCGAGGAAGCGATATCTCTAGTTAAGGGTTAGGACTCACGCTACAGCCTTTGGTGTATCGTAATAAGCATATATTTCAGCGGCTTTCAGGTTCTTCGTAGCAGATGTCATAAATACGCCTACAGTATTCCATTCGAATACCTAATCAAAATCGGAGGGGTACTAGTACGGACAATTTTCAGGATGACGTCCTATCAAAAATAATATATCAAAATAAATGATACTCACTCTAATATAAGATACAGAGGTCTTGCGAATATCACTTTCAGACTCCCCTCTCTCGGCCCACGAGGCTCGAAGTCCTTGAAGAAATGGTTGTATTCAGTCGGTGTTCGAAAGATGGACGGATTATCAGGTAGCGTAATATTCCCTGTTATTAAGATGGAATAAACAGGACATTCCATATTTAGGATGAGAAGCACACATCCAGGCCCTATTGACAGTATACACTACATAATTATACTACATTTTGCCTGGTCCGGAGCAATTTGATCCCACTCAATGACGCACTGTGGACTTACACAGTCTCCAGGCTTGACATCTGTTCACTTTAGATTAATTTTGATTAATTAAACCCTATAGTTCATGGATAAAATATTGAGTATAAGGGACTCGAATTATGACCTCATTCCATCCAGGTTATCATGTATGAATGCTTTAAGAAGGATGGGTTTGCATAGGTGTCAGGAAGGTATTAGATTATTAGAGTATTAGAGTTGGAAGCGAAATTAGGGGCGCGTGGACATCAGTGTGGGGATGTTAGGGGAGGCGCGTTGTAGGCCGTTATAAAGTCGGGGGCTCACAGGCTTGTAACTGCTAATTATTTCAGTGCGCTTGGCGTTGGGATAAGGTTCATCGGGGGTAGGCTGAAGCGCGTGTGCCGGATGTCAGTGCGTACGTAGGGGTTAAGGATGTGCTCGATGACAGAAGTGGTAGTTGTACTAGGGATTAGGGGGATAACTAGGGATTAGGCGGATCCTAGGATAGGGTTGTGGGGGGAGGAGAAAGTTAGAGGTGAATGTTTACTAGTAGGGGATTCTATTGCCAGGTATGTAGATCGTGAATTAGTAGGCCTGGAGTGATACGTCGGAGCGAATGCGGAATCTGTTCACATGCGCTACGTCAAGGACGCCATTCAGAGGGTTTAATAGGCGTTGAGGGCCGAGGAGGTAGTGGCTGTCGAGTTAGGACTTATACTCGCAGTGACTCGCAGGACGTCAGCTGAGATGCCAGAGAATAGCGCTAATTGTAGGGTGAAGTTCGACTAGGTTTGAAATCGCGATTTGGGGTATCCTCCCGGTTTGACGGTCGGGCTGGTGGTAACGACAGGACGATAGTTTGCCTGGTTGAGAGGAGTGTGACGTGAAGGTGTCCGCTTGGGATTGTTTTCTGTTTAGGAGAAGGAGAAATATTTTCTGTTAAATATGGAGTGCACCTCAATGGTGCTGGTGCTTCGGGAGAAGGAGAAATATTTTCTGTTAAATTATGGAGTGCACCTCAATGGTGTGGTGCTCGGTGTTGAGGGATGAGTTAGAGGTAGTTTATGTGTTAAGATGTATTATTAAACTAGATGTGGGGGTGCGTCGTCGTGCGATACGTTTAGTTTAGCTTTTAGTTTAGTGGAACAGGGTAAGGAAGCCGAAGTTGTGAGGCAAAGGTAGTAACATTGGGAAAAACTCAAAGAAATAGTGCAAGGAAGGCCTCTAATTCCAATGAACAATTTTTCAATTCAAGTCAAATCACTCGAATTCGTCTCAAGCTCCATCCGAGTTAGACAGAGACGCATTAATGTTTCCTCGTGAGTAAATCTCTAAGGAAAGTGAATCGATCTAGTAGGCCACCGCTGAACGTTTTTTTTTCCAATAACCATGCTTATCTTTCGGAAGTTGCTTAAAAAGCCTGACCAACAATATCTCTATCAAGGAAACTGAAGTGTCGTCTATTCATACCAAGAATCCTATTACCTTTCCTAGCAGCTGGAGCTCCTTGTCTAATTTACCGGATGAATATTTTGGCAAATTTACTTAACTTTAACTAATTTAACATGCATAACTCGCCACTTATCGCATTGAAAAACATTGCCAATCGAAAGACCATTGGGAGATATATAAAGATCCTTGAACAAGTGCAACATTTTCGTTCCAAGCAACCTTACCGTTATATTGGGGCATTTTGCATAGTACATGGGTTTTAACACCGAATCTTACGATCATCAATATACGCTAGAAACAATAATGACCCAAGAACCGATCCTTGGGAACACCACTAATGACCCTTTGCCAAGGAAACAACGCCTATGAGTGAACCCCGTTTGTTCTCTCATTAAGAAGCCAACTGACTAATCCACTCAAGGACATTCCCCTTAAATGCAATAACTTCAAATTTGAGCGAAAGACGCTCATGAGAACCTGTCAAATGCTTTTTGGAAGGCTAATAAAATCATATCACCAGCCCTGCCTTTGTCACTGCAAAAGTAACGTCTTCCATAAATCTAAAGAAATTAGGTCGAACACAACGATTTTTTATTCATTTTATAAAACCTGCTGAGAAACCCGAATTAGACTATACTCCATTGTACAATCGACCGTATGATCCCGATAATCAATTTAAAATCATTGACCAAAATTCAACCACGATCTAACTCAAACAATAGGTTCCTGTGCTGCCCATAAGAGCTTACATACCAATTTGAACCTGATCAGACCACCATTCCTGGACTTATCGTGTTCACAGGTTTCCAGACTTTGACCTCTGGGACCTCAGATGACCTCTGACCTGAACCCCAAACAAGAGGTTCTTCTCATCATGGGAACCCACATACTCAAGTATGAGCTTTCATCCATCCAGGTGGGTCAGTTATTGTGCTTTTCACAAGCCGGCGAACACACATAATCATACCCACAACCCACACACACAACCCGCACTACACTGGCATGACTGCCTAGATTCCCTTCCACTTCGTCAAGGATCAAAAAACTCAATGAGGATAACTCAGCGTAGCACCATAAATAATCGATCAGACGAGGAACCATAGAAATGAGTCGCCAAAGATGTCTCGTACGTTTTAATGGTCATAAAACCTCCCTTTTCATCCACCAAGGCCTTTTGTTCTTGGTGCGAAGCTTTTCCCAAGGACTATCCTTTCATTATCTCTTTAACTGCAACCCTTAATGAAACCCTTCCTTGATTCAATCACATTTCAAAAACTTTCTGCAAACTTTCTCCTCGCGATTTAGACCAATTTACATTACTCAGAAACCCGAAATGCCATCCAAATCGGCCGTCGAGATACCGTGAATGAGCTCATCGCTCTGTGGAATATCGAATAATCGACAGAAAAAGACACATCAAAAGCTATAATCGTAATTGCTTTTCACCAAGCTTGCCTAAACTTTCTCACTAACCTGGATCACTACTCATAAGTAAATCTAAAAAATTATGCTTTCTGGTAGAACAAAACGAGCATGCTGCGGAAGGAAACATTCTTGGGTGACATTAAAAAAAAAGTCAGATCCTCGACTACCACTACTAACTACCTCAGACCAAGAAAATGTGTATAATTCATGTCGAAAAGAAGCGCGTTATGTTCCAGAGCGTTGGTAAAATGGTAAACAACACCAACTATTGAAGATCTGGGAATACCTTGAGGCGTTGGACGGAATTCACACCAAACAGAATTGACCTTGACCAACACTAATAATCTGTCTTTTTTAACGCGCTTTTCAAGTTCAGGCCTCACATCAACAAAACTCCACCCCAATACCACGAAGAGTATCTTCGTGAGATATTTGCCAAATTTGTTTCTGCTTCTGATACTTAGCGCAGAAAAAAGACCGCTTGCTAACTTGTCTGTCGCTAGTAGTATCCTTGCCGACTTGGTACCACTGTACTTGTTACAACCCTGTCAGTAGTGAACCTGATAATCCCCTCGCCTCGAATCTAGTTTAACAAACCCTTCCACAGAGAAATTACCAACTTGCCAGCGCTAAGGCTCCAGTACCATAAAGATGAAGACTACCTTTAGCGAATCGATCCCTCCCTTTCCCAGAAACACGAATGTCCACAAAATGCATTCATCACCGCTAGCGCCCCGCCCCCAACCCCCAGTGCACTCCACGCTAACCACCGTAGAGGCCCGCTATGGCCAATCAGTAACTCGACTGGTCAAACCTGGGTAGAATCCTACAAATTGCTACTTTAGACCTAGTAGACTATTAGACCTACGCAACAACTTTTTAAATCTGGATCGATAAGGACATTTTCTGGCAGTCACCCGGAGATCACCCTTGTAGAACCACAATTGTATAGGTATGTTTGAAATGATAGATGATACAACCTGACACGCCCTCCTCAAAACGAATGAACTTAAACATAACCCATGGATCATTTATACATAAGAACATACGTTATGGAAAACAATTGATGCTGCCTTTAGTCGCCGTGGCCATGCGATGGGGGAGTCTTGATTAATAAAACCTCTCTATCCTTATGGACTGTCTAAAATGTTTTTTGTATTTTTATTTTTTATAGTGACTGAAAAATGTACACTCCCATCAAAATGTTCAGAAATTTGAGTAGGCCTACATCAGAGCCTCAGCCCCAAATAACAAGTTGCTCGGATGACATTATAAAGCAGTTATATCGGTGCCTTTCATCCGATAAAGGACAGGTTATTGCATGTGATCTATGCGACCCCTTTAAATTGTTATACGCAACATTGAATAGTTAGGGTACCCCATGTGTGAAACTGTTACATAAGTTGGTGGAACAATTGCCCAATTGAAGGCAGTTTCGTGATAGCGAAAACAAGTTTCTGAGTAATTGCGAACATTATTGCATTGCCCAACACAGAACAAAAGGCTAGTAATCCACAGGATTCCTTCTATTGACGGATGCTCCTCTACGGCAGTGAATATAAACCAGTGCAATAGCGCCCCCAACTCCCCCAAAGGGGGGCTTATTCATTCGCACAACAAAATTGCGTTCATTATGGTTTGTTGTATTGGTCGAAAGGCAACATGCGACTTGCGCGGCCATAAACCCCCCACCAATGTATGCAAGGATGAGGGAGAATGAATAACTCGACTGTCAAATTGGGGGAATTACCACAATCGCGAATTCAGACCGAGTAGACTTTGGCCAGTGCCAAAACAACAACTCTTTAAATCGGGATCCAGGGACATCCTGGCAGTCACCCCGGAGGTATGTCCTGTCTCGACAACAACACTCTCGTCCCCAAAACCCTGTTTACCCTCGCACGAACGTTCTCGGGTCCACCCTTGCACCCGGAAGGCAGACGCGGATACGCTTCGGCTTATCTACGCGACAGAACTCACCGGTCTCAAACATAACGGGTGCAGGCTGAACTAATTCTACCTGACATCACACTACAATGGCTGGACCCATGAGATCATTTTGAAGATTGATCTTGGAGGACGGTTGTCAAAGGCATTACTACGGAGCGCGAAACGTAACAAAATCCATCAAAGTGGAATCAACCCATCGAAAAAAGAATCAACCCATCGAAAAAAGAATCAACCATCGAAAACAGAATCAACCCATCGAAAAAAGAATCAACCCATCGAAAAAAGAATCAACCCATCGAAAAAAGAATCAACCCATCGAAAAAAGAATCAACCCATCGAAAAAAGAATCAACCCATCGAAAAAAGAATCAACCCATCGAAAACAGAATCAACCCATCGAAAAAAGAATCAACTCATCGAAAACGGAATCAAGCCATCAAAGAAGAATCAGGGACCTATCAGGATTTGGAATCAATACGTACAAAACAGAAACAGGGTGTCCAAACCAGAATCAAGGTGTCGAAAAAAAAAACAGGGTGTCAAAACCAGAAGTGACCTGTCAAGGAAAAGCAAGAGCGCAATCTCGCGTAATGATTCCTTGTCGCAATATTTGTTTACCTCTTCCAAAATATAAATGCACACTAACATGGCATTTTTTTTTGGCCTATGTTCTTAGGCACAAGCTTATTAGTGGGAAATGGTCCTATTGTGGCTGGTCTGTAGGCGAAGGATTATTAGAGTACATCCTTATCAGTAGCTCTAGCCCCTTAAACCTATAGAACATCAGGACATTTATGTAAATAGAGTGAGTGTTGAAAGAGGTGGAGGAGATGAATGAGAGGGCGGTGGGGAAGGGTGATGCTAATACCGTGGATGTAAAGGAGGATGGAGGTGGATGGAGCGGGATTGAGGCGCGTGCGAATAGAAAAACTGTAAAGGAGGTGGTGGAGATTAATGTTGAGGGAGGGGAGGGTGGTTATGGTGGATGAAAGGGGAGTTGTGAGAAGTGTGTAATATAGCGAGTGTAAAGGATGGTCCGGTGGCGGAGATGGAGGAGAAGTGGCGTGGGAAGTATGTAAATAGAGTGAGTGTACGTAGTGGAGGTAGATGCGAAGAGAGAATAAGAGTAACAGATCTAACACGAATGACTCATAAATTTCGTAGCGTGAAAACACTTATGTACTTACCAAGTGAACTCTCATTAACAGACAAATTATTGTAATGGAAGTGACGAGTACACAGAAACAATACAGGTTGGCCTTTGCCACTTGGACGAATTCCAAGACAACCATCCCTTGTGGCTAGGGTATTTAATCCTGTTCATATAGCATCGCATGGGCGGCTATGGAAGTTGAGCATATGCAGTGCAAAAGAGTGGCGCCAGCGGCGGTGGCCAGCGAGCATATCCCCCCCCCATCCTACGGGGGAGCCCGAGAGGGTATGCTAAAAATTTACACACCTTGACGAATGCAGATTGCCCCGACAGTATTATTATGGTCATCCTATAGGCCTGGTGAGAATTCGTATCCTGCAGCTGAAAAAATTCGCAGCGGCCTCATATCTAATAATTTTTATCTTCGCTTATATTGGATCAGTATATAACATCCACTACATCTACCAATATACAACCGTAGATAGGCGGTAAGTCTTATGGATATCTTGTAATGTCTCTGGAAGAGATCAATGTTACCAATTCTGTTGGGGAGGGGAACCTCCTTCCCGAGGAAGGTCTACCACTGTTTGCCTGACAGCAACATACGAAACAACAAACTAGAAAAATGCAGGTGTGAATAGGGGGTAGGTGAGCCTCGAAAATCTTTGATCGGTCATGGACACTCTGTCGGGGAACTTGCTCCCCCCACACCCCCACCCCTCCACCACTGACAGTGGCCAAAGTGAATGAATTCGTTGCAAATTACTGCCTATTTGACCCTTGGTAGTGGATTGCTCATAATAATGTGTAATATGTATATAGCGCAAAAACACAAAGAGTACCGATGCGCATCACAGAAAGAAGAAAACGAAGTCCTAAAAGAACGTAAAAATAGCAGTCAGGAGTGAAAAACGAAAGGGAGCCACAAAGCTACAAGTGTGAAAAGGCCCCCCCCTAACGAAGAGAAGAAGCGTTTTAAGCCTTGATTTGAAAGAATTCACAATATCCGATGACCTTGCAGAACCAATAGGAAGGCCATTGAATAAACGAAAGGCAGCAGCATGAGAAAAAGATATTTCACCATAGCTGGCAAGATGAACCAGGCACCCGGTACACGTAGTTTGAGAAGCGGGTAGAGGAACGAAGAAGAGAGACGGTCAGGGATATACTTGGTCAATTCGTCGTTAATATACTCAGGACAGTTATGACATTGTCGGAATATGCTTTATAAGCAAAGAGCAACAATTTGAATTCGACTCTCTCTTTCCTTGCACGAGTGATAACAACTTCACTTGTGTTATACATGTAGTCATCGAGTGATTGCTGTATCATTCTGTAATCTTTTCATACATGCTGTTAAAATACAAGGCCGTTGAAAGTGGAAGAGTGTGGTTAATAATAACAAATAATAGGGCCGGAATGTTGAATTATGTCCTCTTTTCTGGATGGATTAAGAAGACCAAATCCGGGAGTGAACTCAATAGGTTATTGGTTGGCTATTTGGGGTCTGTAATTTCTTGGTGTAATGTCATGAACTAAATCAGTGCACGCTACATAGATCCACATGGAATGGAATTTGTGCATGTTAACAAGCTAAAATGGTTTTAAAAAAAAGAAGATTTTCCTGAATGTCCCATGTATTCCTCAAAAATGACCCTTAATTGGTCTACACCAAAAACAACACACAGAAACTGGTCAACTACACACACTTTTTCACCTGAACAACAAACTAATCTTACTTAACTCATCGAGACATCGTGTTTTTGTCTCGACTGACCGAAATCAGAAAAAAACAGTTTCCACACTATGGCGATATGTGTATGTCACACTTCCTGATAGCCGGACATATTTTCGACGATCCAACAGATTACAACAAAAAATTGTGCGATAAACACCGGACATACGTTGTGTAAGCTGACTATGGACCCCAGAGTCCTCCATTTTAGAGCTAATTAGACAACATTAGAAAGGCGCTACTAAGAGCAGGTCTTCCATGCCTCGCCTAAACAAATACAGAAGGAAAGGGACACATAATACCTAATCGCCGAGTGTGATCCGATGCCATGTGAGGACATTTTCGATCCATAGACGTCACAACGCCCTCCTAACATCCAACCAACACTTACTATTCGACCAATATTCATTTTAAAATAGATTGACAAGAAGGTAAGAACAAAACAGCTCCTTGCTTTGACAGCACAATCCAGACATTTCTCCAAAAAATATGCTATTAGCCGAAAGAACATGGTAAAAACTGCCAATGTTAGCTTGCATTCTGCATCTTAGAAATCACCCGTCAAGGAATAACTGCGCAGGGATGCGTTCCAAATCTGATGGTCTGATTCCATTCTTGATGATTTTGTTAAATCCGCGCCAGGATGTGCGGAGTGTATCACAACTTGAAGGAGGAGCACGCCTTCTACAATAACAATTCCTGTTAAGGTGGGGGTCATGGAGTATTATAGGAGTACTTCTCTGTTTTTGGCGCCTCAGTTGTACGCCTCATTGATAGTGCATAATAAAATCAGTTGATTAGAGTATTGAGCGATTGAGTTGACAATTTGCGCGAGTGGAGCGTATCAACAGCATTCTTAACCTGAGCAGTGACAATTAGCTGTAACGATCCAATGCACTAGCTATCATAGGCGCAAACACAGCCTACGTGACATTTCGTGGAAATCTGCAGAATGAGCTGGCATGCTGGTATTAGTTCAATATAAACTAGACACAACATGCTATTAACTCCCATGTCGTTAGTAGCATGTGGTGATCCTCGCCACACTTATTGTTTCACAACTAAATATAACAAGATGCTCATCACGAAGGCGAGTCATGACATACATGCCACCATTTCATATTGGCAACTTTCCTCCAACCCAGCAATGACAGGTGGTGTTGTTTAGACACAGCGGATAGATCCTTCCTAAGTAACGTACACTATCTGTCATATATTTAATCACCCCATATAACTGCCATGACAACCCGCAAATTAAGGCTTTCAATTCTGGTTCCGAAAACTCTGGGTTTCCTCGAGACTTCGGCAGGCTCGAATGCAGATTAGATATTGACTTAGGCCGGCTCAATCGGATTGAATACGCACTATGGCTAATAAGGTTAATTTTAAAGTAAACCAGGGAGCCAAGAGGCTTAGTGATTCCTTGACTGCCGTTCATAACCTTTCACTTAAACTGATTCAGTACCTTTGACCCGACTCCTAGAAAATGGTGATTACAGACTGATAATATATGTGGGGTTACTTATAGATGCTTTCAAGCACGGATTAGCATAGCATCAGACTTTGACCTCTCCTGAGGCCAGATCACCTACATGACACCTAAGATGAACCATACATACCAATCATGAGTAATTGTGTTACCAAGCCGAAATTGGTACAGTGTTTGAAAAATCATAATTTTCATAATTTCCTATCTCCCCCCCCCCCATAAATGAAGCTATACACCAACTTTCAGCTGATTAGACCAAGCAAGCTGGACTTATCCTCTTCGAAAGTTTTTTTGTACTTCTGATGACCTTAGATTACCTTTGACCTGACCCTAAAACAATAGGGATCGTTCACTCATTATGAGGAAACCCACAGTACCAAGTTATGAGCTTCATCAGTCCAGATGGAAAGGCGGTCGGTTATGCTCTCCACAAAGCTAAAATTGCCTGAAATATCAATTTTACACAAATCCCCATGTTCCCCCAATAACGTGCTTGTACTCCCCATAAGAAAGCTACACACCGAATTTCAGCTTGATTGAACCAGCATTCTGGACTTATCCACTTCACACGATTTTCAGACCTTGAACCCTCTGATGACTCAGATGACCTGACCCAAAACAATAGGTGTCATGTACTCATTATGGGGAACCCACATGCCAAGTATGAGCTTCATCTATCCAGGTGGCGTCAATTATGCTCTTCACAAGCCAGACGTCACACACACACATACACACACACACACACACACTGTCATGACTGCATAGATTCTCTGACTGGAGTCAAGGAATCAGAAATGAGATATTACCGATTCGTATTTCCAACGAATGCTGGCATTTTATGCCAAGACTACCATAATGAGTAGATTCACACGCAACGTGGCACCGTGCCATTAACAGAAAACCGGAGTTCACTACTACTACCTAGGAAATTATGCTAGGGTTTTGAAAAAAAACAGGTCTCTGGAAGAGAGTTTGTAAAACCCCATGATATCGGACGGAAGCCCATGATGTTGGTTAACTCAATCGCCGTAAAGGTGGACCGTGGTGGCACGCGTAGTACACAGAAAGAAATATGAAGTTGTGAGGTCGGAAAATACCGTAGAATGTTCAAACAAATTGCAATATCAACAGCCCAAGCAGGCATACGATTTTGACGGAAATGTTGGGAACTATATACACTCATTGCCGCCTCAGTGGCTTCGCATGCCTAGCATGCGAAGCCAAACGAGCGGTCAGAGTAAGAAATCGGTTTCGGTTTTGTTTCCGACAGACTCAGTTTTGAACAGTTTTGAGTATGAAAAGTTCGATCTCACCTGAACAACAAACAACAGGTGGCTCAGTGACGGTGGAAACCAACCCCATGAGGATGGTGAACACGGCTACAAGATATGACCATAAATAACCTATAGGTGATATTATGCACGGCATAATGAACTGAAAGCATGAATACTTGTAACGGATGACTAGGTACCAGACACAGCCGATGATGATATATTGTGCGTGGGATATGAAATAGATATGAACAATTATCACCCCAACCCGGGCGCACCTCACGCACAGAATGTATGTATCGTTAATTGCCGAAATTGAGAACCAAACGATCACGAGAATGACTAGACAGATATACTCCCGATATACTTACAATTGAAAACGAGCTCCTTCCATGTGTATCGTTCCCGGCATATTCGGGTTTTAGGTCAGGTTTTTTTTTAAAGAAAGCTGTACATCGCGTAGTTAGATCTATCACGCAAAAACATTATGTGTTTCGAACGGGTTTAGATCCTGCAGTAAGGACAGAGGAAAATCAAGGCCCTCCCACTACCCTCTCTAACACGGATTGTGGTCCTCGAACGGAATGCAAGGGGAAAGATACAGCCGTCAGTGTGGATCAGTCATGAGCAGGTTTAGCTGAGGTAGAGCTATAAAGTCATCATGGTCTCTCCGTTCGTTCGTTCGTTCGTGTCTTTCGTTAGTTCGTTCGTTCGTTCGTCCATTCTGTTACGTCACGTATTCGTAACCGTACAGGGTTCAGGTTAAAACTTGTGGGTGGATGAAGCATGCCACGGGCTCTATGTTGAGTTACATTTTTTGTTTGCATACTGTGATAAGATTTTAATTGAATCCAATAATTACCCAATTTGTCCATCCACTGCGGCCCCTACCATTGAACTCTCTGTGAGAGTGGTTTTGTTTACATTACTCCTTGGAGAGCGTGTGAAGGCTGGCCTGCTGGTAGAGCAGTGGAGTGTTTACTTGTCTGCAGCACGGAGGTGGGGAATACAGGCAACGGGGGGGGGGGGGAAGGCAGGCAGTTCTGTGGAAGATCTGTCATCACATTGTTGTTGGCTAGACGTGCCTTTGTGATCCACGTGTGTTTACCCACTGGTCCACTGCTACCTTTTACTGCTAAGTTTTGTTGGGTACATATAGCTAATATACAGGCCTAGGAAGAGTTAGGGTGTGGTACTTTCATGTGTGCTTGGGCACTGATATGCTGGTAGCAATAATAGGTATGTGGGGGTATGTTCCAAGCCATTCCAAGGTTAGACAGAGGTCAGTAAAGGTCACAATGAATGTGAACAAACAATAAATGTGAATTGGTGAATTGGAAATGCAATGTATTTTCGCCACAGGAATTTTTGCCGTCCGCAGCTATCAAGAAGGTTCTGACTTGCGCTGTGTAGCCTAGAACGAATTCATTTATAAAAAATTCGTATGGGTGACCATGAACATTGAATGAATACTAATGGGTTTCCCAGCCATCCCAGGAACCAATACATGAAAACTTCTTGACCACTTATATTTGACGTGTTCACGAACCTCAATTAATTACTAGATTCAGCCCGAACTTCATTAAACATGAATTTTTCGTAGACGAAATGCCAACATTCAAAATCCCGGCTACGTTCTAGTGTCATGTTGGGAATAATAACCGATAACTATTGTGACCTTGTCTACAGACACATCGCAAAGATCCAAGGGCGCAGCCATGTCTGAAAGTTGGGGTGTCAAGAGGAAATTTGAGGGGGGGGGGGTCCGTACGATAGCAGTGATGGGAAAACATTTTGTGTGGTGAAAAAACTCAATTCTGTATGGAGGCCTCCAAAAAGTGACCCACCGGAACCCCCCCTAGTGGCTGCGCCCGGCAAGGTTCAGGCCGCACGTGGGGCGTACTCTTCTGTATGTCATTCATATCGGGCACTGCCTTAGCCGAGCAAGCATAAGTGACAGACATAGGAGAAAACGTTGATAGCTGAAAAGGTCTATAGGCCTCCCAGATGATTGTCTTGAAATGACCCCGTTCTCAAATCGATCTTGATTTGAAAAAGGTCCATATAGAACGTGAATTGTTCACGAATTCAATTCCTAGATTGAGAAGACCGAGATTTTAAACAACCCGACTATGCCATCGCTTTATTGAACCACATGATCTGAAATGTGGTATTGTGAACGCTCCACCTGAACCCTAAATTGGAATCTATTGTCCTTGAGTGCAATTTTCCACAGGTTGTCGAAAACTTAGTGGTCATTAACCATCTCAATGAACATTCATGGTGACGGATCATGAATAAAATCATTTATCTCAATGAGCTGAAGGCACGGCAATGTATTGATAAGGAAATGAAAACATGAAGTAAACGACAAGGACACAACCAACTTAACACAGGCATTTTATAATACCCGGGGGAGCATTCGCCCATCTGGCAATCGAGAACGTTTTACAACGAATTTGTGACTTTTATCCGTCAATCAGCGCCGTGAGTTATAACTATATACCTCTCAGGCTACGTTCGGCGAACCTCAAACAGGTACAAAGTACTGGACCGCATCCTATAGCGAAATGTTATGGCACCTCGATATGATGAGCCAGTCAAGGAATACCCCATAAATAAAAGCGCAAATACATACGGTTGTGCGACGTGTTTGTTAAGCCAGACCCCTCAAGTCGAAAATCAACTTCCATGCTTGTGAAATTGAACATGGACCAGCAATGAAAGGGCTATGTCCATGTGGGTCATATGGTCATGCGTTAGTTGAGCTATGGCGAAGAAGTAAATATTCCTACGCATACTCTGACGCGTATCGAAAATATATTTCAGCCTAGTATTCGCATGGTGTGGGTCTGCTCACAACTTTTGAATTTAAACGCAGATATTCGTCTCAGACACAGGACATAGAGCCTAAGGAGCCTGCCTTTTTCCCGCTGATCCGTGCACCTGGATTTACCTGGATTGATCTGGATGGCCACCCTCGGCGAGGATGCCCATGGGACAGTAGGTTGATTAACCCTTGAAGATCCTGCTGGTCTCCAGTCGGTCTTGAACTTGTTCAAATGTTGGTGCAGAAACCACATTTTCCGGGAACTGATTCCATGTTTCCCATACTCGCTTGAAAAACGTTGCTTCCTTACAACCAATCTTACCTGATAGGGCCTGACTTTTACTGTGCTAGTGTCCTCTTGTAGTCGTAGTGTCCGTATACAATACAATATTTACAACATTCACATTTAGTCTGCCATTCATTATGTTGTACAATGTTATCGGGTCCTGCCGTTGATGCCTTTTTTCTATGGTTATCAAATCCAATTCCTCAAAACTCTCCACATCATTCATTTTCTGCTGAGTCCTAAAAAAGTATAACTTTGCATTCTCCTTTGGACACTTCCAGCAGTTTGAACGTATTTGTTTTTTACCTTGGTAATTAGGACTAACCCGTCGCTGTCTAAGAATGACCACTCCA
This sequence comes from Sclerodactyla briareus, assembly GCA_026419785.1. Lineage (NCBI taxonomy): Eukaryota > Metazoa > Echinodermata > Holothuroidea > Dendrochirotida > Sclerodactylidae > Sclerodactyla > Sclerodactyla briareus. The sequence goes on from JAODTK010005917.1 coordinate 144,794, forward strand.
GCAAGTAGCGCATCCACCAATCTACTCCGGATTCGTGGCTGGGAACGCCCGCGGGGCAGCGTCAACATAGGCCAGTAGGCGCCCAACACATGAGGGACAGTAGCGGACAAGTCCCCTCAATTTTTAGCACGCCCCAATCTTGTGTTCCACACAGGGAAAGTTTGTCGCTGAGGTTTCTATCTCCCAGGGTGTCATAATAGGCTATCAATAAACGACCATCGGTAGCTCTTGTCGGCAGTAAGGCAAGCAAACCTTCTGTCCTTGGGGCTGAGAACCGGAAGATTTGTCACCGAGAGCGATATAAGGTACCATTCCATGGGCGGTCAATCCATTTCCGAAACGTGGAGGGGGGGGGGGGGGCGCGTCTGACCGCTGACGCGATACTAGCTGAGCGAAGCGCCACCATGGTTTGGCGCGTAGTCGGTGCGAGGAAATTGTTGGCTTGTTATACCTCCCAATCGCCGGAAATTGCACTTGTCGTGCCTAATTGCAAACATCTAAATTTGAAAGGAAAATGTTGAAGATTTGAAACTTTGACTCGATCTCAGGAAAATATTACCCTTCTTGAATAAGATACTCCAAAGTTGTGTTAAAAGTTTATAGTATAGCGAGTATATACGGTGTACCACTTAGGGCGAAAATGTGAAGACTGTGTCATGCCACAACTAGACAAGGAACTCGTTGGGGTCAAGCACATCGTCACACGATTTATAAAGTATTCAGACAATTCAGGGGATCGCGTCGTCAACAAAATGGACTTCAAATAGAGCAAAGCGTGCTTCGACTATATGAACGTTTCCCGCCGATATGGCAAGCGGATTTGATGAAGGAACAGGAATTTGTTTGCGAGGGGGGTAGTAGAACCTAGGGCGTAGGAACGTAATTTTGAGTGGGGGGATGAAGTCTGATGACGGATCTGGGGAAGGGCTAAGGGAAGGGGTTTCCTCCTCCCCTTGCAAAATCTTGCATTTTCCGATGGCCATAGATGCAATTTGGTTGCCAATATAGCACTCCAAAACACACTTCATTCCAAAAAACCCATAATTTCGCATTTCCAATGTCCTTATGGATGCGATTTGCTGCTCTGAATCTTGTGCCTTTCTGTGTCAAATCGAATCGAGGGCAATACGATTTAGTAAGCCTAAATCTCACTTTTCAGAGGACCGCCGACTCCCCCCTCCTCCCAAACTTTAGAAATTTTTGCATTTTCAGTGGCCTTAGATGCAGTTGAGCATTATGACACAAAACACTCACTGTGTTCCAGAAATAATTTCGATTTTTACGTCTGTAGATGCGACTTGCTTCTCAGGATCTCTTGATATTTTTTTCTGCAAAATTGGTACTGCGCATCCACTGTGCAGTAGTAGACTCTTCTTTGGAGAGTTGGTGTAATTCTTAGCTAACAGCGGACCGCCAACATAGGCATACGGGACCATTCCTATTTAGGGGCCGACAAAATTTGGCCGAATTGTTTAGGTGGGTCACCGGAAGGCTGGTACCGAGCGCGGGAATTTTTCAATGTTTTTTCGAAACATTTTTATCATAAATTTGGCCAGTCAGCAGAGATTCGAAGATTTGGCTATTTATTTTTTACTTTTGCCTTCCGCTGTCCGAATTTTTAACGATTTTTTTGCAATTTTTGCCACGAATTTCTCATCTCAGGAAAATGTGTACGGCAGTCCCTGCACCAGTCCCCCCCCCCCTCGTATTTGTAAAAATAATTTTGCATTTTAACAGCCCTTTTAGATGCAATTTGTTACTCTGAATCTTGCGATGTTTTTCTGCCAAATGGGCTGAGTATATGGGCAGTGAGCATGTGAGTGCTCATCGTTGTAAGGTGGTCGAAATCTCACTTTTCAGGGACTGTCAGAATCCTCCAGTCAGTCCATAATAGATGGTCCAGGTCAAAGATTTTTTTTTTTTGCCCCGTTCCCGTTCCTTCCGACGTAAATCTTTGAAAAAGATCGCCCGAAAATCATAAAGTTCTTTCGAATTTCATTGAGTTCGAAGATGACGAGAACCGGTACGTAAAATTCACCTAAGGATATTTCGTGCGAAGCGCGCTAAAAGTTTTGCTCAATTTTGTTACATTTAATTTAAACAAATTACCTTCGCCTCATCAATTCCTGTCTAGATATTCTCTCTCTCAATTGTTTTTTTAATTTTTTAATCGGTTTGTGTCTCATGTTGGACCAGGGTAAAATTCTTTGTCGAAATTGGATACTAGATGGGGGCGGGAGCTTCTCCTCGTATGTCCACCCCTTCCGCTGACTATCCAAGACGCAATTTGTATGTTTTAATCCCACGCAGAGTCACAAAAAAGGATTATAAAATACACTAGTCTATTGTAAAAAAAAAATGCTCGAGGGTCAATTTGCAGATTTTACACGAAGTTTATTATGCTTTGGTCGTACGTGAATCCAATTCCTACCCTAATCTCTAATCAAACAATAGGAAACATTGATGCTCGACAATACCGAAGCCAATCAACGGCGGTCATTGTAAAGATGTGTGTGTTAATTGACGAAAAAAGTATTATTATTGCGAAATTTGTGCACATTAAAAATGAAAAGGGTATTCACACTCGAGGAGTGAGGGGGGAGGTTGAATGTACCTCCGCCCCACACTTATCCATGGGGGAGGGGGAAGACTCGATCCTACGCCTGCCGAACCGCGAATGTGAGAATTGGTTTCAGAGCAAGAAACACGGACGGTACGTAATCTGGTGGAATATAAAGGAAACTATATTCTTCAGAATTCGGACTTCGATTGGCCAAACCTTTAGGCAGTTTACATACGTCAAGCAATTATAAAAGGATGAATGTAGACACACTAATCCGTAGGTTCCGCAGTTGCCCGGAAGGCTGGAATGACGCACCTAATGATTCGGCGCACTGCAAATTGTTATGTTGGGGTAAAACTCTATTTTTTTTAATTCGAAGATGTCGGTGAATGTCATTAGTTCATCAAGCTTATAAAAGTGAGTAAAATGATGTTCAGATGGAATAGGCAGGGATGTAGTCGAGACCGGTCTCGGTCTTGAATTATTCTCGAATAACTTGTCGCGGTTTCGAGACTGCATACTACAGTGTGTCGACTCCAAGATGTGAGGCTGGTCTCGGGCTATCCGAGTCTCGACTCACATCTGGAGAGGATATAATTAAGGGAAATCGTTCAAAGATAATGCCATCAATCTAAAATCATATGTTTGTTTTGATTGAGTCAGTTACTGATTCAGTTTTCTGTGACGTTTTAAGATAATATATTCTTCAGGGAACGGGTGACAAAACTCATGCTCCATACTTGGCATTGCAATCGAAGAAAAACACAGCGCGGGCGAAACGGGTGCAAAAAAAGGCGACCATAACGAAAGTCCAGCGGTTCAAGGTTACAGTGAATGGAAGTGAACTTCTCTGGGTCAGCAGTCATCGAAGGAAGTCAATTAGCGTTACGCTGAGTCAATGGGCCGGCTAAGTTTGGGGATTCACCTGCAATTTCAGCTAAAATGTTGTGAACGTTGATCAGGGGCTTTGTAAATAGTTGCTCTGCGATAGGGTGCCTATGCCTATGCCCATTTCTAAATACGAAATTATAAAGGGATTGAATTCAGAAGTTTACAACGTGAATAAAGCCAGTGGGGCCACCCCAATTTTCGTTGATTGAAAATTAGGAAATCGATACCCAATGGCACACCCAAGGAAAATTTTTGCACTAAAAAACTCAGGCCATTCGCGGATAAACTTTGGCGTTTAGGGACTGAAAGGGCCAATCATCTTGTATTGTCTGAATGCTTCAATTCCCGCGCCTAAATGGAGATATCACAAAAACCAGAGGAAAGACATGCGAGCTCATGTCCCTCATACGCCAAAACGTGGCGGGGGGGGGGGCATTGATAGTGTCCCCCACCCAGTTATCACTGTATCGCGCGAACAATTTACTGTATGTAATTATACTCCTTTGATTTAAGGATGTACGCCCTTGCTTTGGAGATCAGTTATCCGTAGGTAGTGTGATTTTTTTTTTTTTTTTTTTTTTTTGTGAGTGGAATTGAATATTTACGAGACTTAGGGTGGGAGGAGTTTGATAGGAATTCTACCGAACATCACTCGAAACGGAAGATACCATGTCCCCCCGATGTGCGTACAGGCCGTAGATCCCACCAGTGATCAACTGGACGAGCGGTCATTCCAGAACACTTTGAAAACTGAAGCGATCAGGATGACGCTATCTACAAGTGAATAATAATAAATGCAATGTCGATTTCTTATATAGCGCTTTACCACCCCGAAGTGCTCAAAACGCTTTACAAACATTACCCTCCTCTCTTTCGTGTGATGTTCGGTAGAATTGCTATCAAACTTCACCACAAGGTCTCGTGTAGTAGTATTCAAATATGCTCAAAAGTCAGCTGATTCATTAAGGAAGCACAGAAACAACATAATTTTGCCGCGAATACAATATCGATTGGTCTGGTGGAAACACAATCAAAGGCGTGAGGTATTACAAAACGGAGCGAACTATGAGCTAAGTTATTGTGAGCTCGAACTTAGAAGGTCTTGTCTAACGGAAGATATTATAATATTCCGACAAATGCGAATCATGTCGCCCAAATCACATGTCACTAAAACACTACTCTTAGTGGGGGGGAGCTGTCGGGGTCATGACAAAAGGCTCCACGCTGACGCTTGTTCTGCAGAGCGCTCAGTACAGCATGTCCGGGGCTTGATTTGCTCCTGTCGGCTGTCGCAATCCCCTCTTGCACAATTGGCGTAGCCAGAGGGCGGGGGGGGGGGGGCACGGGGGCCATGCCCCCCCAATCGAATTCCCCCAACTTTCTTTTCTTCAATTTTTCACTTAATGACAACACCATTCGGCACTTATGCGGCTCTCTCTTTCCTCATTTGCTAGTGAGATGCTCGAATTCTCCTCTGACAGCCCAATTTTTTGGTCAAATCCAAAACAGTGTGCAAAATTTTCGCGCCGCAGTAGTACCCCGTGATATATACGCGATCTTTGACCCATTTGGAGTTGCAGCAAGTTTCTGTAGATCATATAAGACATTGGCATACGAGGGGGGTGCGTAGATACACTCCAACAACATTTGTCACTATGTTGTTCCCCGCCTCCTCGTTCCCAGTCAGATTGCTTGAATAGTCAATTGTTTGGTCAATATCAACAACTAGGCGGGGTGCAAGGGGGGAGGGGCACTAGCTAGCCCTCCAGTTCGGGCAAAAAAAAAGTGGCAAAAAAATGATGAAAACCCTCCAGAATATTGACCCCGCACGCCTATAGGGGGATATCATAGATGATATCCACAGCAAGGCACAACAAATGGGTGCTTCCTGCGCAGAGTAGTACCCGTGGTTTTGTTGTCTGCTTTTAATACAAACCGATAATAACTATTTGAGATTCGGGCAAATTAGTAAGTTTTTTTTTTTTTAGATTATTGCAATTGTTGATCCTGTGGCTAGCATCCTGGGTACTCCCTGGCCAGCTGAAGCATAGGCGTCAATCCATCTTCAGAAGTGGGGGGGGGGGGCATGACCAAAGTGGGGGGGACATGACCTCGCCTCCAAAAAAATTACTGTGTGAAAAATGAAAGTCAATGGGAGCATCCTCAAAATGTGGGGGGACACGTCCCCCCCCCCGTCCCCCCAGGATTGACGCCCATGAGCTGAAGGCATGGCCATAAAAGGAGGGAGCGTAGACACCCCCTCAAATCATACCAAGATGTTGATTCATTCGTCTAAAATGAGGGAGCCGAAAAGTATAAAAAAATGAGACAGAATATACAGGCAGAAATGAGCAAATCAAAAGCGAAATTCGGCGAATTCAGGAGGAATTTTCATCAGAACAAGCATTTTTTTTGCGCGTTTTGCGCGCGGTAGTACTTTTCATCATGCGGCATTCAAGATTTGGGGAAAAAATGTTCTGCCCCCCCCCCCAAAATGGAAGAGTCCTGTACGCCTTAATCTGAAGCCACGTGGAAAATTTGACCACTTCACAAGAACAAGAGTTTTTGTATAGGAAAAGGACTTCAAATGGAATGGACTGTTGAACCGATTTCATCTGAGGGTTTCTCAAAATGCAAAAATTTTCCAACGAGTATGTGAGGGGGAACACCCCCTCCCCTTGACCCCTCCCCCATGCCACCCCAATCAAAATCCTGGCTACGCCAGTGTGTCTTGCCCAAACCTTCCCTTCCTTCCTGCAACATGGACATTTTCAATAGAGAGAGAGAGGTAAACGACTTTTAGACTACTATAGACTCTGCAGTTTGGTTGGAACTACCAACACTTGTCGGCACTCGGGCTCTATTTTGAAGTGGTCTGAACATGTCCCAGCTTATCACTCAGTGGTTTGTTCTTGTACTTAGTATGAACACAGATTTCTTAAATCGACTGGATGGCTCTTCAACCGCAAAATTGCAACTAAATGCAACCAATTCAAGCGATCGCTAAATGGGCCACCTAGTGCAAGCCGAAACAATATCGCCATGCCGTCCCAGACCAGCCAGAAAAACGGGTATTACCTTCCCACAGAAACTGCCCATTCGTAGAAGCAATACGTGGCCTTGAGCTGTGACAACTGCACAACTGACCTATCGCACTCCAATCGCGCACTACATTGTGGGTAGGATTCGTTATGATAGAGCCAACAGCCCTATGACTTTGTGGGCAACTTCCCAATGTTATCAAATATTGTTGTGTCTGAAGTCTGAGTTCACATGATAAGTTGAACATTCACGAAGAGGAGATCTACCTACCGGACAACATATTCAGTTTTATGCAAGACTGATATCCCGTGACGGAGCAGTCAAGAAAACATTTTTTCCCCCCGTACAAATTTTACAATTGCGGCGAGATAAAGACCTCAGTTGCGCGAACATGTTTTCTCATGCTCTTACCACGGACAGTGTCATTAAGTGCGTTTGAACTTCTGGATGCAGTTGTTCGCGCCGAGCATGTATTTGTGATAACTGTCTATATTCAGTTTAAAAGATGTTGAGACGTTTCAGCCTGTATGTTCTCAAGTGGAACGACGGTGAGAAGGGAATCTATTTCTCAGCGATGCTTCTTTAACAGAGCCAGCAAGTTTCCACATGGGGGCTCACATTCCCTCTACACATTACTGTGCGTTCGATCACGGCTAAATCTCTTATTACAGCCTTAAGGCGAGATTGCGGAAGTGCGGAAGCGGGGTGCGGGCCATTACTCCATAGATGCCCAACTACAGTGTGAAATTGGGCGGTGGATGTGGCTCATTATATGATTTTTCCATGACGACGGGTAGGGCTCGTTTGGCACAGAATTAATTCCAAATAAATGGAACAGCGCTGCCTAGGCCAAATTACAGCATGTCTCCAGTGCAGGCGTTTTTTTGCCGCATCACGCAGTGGGTTTATTGATTATCTCCATCATACCTCTTCGTAGAAGCAATTACCGTCTGTATATATACATGGCTGTGGCGGTTGGCATTTAATAGTCTTTGACATCATCATACAGTTTATGTGATGTTATTCCGTTCTTTATCAACGCAATAAGCCGATTTTTTTTTTACATTTTCACGGCACTCGCATTTGCGCAGCTATGGAATTTATACTAGGATTTCAGGTAGCTACGGATTAGTGTGTCGGTACGGGTATAAAAAGCGTGTCTTGCGACCGAGAATGATTCTACGGAGGATTAACTGATGAGATTAAGTACCATAAATATCGAGCAACTTATGAATCGAGGCGCTGAAACTGCATTATGAAAAAGGAATATATTCCATGGAATTAAATTCGAACTTGAGGACGGCTCACTCTGCCGCATTGGTATGCGCAGTACTTTTGACCATGGGCTGCGCAAGCGGGGGGGGGGTTAAAGTTGAAGTGTGGGGGGGGACCGTCCCCCATAAAATTTTGACCAAATGAAATTTGCAAAGTTAACACCAATCGACAATAACTATCATGAATGGAATATAGATGAATATGACAAAGATTATAGCAGGCCTAAATAAATGTGCAACTAGTATCCTTTCGAGTTCAACAAAAATGTTTGCCGTACCGTAAACCAAAGTGTTAAAACATGTAATTCTTTCCATTGTTCTGGTTCGTCCCACCTATGGGAGTCGACCTAAACCCCTAACAGACTGCAAGTCCGACATACGCTAACCACGTGACCCAAGTGGGATGGCCAACTGGGGGCGGGAACGGGGCTCCCTGGGTGAACATCATAATTACTCAGTCGCTCCTCGATCATGTCACTGGAAATTCACCGTTATGAAGAAGTACGTCGATTTTCCTTAGAATGGGGGGGGGGGGCGGGGGCGAAGGTGTGAACAATCCCTTTTCCCGGGCTCTTCCTCAGCGGAATTTGCTGTCTCCACCCCATCTGATATGCATTATCTTCTTCATACATCATTTTATTAATACTAACCATTTGCGACATGGCCAGTTTTATACTGGGTACAAAAGCTCAACGCTTAGGAAGTTCGTTTCCGGCCATCTTGGGCAGGTTTGTGACCCAAAATTCTCTTTTCAACGCTCCGCGCCAACTAAGAGTGGCGCTCCCCTTAGGTACGTAACCACAATCACCTTCCATCAAACGTTTGGTCCGCGTCAACCCCCCCCCCCACCGCCTAAAACTAGGCTTCCGCCCCACCCTTCCCTTCCACAGACTCCTCATTCCAGGGGGCTTTAAAACCTATGCAAAATTATGAATATTTTTAACTTTTCGGCCGCCATTAGCACTTTATTTTCCTGACATTTCACTAACCATATCGGGTACATTTCCTAACACTGCGAATGAAAAAAGGAATTTTCACTGAGGGATATCCCTATCGCCACAGAACCCAACTGAACTTGATATATGTTTCGTGTTACTTGTGTACCACTATGGAGCTGACATTTCTGGGTGATTCCACGATTTCACGTCGATCTTAATAACCGGCTATAGCCTATGACAAAACAGATGTTCATACTCAACATCCGCATCCACTTTACTAACAGCGGATAACACTCAACTCATGATTGTGTTCCCCGGCTTATGTTACTGAGCTGAGCGTTTTGAGGGGGTGTTTGCCCTTTCGTGATCTTGAATAACTCGGACTTAATGCCAACCAATGAAGTACATCCCCCACACATATCTGATTAAGTGAACCAACTGACTTGAACCACGAATAAACCTTCCTGATGTTTTGCTCAGGGCCGGATTCGCGTGTGGGTGGCCGGGGCACGCAGTATGTGGGGGACCCCGATACAGCTTACGGAAAACTAGAACTGTAGAGTCAATCCCGGAGACACAATTATAGCCCCAATATCCCCTCCAAAACAGACATTTGTTCAAACAGACACCTGTTATGCCTGTGTGGAAAGAAAATACTCATTGTATGCTTGTGGTTGTTACAGCTTCCCTCCATTCGTGCATTAACAGTAGGCAATACATTGAAACGAGACCCACTTTTTCTTGAAGGGCAGTGGTCCATGTTAAAGGGCCGTAATGATGAAACCCCTTAGTGACAAATAAATAATGGCCAAAGGGGTTCGATTGCCGAACAACCTAGTGGAGAGAAAGGCAAAATATGTAATAAGCAGGAATTTGGAGTACATTGCAGGCTTGGATACAACCCCATTCCAATACGATGATCCTATATGAACCGATGAAGTTAGTGGCCTTCAAAGTTTGGGCAATTGAGCAGAGAACTTGGGGAGAATTCAATTGCGCCATAACGCCATGACGTCACACATGGATAACACATGAAATTTCGTTATGAATTGATTATTTCATTTTGGTGACTGAATCAACATTTAGGCAGAGAGTCTTTCGCTCACAAAAGGTACCCATCAACACCTACCAACCCAATCAGCAAACCACTCCAATAGACTAAATGCTTCCGAAGCGAAGTAATGTTTGAATTTCAATAGAAAACGAAAGACTGTTTGCAGGGTTGTGACAGTATGACATTGATTATCTTTGCATGATGGGATGCATTTCGATTTTGTGCAAACACAGGTCCACAATCAACATACACAAAACTTCAAATGACTATAACTCCATACGGAAAGTCCTATGAATTCCGGTTTGGAGTGACGCATTAAGTTGTATCCAGCTATTAAATTAGCCCCTGTTCAAATACTGCGTTGTCCCTTTAGTGAAACTATTGTTAGGTAACATTTAATCATGATAGACATTGCACACAAACCAGAGGGATGGACCCATGCTGGCGACTAGCCTACTCGTTAAACAACAGCTGCGGGAAAAGGATGGTAACTTTAGCGTAAAATTAAACTGTTAAATGAGTGCGTGAAAATCAATGACAACCACGAACCCTACATCCAGCCTGAGGGGGATGAGGACAATACAGCGACGGAACAGGCCGTAAATCGTCGAATGATTGGCCTTAGGCACTGGCGTACAAGTACCGAAGCTAATTCAAGTCGAGTTGCACATTCCAAGGGCGTTATCGGCAACCTTATGGTTTCGGGTGGTTGGGGCCATATTCAAGACCTGCCCGAATTTCAGAACGCCTAAGGAAACACGCTATATATAGATAAGAGATCAACGCGCGCGAAGAAGTTCGCAAATTTTGAGTGACATTTTGGCAAGTTAAACAAAAATTTGGGCATAATGTAAAAATCCGGCAATTCAAATAAAAAATCGGCCAATTGGTTTAATTTCTCTGCCTTATTTTGGCTCATGCTGGAATCTTTGGGGGGGGGGGGGGGTGCCGCTTAGCCTAGTCCCTTGTCCCATACGCCTATGATGGGCATTGCGCTACCCTTTTGAGAAGCAACATCGCGCAACGGAAGACCGAAAGGATATCAGTTTGATATCAGTCTGGGTGGTACAAATTGATCTTAGCCTCAGTCTTATAGACAGGTTGACAAAGAAACTCTGCGCATACTGGCTATATGCGTGGATTAGTTTCACAGGTGACCAACCGTGATCATAACCAAATCGCTACAGATTACGTATTTGAGCAATAGGCAGCCTGCTAGGTTCGTTTCACTTGTTTGAATGCCTGTACTTTTTCCCGCACTTTCATGCTTGCAAATTCGGAGAAGATTTTATCGTATACAAGCGACTCTTCAAATGTCACTTCCAATAGCGGAGGTTACTAGCCTCTGTGGCAAACGTACTTCTCATGTGATTCTGAAATCAAGTTTAGGTGTCGCAGTAGGTGGGGACTTTAATTGGTCCCAAGAAGTGAAAGGTTATTTCACTGTCCCAGGTAAAAGTACGCGATTATCAAAAGTTTTGTCAGATTCAAACGAAACTTATTTTACGTTTGGGAACATCAAATGTTAACAGATGGAGAGTTCGATTACCCATCAACACCAGACAATCTTTTTCCAGTGTACTTACTGCTGGGCAAGGTGCTTCGCCTCCATTACTACTCTCTACCCAGGGGTTCATTGGACCCTGCGAGGAACTGAGACAATCGGGCACCCTTGGGCATCCCGTTATCTCCGGATTGTCAAGTGCGTATCCAGTTTCCCATGACCAGGAAATGCATGTAAGCGCTTTGACGCTACTCGCGACGTGGCAAACTATATAACCCTCTCACCAACTGATCGCGAGGTGGGGATATACAAGTTGGCAGTTAAACCCGCCAGCATATGTCTATTTTTCTTAGGAATCCGAACGCTTTCACAGTTCTGAAGCACGGCCAGTCTCAATGTATATACTGCAACAAAATCCAGCCACGCGGAATTAATCCTTTGGACTTATCATTGCGCCTCGTCCGAGTGGGGTTCCCCATGTGGTTTCCAAGCTGAACATTGGGTTTTCTTCTGCGTTGCCCCTTGAGAGCTCATTACTGCCGGATAGATTCGCTCTTCTTCACAAATCTCGAAGCGATCTCACCAGCACGACTGTTTGAGAGCGATTTCAAGACGCTACCAGCGTAAATAAATTCCGAAACATCTCGTACTCCTTCTTAATGTGGGGGGTCCAAAATGTGGTGCCCCAATGTTGGGGGCCCGGGGCACGTGCCCCTTGTTATGCCCCCGCCCTTCATTTCGCTAGTGTTTCCGCCACTCAGCATATTTCTGACCCTAATACTACAAAGGTCACCAGAATAGCCCTTGACCAATTCAATAGGTATCCACTACAATGACGGTAGTGATTTCAACGATCATACTCTATCGAGTAAAATGTGTCTAACGTTAGAAAAAATACAACCCGCGCAGAGAATCAGGGACTCAGGGGCGATGAGGAGAGGGGATGGGGTTCGTCTGCCCTCACTTCAAGACTTTGAAGAAGTACTGATACAAGGCACTATACATTTCTACTGAGTATCGCGGTCGAGTGGCGAATATCCCTGGATTTTGCATTCTGGATGACTAACTGAGGGCTTATATTCTGCGTTGGCTAATTCCCACATCCCCACTCGCTTCTGAAGCAAACCTTCTATATCAGTGGTTCCCAACCAGGGGGGGGGTTCTGGTTGGTTGCACTTCCCCCCTGGGGCGAAATTTCAAGATTTCAAGGGGGAAATGGTATCCTTCCGGGTTAAATAAAAATTCTGAGGACTCTTCGATGTGCCCACTCCCTGTTTATGATTCCAATGGCGAGCGGGGGGGGGGGGTGTTGTTGTTGGAGCGACAGATTGTTACTGTCATATTTTTGCCTTATAGTTGGACGCCTTTTCTGTTGATGGACAGTTTATACGACCCCCGTGAGGGGAAAGCTAGTATGCCAGAGGCAAAAAGGGTGGAAATGGGATGAAAAAGGTTGGGACCACTGCTCTAGATCGTCTAGTTGTGCAAAAGTGGGTTATGAAAATGTCAGGAATACCACTCAACTCAACCACTGCAGAGGGATGAGGTGATGGGTTTTGTGTAATCAGATATTAGCGCCACTGAAGCCCAGGTACATTTGCAAAATGCAAGCGAAAACAGGTCATGAGTTTGAGTAAGAGTTAAATGGAGCACAACCCCGCGGGTGACAGTGGAATCTGTAGTATGGAAAAATTTATACTCAATGCATAGAATTGCCACACACCATATGATGTGACCCATAGACTGGCACTAGCCTACTCGTTAACAACAACTACGTGAAAACGGGGTAACTTTAACTCCGTTAATAATTAAACTGTTAAATGAGTGAAAATCATGACCCCCCTAACCCTACATCCGCCTGAGGGATGAGGACAATACAAGCGAACGGCAACAGCCTAATAATCGTCGAATGCACTTGCCTGTAGGCCATGCGTACCAAGTACCCTAAGCTAATTCACGTCCAGAGTTGCCATCCAAGGCGTATCGCAACCTTAATGGTTTCGGTGGTTGGGCAATGTTCACGACCTGCCCGAATTTCAGCGCCATATACGGAAACCGAATATTATATAGATAGATATCACGCGCGCGAAGTTCGCACAATTTTGGTGCATTTTTGCCAAAGTTTAATACAAAATTGGTGATAATGTAAAAAAATCCGGCAACAATAAAAAATCGCCAATTGTGTTTCATTACTTCTCTGCCTTAATTTTGGTCATGCTGGAATCCTTTGGGGGGGGGCTGCCGCTGAGCCTAAGTCGCCTTGCTCCATACGGCCTATGATGTGTGCATTGCTCTGACCCTTTGAGACAAATCGCGCAACGGAGACGAAAGGATATAGTGTTGATTATCATTCCCTTGGGTGGTACACTTGATCTAGCCCTCAGTCTTATAGAAAGGTTGACAAAGAAATTCTGCGCATACTGGCTATCTTGGATTAGTTCACAGGTGACCCACGTGGATCATAACAATCTACCGATTACGTAATTTGCCAATATGCAGCCTGGCTAGGTTGTTATCACTTGGTTTTAAATGCCTGTATTTTCCGCACTTTCATGCTTACAATTTCAGAGAGGATTTTATCGAAATACAGCACCTCGATCTTAAAAAAATGTCACTTTCCATAGCGGAGAGGTTTACTAGCCCTCCTGTTGGCAAATCGTACTTCTCATGTGATTCTGAATCAAGTTAGGTTCGCAGTAAGTGGGGACTTTAATTGGTCCCGAAAGAAAGTGAAAGGTATTTCAAGGGGTCACCCAGGTAAAATTACGACGTACGCGATTATCAAAATTTGTCAGATTCAACGAAACTTATTTTTACTTTGGGAACCTCAAATTTACATTGAGAGTTCGATTCCCAAGCACCCAGACAAGCTTTTTCCAGTGTAACTGTACTACTGCTGGGCAGGTGGTCTTCGCCTCCACCTATACTACTCTCTATACCCAGGGGGTTCATGGGGAACCTGCGAGGACGAGCACAATCGGCACCCTTGGCAGCAGTTATACTCTCCGGATTGTCAAAGTGCGTATCCATTTCCATGACAGAAAATGACATGTAAAACGCTTTGAGACTACATTGTCGCAACATGGCAAAAAACTATATACCAAAACCATCTTCAACCCCAACTGATCGCGAGGTGGGGGTAGCAAGTTTTGGCAGTTTAACCCGCAGCATGTGTCTAGTTTTCTTTAGGAATAATCCGACGCTTTCACTAATCTCTGAATCACGCCCCGTACTCATGATCTACTGCAACAAATCCAGCAACACGGAATTAATCCTTTGGACTTATAAATTGAGCCTCGTCCGAGTGGGGATTCCCCATGTGTTCCAAGCGAACTTTGGGTTTTTCTTCTTCTGTCCCCTTAGAGTCTCAATACCTGCCGGATAGATTCGCATCCTTCTTCAAACAAATCCTCGAAAAGCGAAGCTCACAACCCCTGCACGACCTGTTGAGAGCGATTTCAAGAGCGCTACAATGCAGATAATAATAAAATTCGAACATTCATTCGTACTCTTAATGTGGGGGGTCCAAAATGTGGGGGGCCCCAAATGGTGGGGGGCCCCGGGCACGTGCCCTGTTGCCCCGCCCTTAATAATTTTCGCTAGTGTTTCTGCCACTCAGACATATCTACCCTAAACTACAAAGTTACCAGAATATCCCTTGAAACAAGTCAAATTGGTGTTCCACTACAAGGACTGTAGTGAATCCAACGATCAATACTCATTCGAGTAAAATGTGTCTAACGTTAAAAAATACAACCCGCGGCGAGATTCAGGGACTCAGGCGATGAGGATAAGGCTGAGGGTTCCGTCGCCCTCCTTTCAAGACTTTGAGAAGTACTGATACCAGGCATCTATACAGGTTATACTAGATGTATCGCGGGTCGAGTGGCGAATATCCCTGGATTTTGCATTCTGGATGACTAACTGAGGGCTTATATTCTGCTTTGCTCATTCCCACTCCTTCGAAGCAACCTCTATATCAGTGGTTCCCAACCAGGGGTCTGGTTGGGAAATTCCCCCCTGGGGAGAAATTTCAAAGATTTCAAGGGGGAATGGTATCCTTCCAAGGTTTTTAAATAAAAATTCTGAGGGGACTCTTCAAGATGGTGCCCACTTCCTGTTTATGATTCCAATGGCCGAGGCGGGGGGGGGGGGGTTTGTTGTTGGCGCGACAGATTGTACTGTCATTTTTTTTTGCCCTTATGTGACCTTTTCTGTTGATGGTATAGTTCTACGACACCAGTGAGGGGAAAAGCTAGTATGCCAGAGGCAAAGTGGGGGAATTGGATGAAAAGTTTGGAACCATGCTCTAGATCGATATAGTCAAAATTGGTTATTAAATGTCCCATGAATACCACTCAACCCTGGCGCAGGATGAGGTTATGGGTGTGTGTGGTAATCCAGATATTAGCGCCACTAAAGCCCATGTACATTTCAAAAAGTGTCAAAGCGAAACATCATGGATTTGAGGAAAGTTTAGAATTCGGAGCACCTAACCAAATGACATAGAGCTGTATTATGGAAACCATGTTTGCTTTAAATTGTCCTGTTAATAAACTCCTGACAACATGAGAATTTCACACCCCTTTCTCGTTTCTCCCAGCATTATTGCTTCATTAATTTTGCAGTTATTAATTCAGCGCCACCTAAGACTGCGACGCGCAATTTTCTTTTGCATGATGCTTGGACATGATTAGAAACAAAATTGCGTAACCTTATTAAACTTATGCCTAGGAAGTATTGCACATAACTTTTGGATGTTCATTTCAACACATCCTCAAAACTATTGGTGGGGGAGGCCATTTCATACGAAAAAGTTGGGGGTCTCCCTCTTACCCCAGGATCGTCACCTAATCTCACTCATCCATGGTTGAGTTCCTGATCTAACTTGAATTGACCCTGCCTCGGATGTCTATGACGGGTTTGCCCTAACTTGGTTTCCTATCCCACTAAATGAACTACGAATGATATTTGGTGCAGGACCTTCTTGATTCAGTTTCCAATGTTGCAGTGAAATGCACTCACAATATGTTGTGAAAAAATCCGCCCGAAGCGATTGTGCGTTATCACTAAGGTATAGCATGGGCCTAGAAATGTGAGCCTGTTGTGTTAAGCCCAGTCCAGAATCTTGTTGATGTTAGCACATTGTCACACAATTCTGAGCGTCTAAGCCGTCGACGAATTCGAGCGGAGGAAACGTATTGACACGATTCCTGACTGTTGGTGATGCTTTGCTTGAGCTGCATATGCATGGGGCCCCGGGGTGCGAAAGCCCTCTGAACAATAACGCAATTCTTATTTGAAATAATAGGGAATCGATTACTTTCTCCTTGGGGCAGGGGGCAAACACGGCTTCTCGCGCCCCCTTATTCGCTACGCCACTGGGATGCCCACTTTGGTACCCCTCAAACAATGAAATATGTACAACAAAAATCTCAATTTGTTTTGTTTGTTGGGAAAAAGCAAACCCAGCAAAACATTCCACATACATATTAAATAACGAGCATCCATAGAGTGAGTGGACATCAAGAACTCTCTGATGGTAGGAATGTGAAGATAGTTCGAGATAAATTGTACCAAGCCCAATCATAACACTTGTAAGCAATCATGGTGTAACTAGTCAGTACTAAACTGAAGCCGCCGGCTCAGTACCCTATAATACTCGTTTGCGATGACAATGGCAAACTCTATTCGCGCCACCACGCCACTTAAACTGTTACGCTGCCTGCTTGTAATTGAAGTAAGTTCGGTCAAGTCTAATCATAGGTTGGCACTAGTCGTACACGCTTGTACTTACAGCAAGGTCGATTAGGTGTGGCCAAGCGCCTTTCCGGCGACATTCAGGCATTGTTTGGTTGCGATGGCTTCAGTAACCCAGTATGATGGTCCTAATGATTCATTTATGTAGCATTAACACATAGTTTTAGTTGAATTTTAAGACTTGTTGTCGGCAGCTCCCAGTGAAAATATTGGGGGGCCGGGATTATTTTCACACACTTTTCCGCATCAGTACAAACCCTCTTGTTGATTCCTTTGAACGACAGCCCCAGAAATTTATGCAGCGCCGTCGAAACGTGTCTATCATCTTTAGTGTAAGAACGGGGTCTTTTGAGTGAAAAATTAAAAATGGTGAAAAGGGATATTTGGCAAATTGGTAAGCTTGTTGGCCACATCACTCACCACCTCGTGAACCCATAGCACCCATACCTCCATCACCTCCACTGGTTACCAGTAAAATACCGAATACAGTATACAATCATTCTGATCACTTATAAGGCAATGAATGGGATGTCCCCATTTTTACATTTCTGATTTGCCGTCAGTGTCATCGCATACCGTGACCTTCATATCATCATCTGATTGCCGGCTCGAGTTTTCCAAGAAGTTCTCACAAATTCTATGGTGGGAGAGCATTTGCCTCCGGAGCCGCGTGCCTATGGAAATCTCTTCCTGTTGACATCCCGCCACGCACCTGCCCTCGAGATAGTCAATCCAAGCTGAAGACACACCTTTTTATATCCGCTGTGATTTTACATTTCTAACAAAGTTTTTCCTTTCGCAACACATTCCATATACTAACCTTATATTCGTTGTTGGCAGCTAAACTATTCGACTGCTTTGTACTTTGAATTCAATCATCATGGGAGATTTCAGTTCCAGATATTTCTTGGCCACAATCGTACTAGTGGCTGTCATGGATCTGACTTTTTTTCACCCGGATTGTTTCTTATCCCAGTATTGTCTTTCCATCGGGAGCACACATACCATGATTTTATTCCCGCGTAATAGTTGATTCCTGACTTCTCCTGGACATGTGGTACAGTGTCACGATATGTAGCTTGTTGTAGCTTTTGTATGAGCATTGTTCCGTTAATAGTCCTCAGAACGAAGATTTCATTCGTTGTTCCCGAAGGCGATTTGGCTGGAATTTTCTGGTTCACGAGTAACGTTAATAAGCCTGATATTTTATCATATTTAGTAATTGAAAGTGTATATTCCTTAGAAAGTGTCGAAATAAAACAAAAAGCCCGTGTTGGATGACATTGATTGTTCTGGCAATAAAAAGATAGTGTCCTTATCGTTTTTTGGCGCCAGTGCCCCGTCCTGGTTTTTCAGTTCAACAAAGCGTAAGAAAATAGTCAGCAGTTAGTTTTTCTTTCTGATGCCCACCGAGTTTTGAGATGAGACTGATACTCGAATATCAAAGACAATCTCGTGCATTTTTCCTCAACTTAGAGTGTGCAAAAGTTAAAAAACCATTGATCAGTTAGATTCAGTGACGAGCACGATCACAGCGATAGTCAGGATTTTTTCTAGGGTTCATTACAATTAAATTCACCTTGGATAATTAAATTGGGTGACCTCGTTGTTGTTGATATGCTCCTAATTTTATCAATGATGTTGTTTGTATGCTGATTTGGTTAGGAGAACTCCGGAACCTCAACATGATAGAGTTTTTCCTAGTCCCTGGTTCGTAGTCCCTTGACCATTTTCTCTTCCACACCATCAGCTCCTATTTCCTTAAAACTGTAGAGAGGGTGTTTGTTTCTTGATGAGGGGGGAAGCAAATGTTTCTCTTATTTTCAAAGAAAGGTAAGCAGTCTCATTCTTGTAATTACGGGTCAGTGAGTCTCACCATGTTAATTTGCAAGTGATGGAATCCTTATTTAGAGATCACTCTGTGAATTTTCAATGGTGTTCAATCTGCTCGGGAGTCTTAGCATGGCTTCAGCTAGACCTCATTGAAGATGTTTCTATCCTAAATGGATAGGTAACGCTGTAAAGTTCCTGGACTACGTCTCTACTCAAATTGGAGATCCTGAATATCACAGTTAGGTCCAGAGGTGGAGTCAAGAGGTGTCTTCATAAATAGTGCAGCGAGTTTTCTTAAAAACGTTCTTCGACTTGCAAGAAGGTCACTAGTGGTGTCCTCAAAAGTCGGGTCCTTGGTCCTTTAACTCTTCTTGGCCTATATAATAATCTCGATGATTCTGTGCATCGAGTGTTTGAAAATCGAGACGTCACCAAGTTGTACGGGGGAAAAAGTATTTCGAATAACGCTGTTGCGATTGTTCGACGGGACTCGGACCAAATCTCCAAATGAATGTCCCAATTGGCCACTGTTTTAACGGATCTTCACGCCGATATCCAAGTGATGCATATCTGGTTTATCAAACGGCAACGCTCTGTTAGTTCGAATAATCAAATATCATGCGTAAAAGTTGCGATAGAATATACTTATTTTTTCCGCAACCCTTTCATTCATTTTTTTTTTGTGTGGGGAGGCAGGGGTATTTTCGGTTTTGGGGGTGTAACCGCCGCCTCCACGTCCTCCCGCCCGCTCCGGGGCCGCCTCCCCGCCTCCGCCGCCCGCTGTAAATCTTACTCTGTAACCGCTTCAGCAGAATTATCTTGGAACTATCCTAGTGAAAATCTCAATGGGTTCGAAACTGGCATCACTGCATGTCTGCCCTCTATTCTGTATGTTTTACACGAAAATTCACGGTTAGTCACCGAAGGTCAAAGTTTGTGGGATTTCTCTTGCAAAATGTGGTGTTTAGTTTTGATTTACAACGAAACTTGGTGGATGGAAAGTTGTTCCCTCTAAAACATGATGGTTATGTTCAAGTCACGAGGGGTCAAATGGGGTTCAAATTCAAATTTGCAAAATTCATATTTATACAAACTTGGAGAATGGTGGACTACAGTTGGTCCTGAACAACAGGACGAGCAACTGAAAGTCTTGGAGGTCGATGGACATCCATAATTCCAATGTGCTTTCTTGTGAACGAGGTCCACAAAAACCCCTTTTGCGGGGAATACACGTCGGCGGTTTTACCGCCTGCACAGTCTAGTTGAAATTCTCAGTTTTTGATCAACGTTTCCTCCTCCATAAACCTATCTTTGTGTTAGGTTGTTCAAACATTTTGGTGAGGCTCTCTGGATATTCCCGTGTAGGTGTGAAACCAATTTACTAGTGATAAGTTGCTAATTGGGAACGTTCAAAAGAGGGCAAACAAAAATCAGCAAACACTGGGCCACAAACCCACTAAACAACAATGTTAAAATATAAATCTGTAAATAAGGGGGGGGTAGGAAATGAGAATTTGAAAATAAAAAACAGAATGGAGTTAAAAAGTAGGCAGTTCGTTCCAAGTTTTGGCGCAACATAAGAGGAAAGATGTGTACTGTATTGGTTGCTCCCCCCCTCAAGAAATAACCATCACATGTTGTTGGACCTAGGAGATCGGTGATGTACATCATTGCGTAAAGGAATATAGCGGCAATATAATGAGACGGCCCCGATCTTGGGAGCCTAATGGGACCACATGGATTCTTTTACATTTCAATACGTTTCTCACGGGAGGACAATCCTAAAACAGCGTACAAATCTTCATAAGATCTGTTCCTCGAAAGTTGCTATCTCTATCTATCTATCTATCTATCTTCTTCTTCTATCTGTCTGTCTGTCCTGTCTGTCAGGTTTTTTAGCGAAATAGATTGGCGTAAATTGTTAGAAAGTACGAATCGGTAGACTCTTGGAATGGTTTCATTGAAAAGGCTAACGAGGTGTGAAAGTTACGTTCCTTGGAGGAAATGTTGCAGTAAGAACAAGAGGCCTTCTAGGATGAATGGTCAGTTTTGCTGGCCAGTCAAACTGAGCGACATTTATGCGACTTTAAATCGTTCTTCTGGTTCTGTGTCTGATCTAGAGCATTTTCAAAGTTCACATAAGCTTGTCCGCGTTTAGTTTCTGGTGCTAAACTTGAGAGGCAGATTGCCTCTCATATCAAGGCGAATCCTCGTGCGTTTTCTCTTATGTGAGGGGGAGCAGAAAGTCCAGTGACACATGGGTCCTTTGATAAGTTCCGACTCGGGTAGTACAATCATATCAGCGATAGCCAGGAGATGGCTAAGGTCTCCATAATTATTTCTCGACTCCCTGTTTTTAACTCAGAGAATTTGGATAATTTTGGTGACCTCGTTGTCGGGGTTCTTCTTCTTTTCTCTCTCCGCATATTATTGGTAAATCGCCTGGTTTAGTAAAGGATAAACTGCAGAATCTCAAAAGGATAAGCTCCTGGCCCTGACGGAGTTTATCCTTTCTTACTAAATCCTTTTTTGCTGGCGACGAGTTGTCTGTTCCATTAGCTCTTATTTTCAACAGAACTTTGGCCAGGAAGGTATGTTCCGGATTGTGAAGAGAGCAAATGTTTCACCAATTTTCAAGGAAGGCAAACGGTCTCTTCCTTGTATTACAGGCCAGTCAGTCCTACTTGTGGTGTCGCAAGGTAATGGAATCATCATTCGGATCAATGGTTTGATTATTTCAATGAAGCATAGTCTGAATTATGGATTTCATTCAGCATGGGTTTAGGAAGAATCGTCGTGTTTGACTAACTCTGGACGTTATATGGAAGATGTTACCTGTCTGTTGACAACGGCAATTCTGTTTGATATAATTTTTCCTTTTTTTCCTGGACTTTCCAGAAATGCTTTTGGACAAGGTTCCTCATTACGTCTCTTGCTTAAGTTGGAGAGGCATTGGCATTGAGGGGAATGTCCTTAAGTGGATTCGTGAGTGGCTGTCAGAATAGGAACAACGAGTTGTCATTAATGCGGTCGTCTTCTTGGCAGAAGTCACTAGTGGTGTTCCCTCCCAGGGATCGGTTCTCGGGCCGTTACTCTTTCTGGCGTATATTGACGATCTTGAAGTCTCTGTTCATTCCAGGTTAAGAAGTTCGCAGACGGTACCAATGGTATCGGGAGGTCGGTTCGAATGATGATGCTGAAATGTTCAAAAGGATATCTGGATATAATTTCCCATGGTCTCCGACTGGCAAAATGTTTTTTCAATTCGACCAGTGCCAAGTTATGCAGTTGGTTTTTCCCAATCGCAAACGCTTCCTTTCAAGTGTAAATTGCCAAATATTAGGCGGATTTCAGAAATAAGATCTTGGGGTTTGTTTTGATTTTCTTTAAACCTCCTAAGCAGTGTGCCGAAGCCTAGAATAGGTAATTGGGATTCTTGGCTTTGATTAGCCGAATCACTTCAGTTTTCCCTTGATACTGATTTGTGTCAGGCTGTTAAAAGCAACTGTTAGGACCCGCACCTGGAATTTCTGTCAAGTGTGGAATCCCTACTTTGAAAAGCCAGCAGGTTATTGAAAACGTTCAGCGTGGGCAACTAGAATATTCCTGTCTGAAATTGATCCTACACGAAAGATTAAGGCGTATCCGGTCCTAACTAACTACCAAACCATGGAGCTCATGCGAATTCGCGGTGACTTGATCCAGGTTTTCAACATTGTTACATGGACTCGATGGCCGGTCCTTCCACTACTTCTTGGAATTTTTCGCATGTTACTGCAAGTAGAGGCCACTTGTCTCAAGCTTCGTGGCAAGCCGCGCAGATGGACCATTCGTAAAATATCCTTCTCACAGAGGTGATCAATGATGAATAGCCTTCCTGAAATGTTGTTCTCTCTAAGCGTGTGAATGCGTTTCCATAACAGTCCTGATTATTTTGTTCAGAATCACGGTCGAATTATTTAGTTGTTCATGGTTCAAGTTTTCTTTCCTGGGATGTTCTTGCTCCGGGTCGTTTATGAGCTTTTGTCCCGTCCTGACCCTTATTCACTAAACAAACTAAACTACACTAAACTAAACTAAACTAAACTAAACTAAATAAACTGAACTTCGCTGTCTATCTATCTAGCTATCTATCTATCTATCTTCTCTCTATCTATCTTCTATCTATCTATCTATCTACTATCTATCTGTCTGTCTTCAGTCTGATCTTTTGTCGTCGTTTTCTATCTACTATCCTCTATCAGTCTGTCTGTCTGTCTGTTTGTATGTTCTGTCTGTCTGTCTGTCTGTCTGTCTGTCTGTATGTCTGTCTGTCTGTGCTGTCTGTCTTTTAAAATGTATATCTATATCTTCAGTTATTTTTTTATATCTAGGTCAGCTATCCGATTTTCATGTAGTGCTGTATCATCAGTGGACAGTGATTGACTGACTTGATCCACGTCCATTGCAAGATGTTACAAATATTATGGGCAAGGCTGATCCCTGTGGAACTCCACATCACTGCATAGGGGGCATAGTACTCCACAACACAGGTGCACACCTACCTGCGATCATGGACTTCAGTGCCTAATGTTATCGCTGGAACTATGGTATTCTGAAATTGCCTAGGAATCTGAATTTTTTAGATATTCCATATGCTCTACAGTGAAGCGATGAGACTCCATTCAAGTTTATTGCTCTGTGGCAAGTAATGGAGTATTGATAAATATTGGGAGGTGATTCAGGAGTTGTTGTTTCACATTTAGGACGACACATGTTACTAGTACGCCGACGACACACTGAAGCACTTTTATATACTGTCGAAATGGGTGGTTTCATTTTTTCCAAAGGAAAGTGACTTGAGGATTTCCGATTTCAACATTTAGGAAGACACATGTTACGAGTACCTACACACACTGCTAATAATATATCTCGTTCTTATAGAGCGCTTGTTCACGTCGACAGACATGCTCAGAAGCACTTCACATATCACCCCTGATCATCAGCTATGACTTGTCAACCCGTACTGATCGCACGCACCTCTGGCTTGTACTCTCCAGACGCACTATTTCAGTACGCCCATTTTTCGGGTCCCCGGGGGACTTCCCAATGGGATGCACATACGGCGCTTCGCTACTTCTTCACAAGTCACCCAACAAGGTACCATGTTCACACGACGTGGGTGGCGGGAAAACATTTCAGGGGAGGACATGCCTTGTCCAACAGCACTGCGGAAAAGTCCTCGGGCTACCATTGGGCTCCGAACTCGAATCAATGGTTTTGCAGGTCTGGTCTGGCGCCTCTACGACTGAGCTTATTCCGCCACCCTGAATCACCTGAATCACTTTTATATACTGTCGAAATCGGTGGTTATAATTCAGTTTCTTCATCAAAAGAAAGTGACTTGAGGAGTTCCGATTTCATATTTAGGAAGACACATGTTACTAGTACCCTACGGCACACGAAGCACTTTCATATACTGTCGAAATCGTTGGTATTCATTGTTTCTCACAGGATAGTGACTGCACCAGGCTGTTCCACAGCCCGAGTCTGTGAATGAGATACTCAGTTGAATGGGATCATTGGAATACGCTTCGGAAATCAGTTACAACCTGGCAGCTATATATAACTGGAGAGGGAACATCAGAGCGCGTATTGCGTGCCCTGTCATTTTTCCGTCAGAAACACAAACGCAAAGTGGTAGGCGCACTTTGTGTGTAACATCGTAAAATACATTCAGTGTGTTTACTCTCTCTATCTGTGAATTTCCTCGACCATAGCCCCCCGAAAATACCTTGTTTGCTCCCGTAGTAATGATGGTATGCCATAGTGCAAGATTCTGCAAATTCGTGAGTGGGACCCTGTTTCAGAAAACGCGGGAAAATCAGTGATCTAGTACGAAGCACAGGAACAACATGATTGATTCGGGAAGACAGAATCGATTGCGCTGGCAGGAAACAAACCATCTAGGCGTAAGTCGACAACACGGAGTGAACTAGAGCTTAATAATGTGAGGCTCGAATCATAGGAGGCTGTTAAACGGAACTTATTCTAATCTTCTGACGACGAAATGCGAATCTTGTCGCCTGAATGCATGTCACTATAACACCACGTCAATGAGGGCGCTGTGTGCCTAGCAAAGCGGCTCCACACTGACTTCGGTTTTGAATAGGAGCTTCGGTACAGCATGTCCGGGGGCTTGGTAAACAGCCACATAGATTATGGCAAGGAAATAACTTTACCAATATTTTGAATAGTTGTAGCTACCGAGTCCTATGTAGCACGTTTATCGGAAGAACATTGTGACCACCGTCTTTCAGCCAGTGCTAGCCATGTGCAAGTGTCGTTGATTGTCTTCGTCGGTGAAGATAAAAGGAACCAGTTGGAGGAGAAGATCAGGTCAAAGCTTTAGGGGGGGATAACAATCGGAACAAGAACGACCGTTGAGTATCAATTCCAAATATACTGCGGTTTACTGACATCCCTCACCGGTTGCTATCTTTTTCGAATAAGAAAGCGAGCCGCTTCGGAACCATCAATGCGAGAATTAGAACGGAGTCTCAGACGGCCCTAGCGACACGGTAAGAATGAGCGATGTCGCAGCAAACCACTCCGATGGGAATGTGGAAATAGTTTGAACTGATGATGGGATGCACCACAGAGAGGAGACTGATACACGAGTGTTGATGCTAGGGACTTACGAGCCAACCCAGTAGATAACCTTTAGAGCAGTTTGTGGTAGTTGACCCTCAAACGAAGATAGTTCCATGGGGGGAGTGGTTCACCATTGCCATGTAGATGAGTCCTTAGAGCGGTTGTTGTGCGTTGACTCTTTGTATGGTAGATAGTCTATAGAGCAGGTGTGTGTTCAACCTTGCCATCTAGATAGTCTATAGAGCGGGGTGTGAGGGCACCTTTCATTTGCATGTAGATAGTCTATAGAGTGGTGTGTGTTCACCGTCTGACACCAGTAGAGTATATAGGGCGGTGTGTGTTCCCTTTTGCCATTGTAGATAGCTATAGAGCGGTTGTGTGTCACCCTGAGCCATGTAGATAGTCTTATAGGTGGTGTGTGTTCACTATTTGTCATGTAGATAGTTATAGGGCGTGTTGGTTCGCCCTTCGTATGTAGTATCTATAGAGCGGCTGGTGTGTCACCCTTAGCATGTAGACTAGTCTATAGAGGTCGGGTTTCACCCTTTGCCATGCAGATAGTCCATAGGGCGGTGTGTGTTCACCCTTTGCTATGTAGATAGGGTCGATTAGACCACGGTGTGCGTTGATTTTTGCTATGCAGATAGTCTATAAAGCGGTGAGTGTTCACCCTTCGCTAGGTAGATAGTCGATAGAGCGGTGTGTGGTCACCCTTTCAGTTGCCATGTAGATAGTCTATAGAGCGGTGTGTGTTTACCCTTTGCCACGGGATGAGCCTGCTCACCCGCAGTTTGCAGTTTTCAAGCTTTCGCCCTACCGTTTTTCGAGCCTCCAGTTGGGAATAAGTAGAGCTTGACTAGGGTGACGTCATGCCCACGACAAGGTCAATCTGCCAGGATTTCTGGAATGCTCTCTTGTTGGCTCACCGCCCCCCCCCCCCGCCTGACCGTTCTTTGTACCTTTAGTGACCATATCGAAGCTGATTTCCGACCACGGAATGGACTTCCTCTCCCGTATTGTCTTGTTCAAGACTTGTTAGACTGTGAAAGGCTTTCCTTATTATAGCAACTTCAAACCAGAACATCGTCTCCATACCACTGTACTTGCTACTACGCAGCAACGTTACAGGCGAAATTTAATTACTAACTCGATCTCCACTCATATGTACCGGTACCGGCCTATACATAAGACTACCCCCGTCTTGACATGCCGAAATAACATATTGACTATTTACCGGATGTGAATAGCAATTTCGAGACTCCTATTGGGTCACTTGACTATTGCTATGACTTGGCTATTGCTATTCTCAAATCCAAGAGCGGCGATTTCGTGTTGGCGATTGGAGGGGGGGGGGGGGGGGGGACGGCGGGAAGAATATATTAAGAGGGCGCCACACGGGTTGGCGCGTGCGGTTTTTAGCGTACCAGGAAAAAATCGTTGACAGACCCCCTAGATCGCAGGTAACGTAATTCCGTGCTTTATGGGACAGTAAGATCGTTCCTAAAAATTGATGACAATTTTTTTTATTTTAGGGAAGGTTCTCCAAAACCATCGCCTTGGGAAATCAATTTCGTTGGGTGCTGTGATATTCTAAAATACAATGCAAGTGCGGTTACGGTCATTGTAAGGAGCAACGGAAGGAAATGAGCAATGGTAACAACCACTACATTTGCGCGAAGCGCAATATTTTGCAGGATCCAATGTTACCAACGAGACATTGCACTGACCCTCTCTGGCCTATCACTCAGATAGGCCTGAATTTTATCTCCAAGATTACAGGTCCCATTTTTATCTTAGTTGCCAGCCCACAGGGCGCATGGGAGAGACAATTCCAATTGGGGGCAGTCCAGCCAAGTCAGGTGGCCGAATGAGTATAACAAGAAGTAAAACCGCAACTGCGCGCGGAGCGCTCGCAAAAATTTTACACTTTTGGATATTCCATCGAAAAGTCAGGCGATCATTGGATATAAACACATCTTCACCTGAATTTTGAATATGTTTTCACGAATTTGTGGCTGTTCCCTAGCCGAATCGGCGACTATTTAGGGGTTTCACCTGCACAACGTTCCCTCTTAGTAAGTGCATCGTGTACGCACCTAGCATTCAACAAGTGGTCGCACCCATAATTGATTGCTGAATATACACTCTATTTTTCTATTTTAAATTTGCAATAGACCATATATGCCAACTGGCTCACAAGATTGTAGACTTCCCCAGACGCCTCAACCTCATTTCCTTCAAGAACAACAAAGTTTACACTTTTGGACGTTCCAAAGAAAATTCAGGCAATAATTGACTTGGCCTTTTCTTCACCTAAATTTTGAATCATGTCTTCTTGACAATCTGTGGCAATCTGTGGCATTCCCTGGCCGCATTTTCGACGCCGCAGCATTTGCCCTCATAGTGATAGTATGTGCACCGTGCAGCCAACTTTCAACAAGTGGTCGCACCCATAAATTAAAAAAATTCGAAGATCCGCCAGGTGGTAGACCCACACCCGTCGCCTCAACCTCCTTCACCTCAAGATAGGGATTCGTATGCTAGTGTGTTGTTCATTAAATAACTGGTCCCTAGCCGGAAAGCGGACACCGTCCGATGATGGAGCAACACACCAAGCTGTAGAATTCAGTCTATGCAAACGATAGGAATTAGAGGAGAACCCTTCTTTCATTGATAACTGGACATTGTGAAGGCGGTAGTGAACGCCGACGTGTATATCCCCGCAAGAAACAGCCTTTGTAGATCTCATTTAGAGGGAGCACATTAATATTATGTCCATTTGACCTCCAGAGACTTTAAAATGCACCTACCCGTTGGTTCAGGTCCAATTGTAGTCCTCAGTACCAAGTTTTGTTTAATACGACAGAGTGGAAAAATTGCATGATTTGCAAATTGACTCCTGTGACCTTGAAATACTCTTCATGTTGTTGAGACTGACAACAGTCCACATCCGCTGAGTTTGTTCAAATCCGACGAAGTTAGAAAAAATTGCCAAAGAAAGCACAAATTTCGACGTCTGTGAACCTGAATCAACATCATGTTATCTCGGACCAACCTGTGTCCCCACCCACCAAGTTTCGTGTGAATCGTACTAACTCTGTATTTTCGCTAAGAGAACACAAATTGACTCCAGTGTCCTGAAGTCACCGTCATGTTTTTCGGACCAACTTTGTCCCACTTACCAAGTTTCGTGTTAATCGGATAAACTCAAATTAGAGGGCAGCAGACATGCAGTGATGCCCACTTTCGATCTCATTCGAGATTTCACTGAGCGGACTGGTGTACCGAGTTTTCAAACAATCGGATAAACGTTGAAGATTCCGGGT
Source organism: Sclerodactyla briareus (assembly GCA_026419785.1). NCBI lineage: Eukaryota > Metazoa > Echinodermata > Holothuroidea > Dendrochirotida > Sclerodactylidae > Sclerodactyla > Sclerodactyla briareus. The sequence goes on from JAODTK010005917.1 coordinate 173,612, forward strand.
CCGGCCGGGGCCCTGGGGCGGCTACACACCCTAAACCATAATATCCCATGACAACTACTCGTGTCGCGGGATAATTAAGAACAACCCAGAGTAATTTCTGTGCATCTTCTTTAAGGGTACATATGTCCTGCAGCAATGCACTCCTATGTCTGAACACTAACCGTTACATAAAATACCCGCGCGCGTACGTGCAAACGTCGAAAAATGGAGCAGCAGAATTCACCAACTTGATCATTTAGGTCATTATGCATTTGTTCAAACACGGCTGCTGCTGGAAATCAATGGTATACAGTGTCGTCGAAATAACAGTCGGGCTCAAAGATTGGGGGGAGGGGGGGGGGGGTGGGAGGGGTACCAAGTCATTGCGTCCCCCAAGCAAAATATTGGGGAGCTCGCCCCCCCCCCTCCATGATCGCCGCCCTTGCTCGAATAACAAAACCAACGACAGGCTGTGGCCTGATATATCACCGTTCTGCCTAATGGAAGTATCAAGCGCTTAAAGCCGCGTTCCATGCTCGGGGCGGGGCAGGGGGTGTCTAAAATATCGCTCATCGTTATTTTTCAAATGGAGCCGTTTCCATGCACGCGGACGGGCGATTTTTCGCCCGCCCCGCGTGTCGGTGTGGTATTTCGCAATCAATTCCCGAGGATTGCCCTGCATCTTACCTACTGAAGCCGGGAAATGGAGAGTAGAGGACATTTTTTAGGTTCAAATAATGTTCCGAACAAAATTCATAACTGTTTTCAACACTAGGTATGAGATTTCATACAGATTGTGTCTATATCAATGGCTCTGACACATTTTGAACACATTTTCACACGTTTAAACCGATGATTATGTCAAGTCAAGTATTTGCTAATAAATCTTCCAAAAAACCTGTCAATTGTGAAGTTTTAATGGTGGCAGTAAGCGCTGACTTCACAGCACACAACTGGTTTTCAGAAAACTGAACACCGGTGTTTAGGTTGAACACTAGTATGCGTCCGGTGTTGACAACAGCGCCAACTACAACAACGACAACGACAACAACGACAACAACAACAACGACAACGACGACAACGACAACAACGACGACAACAACACACAACAAACAACAACAACAACGGCAACACCAACGACGACCAACAAGACAACAACAAGAATCATAACAATAATAACAACAACAATAACAATAATAACCACAATAATATTAAGAAAAATTATTAATAATAAGTAGGCTACATCGGTTCTCATATAGAGAATATACACACTAAAAGTGCGACGAGGTGCGTGATCGAGGGGGAAAAGCCCGCCCGCCCGCCGCGTGACTGGAAAAAGGGTCTTCCAAAACGCCCCGCCCGCCCGCCCGCCCGCCCGCCCGCCCGCGGCATGGAAACGCGGTTTACAGAGTTATAGACTATCGCCCCAATATCGTAGTGGAGGTAAACAACAGTGGCTTTTTATTGATTCTTGCCGAAGGCAAAAAGGAACTATGCACGTCATGCATTGTACGTGGTGTGTGCGCTCGCGGCGCGCGTGGGTGTGCGTTGTGTGTGTGTGTGTGTGTGTGGGGGGTGGGTGTGTTTGTGTGGGTGCGAGGGTCGTGTGGGTGTGCGTGTGCACGACGTGTAACTTTGTGCAGAGGAACACCTATAAGCACGCAAGTAGCACTGAGTTAAAGTTGACACTGTAGGTTACAGGTATGGTTGGGAAGATCCCTGTTGTTTTTGGTGTCAGTGAGGGTCATTCGGGGCAGGCACAGCAAAAAACTGAATTACTTTAGGCGGCTGTAACTCCGGGTCTATTGCTCAGGAGTATGAAATAACTTAGGAAAGGATAGTTTTGTAGGTGAGAATATATGTGCGATGAAACTGAATGAGCTGTGTTCCAACGAGGCGGACGCGGGCGCAGGCGCGGGCGCAGCGGCGGACGCTGGGCGCGGGTGATACGTTTCCCACGAGGCCGGACGTGGAAACGGCGGGGCGCGGAACGGCAGGGCAGTGAAGGTTGTTGGGGCTAAAGCCATTGCTTCCTCGTTATTTCTTCCATACATATCGTCAAAATGTGGTATTTCAGCTCTGGAGCTGTATTTTGAGAACCTGAGCTATTCATGGAACACAGAGTGAGTGTGATTGTTCGAATTTCGGAGCGCTCTCGCTGAAATGAGGATTGGGTTAAAATGTTGACCACTTGTGTTCAACTTTACCAATGCTGAGGTCCGTAGTCAAGAGATGGCGGAGGAGGGGATTTTACCATGTCCCCCGCGTGTGAGAAACCTTGTGAGCATACAGTGAACCATTCCCCCCCCCGTTCGACCAAGCTCTCCAACGCGGGACACAGGAATGTCAGGCTTTAGCAACCTCAGCTATCCTGTGCTGTAGACTACAACGCTGGACACAGTAATGTCAGGCTTTTATAGCAACCTCAGCTATCCTGTGCTGTGGGCCCCTAGAATACACGCTAGATAAATTTATGTCACACTGCACGCAGTTTCAGCATCCTGTTGTGTAACCTACAAAGCTGGACACATTCATGTCAGGCTTTTATAGCAACCTCAGCTATCCTGTGCTGTAGGCCCTAGGACTACAACGCCTAAATACATTTTATGTATAAATGTAGCCAGTTTGGCTATCTTGTGCTGTTAGCTACAAACGCTGGAAACATTAATCTGTCATGTCACACTGTTAGCGCCTCAGCTAAGCTGCACTGTAGACTCCATGCGACATGCAGGGCTAGAAATATTTCATTTCAAGGTAGCGCCTTAGCCATTCTTCACTGATAGGGAAACACTTGCCGCACTTCTATGTCACGGAACTCGACTATGCCTTGTACTGTATAATATGAAGTATTATGAGAATCGTGCACCCACATCAGTGAACAAATAATATATAATAGCCATTTGTACATTGAAAAGTGCCAAGCTGGGACAGGGTCAGGTTGAATTGTCTAATAAATTTAAACAATGGAAGAATTGGAGGCTTCTTCCGGTTTTTCCAGTAATCATAATTTGTTTTTTAAAGCCTGTTTCCATGTATCGTATTTTTGAATACGCTCTACGTGATGCGCAATGCACGATGGCGTATAAACCTTGCCTATCGCTGTTTCCATCTACGCGTAATGAACTGCCGTAATGGACGTCCGTGATGAGAGAAATGAAAATAGCTGGCAAAGACAAAATGTGGTCCAGTAGTTATATGGAGAATTGAAGAAGATGAGGATTTGGTTGATGCAATTGGTTTGGGTATATTCACTTGAGGTAGAAGGTGGAAGGGGGGGGAAGAGAAACACAAATTTGGGATCCGTGACCATATTAAAACGAATCAACAATGGTGTGACCAACCACCACCTCTCCCGTCCGGGGAACTAGACTCGACAGGTTTCAACAGTATTGAACATTGAGCGAGGAGCACTTCCAGCAGGTTTTTTATTTTTTTTACTTTATTCGTATACTGTCGAGCACAGACCTTGTATACTGAATTTTATTTCATTCATTGTTTCAAACATTTTATTTACATGTGTCTATTTTATGATCTCGTCAATGCATGTTTTCAATTGGTTTATGTGTGTACTGTACAGTTGTGTGTATTAGGGCCTCGGGGCAGATTAGCTACATGCTAACCGAGTAACCAGTTTTGAAAGTTTAAATTAACACCTAATTGTCAGCTGCTAATCCCTCACGAGGCACACGGAACGACGTCAACCCTTCTTGGCGTACCTTATGTGGGAAGTGGGGGTAGGTAATCACACGCAGACGGCAACCTACAGATTGCCTAAACCATCGTTTTGTCCCGCTCGACTCCCTTGTGCTGAGCGATAGCGAGGAGGTAACGGAACCGGCTACCATTTTGCAAGTCTTTAGATGACCCCACTGGGATGCATTACACGGTATCCCGGTTATTTGTAACCTCAACAAAGAAGTCTTGTCAGTCGATATGGAGAGACTGGGCAATGGTCAAGTACAAATCAAACGAACATGAATACCATAAATAAATTTCTCCATTTCGTCCAAACACATGCCTTGAAAAACAATAATTCAAGGGTAATGTTATCCAACAGTTAAAACTCAGCTTGTTAGTTGCAGCAAAACTATTGTTGAAATAAAACAACGCGGGTATAAAGAGGACGAACAGTACTGTAAAATAAATACTTTTTTTTCTTGTCTGAGTAATCACTAATGGCATCTAGAGATATAAAAACAGATAGAGGTGTGTTCATTTCTGTTCAATTTGCCTTAAAACAAGAACTGACTTCAGGGCCGTTTACCAATGGTGAAAATCCGCTTTGTCAGTATGTCAAGTTCGACCTGAAACTATTGTCAAAGCTAAAAACAACATCAGGTCTACCACGGTGACAGTTGCGGAGTGCAATTCTTTTATAAACATACCTGGCCAACTTAAAATGACATGATGCAGTTATCAACCAGCTAAGTTAGTTGAATCATACTACAATGCAAATATAATACGACAACTCTTCGCCGTGGACAACAAACGCTTGAAGATATTTTGGGCATCAAAACGATGAACATATACTACCAGACATCAAAGAACGAGGGACTGAGAAGAAACTGACTAGAGAAATCTGAAAATAGCCACACGACAACTGAGACTTTTCAATCACAAGAAATGCCAATGGAAAGTGGGAGGAATGTTAAAATATGTATAGGAAAGTTTGTTGGGAACCGGAGAGACATCAATAGAAGAATTGGTATAACCCACAACACTCTTAGCACTCTGTCAACAATTTCAAAGAGCGAACGAGTAGGAACAAGCATCAGACTCCGGATTTTCGATCCTAATATCAGAGTTATTTTCTATAAGTGCGAACTGAGAATCTGATCACACTTGATCACTTTCCAAAGGAGACTACTCCGCAATGTTCTCACCATCAGAGGGACCAATAACAATTGGATACGAAACGATGAACTCTATGATGTGACCAACCAAACCCTGTTTCGTAGTAGCACATAGACGTTGGAGATTTTTCGGTCACGTCGCGGAGACTCGAAGAAGAAGCTCAGCGAAGATCGCTCTAAGAGAAGCATTGAGACATAATACTAAGCCAGGGGGAGACCCGTGACTACCTTGCTCGGGAACATCACAAATCGCAAATTCAGGGGCATCAACATTAACAAAGTGTTGAGGAGGAAGCAATAACCTTGCGCAAGATCGTGATACGTGCGGATATCGAGATCAAACCTACCATACTACTAGGCCCCTATAACTCGTTAATATGTGCTTGAAGTATACAGAAGCATCTGTCGCAGTTCGTTGTGACCCGTCATATGTAAGGTATCAAGCCTATGGGACGTGTTTGCATGCGCGAAGAAGAAAAATATAACAGATACCTATTTATCCAGTCTGCAAACGTCGCCGGTGACGCCCTGTGAATGTTCGTTTCCTTGAAGTGTGTTGGCCAACTTGGGTTCAAAGGTCGTACGATTTTTCTAATTATTCCCCACAATTTATGCAAAATATGATAGGCTACATTATTCAGGGGTTCATTCACAATTGCTGTATGCTGCACTGCGCATATTGTTGTTGTTAATTTATTCGCGATGTATCAGGGTTTCATTATGTTATCGTTAAAAGTGGTAAATCGATGAAAGTGTGATTGCAATATTCAAACTAAATTCGCGTTGTATGAGTGAACGGGTTTTAAGGTACGTCACACCTGTCCGGAAGGCAACGGCAACGGCAAAAATTATTCCGCATTCCTTTGGCGACGACTTGGAGCGATTCATTGCCGTCGCCGAGGCGGTGAAAAAGAAACCTTTTCTGCATACCAATGCGACAGTTAAGAATGAGGAAATTGGGCTTGAAAATTAGATAATTGAATTTCTGAATTTAGCTTTAGTTGTCATCGAATGGTTTCCTCTGATTGTGGTGATGAAAAAAAAGGGGAGGTACAGGTACCTAATTTGGCACAATTCGGGCGGCAATAGCTGCACCAATCTTTCCGTGAATTCGAACGATTGATGCACAGGCTATGTCCAATATATAGGCGATAGCTATAGGCTTAAATTGGGGGGTGGCATAGGTCCTAGTCTTAGTGGGTTACAGGAAGATCATGAGATATGGTATATAGCTCATGTTAATGCTCTAATTCTATCGTTCAAACCACCCCAATTTGCACACCGTCCTATACCTAAGCCACAATAAATTCGGACTAAGATGGTAGCCTAATTCCGAAAATCGGCAAATTGATTTCAGTCTTTGTGACTGTTTTTTCCCCCCCCCCCCCCTTCATTTTTCCCCTTTCCCAAAATTAAAAAAAACATTTTTCCCCCTCCCCTTCCCCCACCCCCTTTTTCCTTTTTTTTTGTGTCCCCCCGTGTCCTTTTCTTCCTCCCCCTCTCCATCGTTCTTCACTAGTCAAATCGCAATTTTTCAGTAGAAAGTGAGTAAGTAACTTTCTTGTACATGTCATATTCCTTCCTGAGAAAGTCGGGATGAATTAGTGGCAGTCCGACCAGTTTCGAATGCGCAAATTGAGTGGGCTCGAATTAAAATATGATTTTGTTGTTCTTCACATAGTTTTCTGAATTTTCACCGGTATGGCCCGTTTAGGTATTATTTTGGAGAGCTGGAGGAGGGGATTCAATGGTTGTATTATTATTTGGATCAGAGTCATGAAAAATAAATTATTGCAGTCAGAGTGCCTGGTGCGCAAATTGAGGGTGGACCATGCTACTGTTTCTGTCAAAGTTCCAACTGCAGTTCAAATTTGGTCCACAATGCACAGCAGGTCACATTTCCACTCAGGAATATCTTTAATGCAGGGAGGAAACTGACAACCCTTCGACAATAGACCTATGTTACGATTTTCCTCCCCATCGCCATGACAACAAGGAGCCTAGGCACTGGTTAGATCCGAATTCGCCGAAACCTTTTAGGGAATATTTAGTTCTACAGTTGACCCCCCAGCAGAGCAAATTGTTCCGGTTCTCGTCATGTCCCCCTGCAAAAACGTAAAAACCTATTTCCAAAAAATCCCCCCAAAATTGGGACCCATTCTCTAAGTGAAATTAGGTACATTATTCGTGCCGGTCAACCCGATTTCACGTCGTCTCAGGGTTAATTGGAACGCAAGCATTGGCTATGTCTGATTAGGTATTCCAAACGGAACACGCACTGGAGCGCGGGTAGGTTATTCTTTGTTATATACGCAAGTGATCCTTGCGACTAAGTATTACGGCATCGTCGCGGAGAGACCGCGGCAATTCATTTTCCGCTGCAATATCATTAAAAGTGGGCAAAATTTCCCAATTCATGTTCATCTGGGCATTCCGGCCCGTTGGACTTGGTAAGATATTTCTAGTGGAAAGTGGAAACTGTAACGTGGACTTCAGCGTGACAGGAGATAAAAATTGACTTTCGTGACGAGAGAGATTCAGAAAAAAAATGATTCAGTCAGCAATCGGGATAATTCGGAATTTATAATGTTGAGAATACCATTGAATCAGGAGAGTGTATAGGACGTATAAAGATTGTCAAAATGACAATACGCACAAGTACATGAGGATAGGCTCCTCTGTGTATTTATATGTGGTTTGCCAGAGATACCAGGAAAAACGCACTTGAAAAAGACATCTGAGGAAGACACCCCCTCTCGTTGCGCCCCGGGCCTCCAGCGTCGTAATCAGAGGCTTATTCGGCCACCTCATTCCAAATCTATGGGGATCGCGCCTCACTTTCCGGAATATCGGAAATTAATTCAGGAAGGAATAAAAATAGATGAAACGTGTTTTTTTTTTTCTAAAATGAAAAAAATGGAAGACGGGAAAATAAAAATAAAAACGTCAGAAATGTGAGTCAATGGTGTAGCTAGGGGTTATGGTGAGTTATGGATCGGGGGGGTTTTTTCGTGACTCCCCCCCCCCCCCCATTTTCCTGCCGCTTTCGCAAACTTGGATCCCTGCCTACAAGTCTGGTCCGTTGCGAGTTCAGAGAGAAACTAACAGCCCCCCTCCCCCAAACAACAAAGGAAAGCATTTTTCAATTTTTGCAAGTTGCCCCCGTAATAGTCAGTGCCCCCGTAAGAGTAGATATTGCCAAAATCCACTGCGGGGATATGGGATGCCGGCAGTGGATTCTGTCCACCGCGCGGTTCATGGACACTAAGTTTTCAGTGAGAAATTGATCCATGTGTCCTATGCTGCAGTTTGAATAAAAAAAAGACGACGGTTTATACGTCATAAGGTTATCCGGGGAAAATAACGACGAAGTCAGATGCCGAAAAAACGTGATCTTATTCATTTATATCAGGCATACAAAAAGTACACACACCACAGTTCAAGTCACGAAAATGGAATGGGCGTTTTACAGGTGTTAACTTGTGAAAAAAGTTATTGGTTGTTAAAAAAGGAGAACATTCATGGCTACTCAATAGGGAACATTGAGTTGTCATCAATGGGGTTCGTCTCCTTGACGAAGGTCACTAGGGGTGTTCCCCGATGATCGGTTATTGGGCCATTGCTTTTTCTGGCGTATATTGACGATCTGGAAATTCGGTGCATTCCAGAGTAAGTTTGCGGACGATACAGTTGTATCAGGGTGGTTGCTTCGAACGATGAGGTTGCAATAAATCTCCATATGGTCTCGATTGGCAAATGTTTTTCAATCCGATAAGCGGCAAAGTTATGCATGTGGTCCACAATCGCAACGATTCTTAAAGGTAAATGGGCCAAAATATTCTCAGGTGAATTCAGGAAAGAACTCGTGTTCATTGTAATTCTTCTTGAAACCTTCTAAGCAGTGTGCTGAAGCTGCGGAGGAAAGGTAGCTGAACTCTTGATAGACGTCACTTCAGTTCCTTGAGTAACGATATTTTGTCCGGTGGGTGGACCCTCACCTGGAGATTCTGTCAAGTATGAATCCGTATTTCTCGAAAGACAGCAGGGATATGGAAACGTCCAGCGGAGGGCCACTAGATTAATCACTGGTCTTAGAGATTTCCCTTACGAGGAGAGATTAAGGCGCTCGGTCTAACTTCGGGATGGAGCAGCTGAGACGAAATTCGAAGGTGATGTGATTCAGGTTTTTGAAAGTTAATGGATTCGAGGGCACTTCTTCACACTATTTCTTTTAGTTTTCCAAAGTACCACCAATAGGGGTCAATGTGCCCTCAAGTTCCTGGAAAACGATTGTGGATTGGACATTCGGAAATATTCTTCTCCCAGAGAGTTCTTAATGAGGAATTGTGGGCGATTCTAGGGGTTATGGTGAGTTATGGATCCGTCGTTGACTCCCCTCCCCCCCACTAGTCCTGCCCCGCTTTTCGGAAACTCTGATCCCCCCGCCTACAAGTCGGGTCCGTTGCGAGTCAGAGAGAACATAAAAAGCCCCCTTCCCCAAAAACAAAAAGGAAGAATTTTTCATTTTTGCAGTGCCCCGTAATAGTAGATATGCCAAAATCCACTGCGGGGATATGGGATGCCGCAGTGGATTTGTTCCACCGCGCCCTGGGTTGACATGGACACTAAGTTTTCCAGTGAGAATTGTCCATGTGTCCTATGCTGCAGTTGAAGAAAAAAAAGGATCCACGGTTCAATACGTCATAAGGTTATCCGGGGAAAATAACGACGAAGTCAGATGCCGAAAAATACGTGATCTTATCATTTCTATCAGGCATACAAGTACACACACAGTTCAAGTCCGAAAATGAATGGGGTTTTACAGTGTGTAACTGGTGTGAAAAGTTATTGGTGTTAAAAAAAGGGAAACATTCCATGGATAATCAATAGGGAACAAAAGAGTGGTCATCAATGGGCGTCGTCTCCTTTGTAAATGGTCACTAGTCGTGTCCCCCGATGATAGGTTTTGGGGCCATTGCTTTTTCTGGCGTATTATGACGATTATGGAAGATTCGGTGCATTCCAGAGTTAAAAGTTTGGGGACGATACCAAGTGTATCGGGTGGTTGCTTCGACCGATGATGTTGTTGCAATATAATCTCCATATGGTCTTCGATGGCAAATGTTGTTCAATGCCAATAAGTGAAAAGTTATTCATGTTGGTTCCCACAATCCGCAACGCTTCTTTCAGTTCAATGGGCAAAAATTTCATCAGGTGAATTCAGGAACGAATCTCGGGTCATTTATTCTTCTTTGAAACAGTTAAGCAGTTGTGTGAAAGCTGCGAGGAAGGTAGCTGAACTCGATAGAGTCACGTTCAGTTTTCCTTGATACGAGGTATTGTGTGTCCGGTTGGTTTGGACATCACATGGAGTATTCTGTCCAAGTATGAATCCGATTTCTCGAAAGACAAGCAGGTATTACTTGAAAACTTTCAGCGGAGGGCCACTAGAATAATTCACTGTCTTAGAGATTCACCTTACGAGGAGAGATTAAGGCGTCTCGGTCTAACTTCGGAATGGAGCTGAGTACGCGGAGACGAATTCGAGGTGATATTTGATCAGGTTTTTTTTAAAATTGTTCATGATTCGAGGGCCTTTCTTTCCACTATGTCTTTTAGTTGTCCCAAGTTACCACATAAATAGGGGGTCAGTGCTCAAGCTTCCTGGAAAACGCTTGTGGATTGGACATTTCGGAAAATATTTCTTATCCCAGAGAGTTATTAATGAGAATTGTGGCGAATTCTTTATGCATCTGGGTTTTCCTTCGATTTTGGGATGTTGTGGCCTCCAGGTCTCTCATGAGGATTATGGGCTCGGACATTTTTTCAACTCTAAACTAACTATCTGTTGGTCAATTTTGTTGGTGCGAGCAGCAAAATGGCCCAAATCACAACGAATGAGCTGTGATAAAGTGTCCCCAGGCATTTCATTTTCACTTATTTCCATGGAAACGATGCAAATTTGTGACATCTGGAAAGAATTCTGATCCGAATTGGCAAACGAGGAGAAACTAATTTCTTAGAGGGGCACATTGTGTTAAGCAGTCAATGGAGCAAGTCAGAGAATCATGATATTCCACTCAGTTGTGGGGCTTAGGCCTCATCGCGGACAAATGTGGTAGGCTAGTGTTCAAGGCATTCTATCTTTACTAATTTTGACAGGAAATCCGATTAAAATCTGAACTCAAATGGGGTCATTTTCCTGATTTCCGAAACGGCATGTGTATGTGAAGTAGAATACAAGAACAACATATCAAGATTTGGTGGCAATCACCCAAAATGGGTGATATATCGTTGATTTTTCTGGCTGGCGCCATTGACTGCTAAAAACGAAGTGCCCCTATGAAATGAGTTTCGCAAATGGCCTATAATGATGTGCAAATTATGTGTATTTTGGCAGTATATATATTCATTATGAACAAGCCAATCGCCCCCTCCCGAGTGTCTCGCCTGGTGCCCGATCAGTTTTTTCTTCGATCAGTGCACCATACAAACAGTATAATTCTTTCATGTGCTGCTTTAGATTTTGGTTATTAGCATTACAAAACAGGACAGCCGCCACTAATCGAGTGAAATTTCAAATTCATAATGAATGATTATTGAACATACATATACACCAAAAGAGGACAAGTTATGTGAAAAAGTGACTACAAATGCCTTAAATATGCAAATTTGACTGAACAATAGTCAACTTCCATTGACTAACATCTCAAGGACAATGGGTGGACAACACTTGAATACTTTTCATGGGAATCCAACAAACTGAAAATTTGCACGAATTGAGCAATTATACACAGAATAATCCCCAGTGACTCGATGTTCAATTTTAAAATTTCTGGACATAAAGGTAGCCTACCATACCCATCAAGCTTATAGAAATCGAACTGTAGTCTCATGGCCACCAGGACAGGGTCACAATAGAAATAACGGGGAACATTCGTTTCAGTGGGTGTTTGCTCGAGCGATTGTTAGATATGACAGAGGACAACTTAGGGCGGAATTTCACTCAGCTCATGCGCAAAAACAAATATGGGAGCGACAATATACGTGGGGGGTGCGCGACCACATGCATATCATAGCCAAATGTCACGTGGATACCACTCGGTCACGCTTTCGCCCGAGTATATATGAAGTTTTCACCTCTCCCTGGGGGCGCTACCGTTTTAGGTTAAAAATTACAACGGTAAGACTTACCCCAGGATAGATTTTTAGAGCAACTTTTACGCAGACCACAGGCCCAGGAATAAAATTATGTGGCATCTTTTTTACCCAAGTGTTCTGGGAATTCCATCCAACCTGGGGAGTACAGGACTCGGTATTATGGAGGCAATCACTGCCAAGTTGAGCCCAAGCAACCCAGGCCGGAAACAGGCGGGGCAGTAGACGGATACCCCTGATTGTCAGTATAAGATGATGCAGCTAGTATCGAGGATGAATTATATATATAGCTTTGCTTTTTGCCGAAGCCACAACCAGTTGCCAAGGGACAATGCACAATACAAAATATAGCTAGGCTTGTGGCCTACCAATGAAGCGCTCCAAATTAGTTGGCCTAACCTAGCCTACCTAAGACATAAACTGAAGATCTAGAAGCTGCTATAACTGGCAATTCGCCTAATAATATATACGACATACTTGATACAACAAGAGGTTAGCTATCCTAGCTTGGCAAACAGTAGATTCTCGTGATGTAGCACTGTAGGAAAATAGGTCTGCAATGGCTGGAGGTCCAAGGTGGAGGACCATGTGTGACAGCGGCATTACACAGCGTCCACATATCAAATATGACCTCTAAGCAACAACAAAGGTTCAAATTAACATATAATGACATTCTTGGATATTCATTGGAAAAAGTCCAGTTGACGTGTAGTGCAGGGAAGTCAAGTACAACCACAGTATCATCGTGGCCACGACATGCACACACACGCACGTACACACACACACACCCCAACACACACACACACACACACACACACGCACGTACACACACTCACACACACGGGACACACACACACACACACACACACACAAACACACACAACACACACACACACACACGTACACACACACTCCCTCTCACACACACACACACACAAAACTCACACATACACACACGAGCGCGCGATGTTACCTGTCTGCTTCAAGCTCAAATCCATGACGTCACTGCGGAAAGTGAGATTTGTATGGCTCGTATTCCTCTCCCTGTTTTTGTTCAAGTACGCCTCCACAAAGTCGACCGTGCGTCAATGATTGCCTGTTCCGCCAGTTTTCCTGTGAATATCTTTGAACGAACAGTGTATAAAACAGTTTGCAGTCAGAGATGATACAGCTAATGAACTGAGTAGAGATCTAACATACAGTTATTGAGCGACATGATAGGCTGGATTCACCCTAATCTCGGGGGTGCATATAATAAAGACATTCTCATGATATTGTCATGACGGAATCGTGACCCTCTGAAAGTCCTCTGAAGGTACAGACATGGTAGTTCACCCATTTTATTCTGCAAATTACAAAATTTTTCACATAACGTCATTAGCCACTGTAATGACCTTTACATGATAGATAGATCGATAGATAGATAGATAGATAGATAGATAGATAGATATATGAAGTATATTTTCAATTGGAGTGGGGATTGTGGGGGGGGGGGGCTCTAGCGACAGTGGTCCAGGGCTTTAGCCATATTGAATAGCACGTCTGCCAGTGAATATTTGAAAATTTAATATCGTGAAAGAAAGCTATTTGTACTGACAGCTAGCCAAAAATATTCTGAATTTAGTTTCAAGAATTAATACCATGCCCAATGTTCAGCAAATAAACATTTTGTAGGAAAACGATGAAGAATACTCATGAATGTCCCTGAAACCACAACAGTCCAAGAAGAAGTAGAAGTAGAAGAAGAAGAAGAATTATTCCGCCAATTTCTGAAAAACAAGTCAATACTGCGTGTTTTGAAGGCAATGACCCTCATGGACCAAACAACACCCACAGGATGTTGTTCCACTCATTATTCACTCCATGCGGAGACAGATACTTCCGAGTGACATGAATTGGTTCCTTATCAGTAACAGCTACAGAGATATGCCCCAACGAACCAGAGCCTGAGCAAGTAACTCTTCACATTTTGAATCAACTCTGTAGGCCATTTATCTGCATCAGATCCGGAGGGTGCACACTATCCAAACAACGATCTATACGCTAAAAGGACGTCACACCTTTCGGGAAAATGTTCTGGAATAATTTTCTCTTGAAAAAAAAAAATTTTGTTGGAGGAAAAGTACATTCCCTATAGGCCAGCCAGTTTTCTTAGTAATTTTGATAACTTCCATATCAGATTTTCGATTTCCTTATCGGGAAATATTCTCCTTTGATGAAGGCTACAAAGAACTCACGATTTCCTTATGTCAATGGATGAAGTTTTCATCGAAATTCCCTTAGATTATAATTTCAACTTTCCCGTAGCCTTTTCCTCGGGAAGAAAAACAGAACGAAACATTGTTTCCTTCGGGGAATCCTAGCCAATGTTAGGGAAATGACGATTCTCATGAAAATTAATGGCAGGTAGATAGCTATATGCCCGAAGGGAAAACAATAGCGCCCCTGCGTACACTTCCTACCATGCAACATGTACCAGACCATTCAATATCCAGCACTGTCAATGACTATGTCATTGGGCAATGACGCGGACCTTCAGTATATGCTGAATTATTTCCTATTAGGACTTATCGCATTATACGGCCCTAGCAATTGCTTATCTAAACGTATGTGATTCACAGGAATGTCGCTGACGATAACTCGCTCCAGGCTGGAGTACTCGAACAAAGGGAGTTACCGTCAGACACCGTGCGGGGGTATAGGGACTACTCTGTTCTGGCGAGATCTGAAAAGGATTTTTAGCAATGTAATTCACCTCGACGATGGCGCTTTGCGAAAAGGAGTATTTCCAAACATTCACGAGGTTAAGTTGAATTGAACCGCAATTGTTCACTCTAGTCATTCACAAATAAACCCGAGTCTCTGCGAGTTATAGGACCCGTTTGCCCTTCCAATCTGGCAAGAAGCTCAAGATTTTCTGGGTTCCTCTTTAGATGCGATAGCCTCAGCGTTCGTGTCTGTCAGCATGTCCCGAGTCCCCGATAACGTCTTCGAACGGCCCTGCCAGTATATCTCCTGCTCGTGTCTCATGGCTGCACATATAGACATAGAGGTGACATGGAGATGACTCAGGCAATTATTGATATATGAGCAGATATACGGGAAGTGAGAAATTAGGTCCGTTGAACGAGAGAACGAACGGACGAACGAACGAACGAACGAACGAATGAGTTCATTAATGTATCAACGAATGGTTCATAAAATGGTTGAACTAATAGATGGACGAATGTCAAAATGAACGTATCTTTGATGGATAAATGAATGGAAGGACGGATGGGTGGAAGAATAGATGAATGAATTGTTGGAAGGACTAATGAGTGAGAATCACAATGACGGATGAATATATTAAGGAATGGGGTAAACGGTTTTGGCATTCACTTTTTTGTCCTGAGACAAACATGGGCATATTTCAGTTAGTCCAATTAATTCCAGGGAAGCAAAACAGAGGGTCTAACAGATGAGAAGTGATCTTCAAATGGTCTCGGTTCAGACTGACCACTTTTCAGCCAGGAAAATTATTTTTCAATATCTGACACCACCCAACTGCATGTAATAAAATTGCCGGAAAACAACCCACGCAAACGGAAAAGTAATCCGAATCAGACATGTCTAGTCATGCTTTCCAATTGCTTCTCTTTTCTGAATCCAATTACACATTTCCATTTTTGAATTTTTTTTTGATGAAATTATGGGCCAAACAATCATGAGTGTCAAGATCTTATATTATCTTATAACCTCATTAAAAATGTTTCATTCAACATGTATCTAGAGGGTTTTTTTTTTTTCTGATCAGTGCTAAAGATGCAATCAGGGATATTTTTTCCGTATACAAAGTCGTTAACTGAAAAAGTTCGGAACAGCTTTTCCAAAACAGGATAATTACACTAAGAAGCGGGAGACTTGGAATCAAATTCCGAGACATTAGCATTTTTTATTTGAAACTAGGCTAAGAATTAACGCAAACAAATCACGGGTGGGACATTTCAGTGTCGATGGTGACGTATAATTAAAATCTTACTCATGGTGAGAACAGAAATAGTCTGTCGAAATTATAAATATATATATATATTCTATAATATTATATAGATATATTATATAATATATATATATATATATATATATATATATAATATAGATATAATATATATATATACTATATATATAATTATATAATTCACTTTCAGAAAAATATAGCCAACAGGACTATTGATAGATGCCTCAATGGGAGAACAAGCATATAAAAACAAATAAAAAGACTATGCAAAACGGTTAGTTCCTTGTTTCATAGATATATATATATATTTTATATATATTATAGATATATATAATAATATATATATATATATATATATAATATATATATATATATATTATTATATATATATATTCGAAGCATGGTTCCCAGTAGTTCAATATATGCACTAATCTGATTCTTTACATTTTACCTTCATGTATAATTTGCTGTGAAATGAGCTATGCAAGAATTGATTAATCGATGAATGACACTTATTGTTGTGAAGGAATGTATAATGAATGAATGAATAACGTTTATACCCCACTGTTGCAGTTCTGCAAATAACCGTTGGTATTTTACAGTTTTCCCTGGAATGACTATAGCGGTTATTCTTCGTAATCGTTTTTGTACAATCATTATGATTATATGCCGAGCCCAACCTGTAGGCATATTACCAGTTCATACATCCCTTGTGTAGCTGTCATCATGTCAACGAGTTCCCCTTCCAAATAAATCGTAAAAACGCGTTCTATCCTATCAATCCCGTCTTTTCAAGCCTCACGTAAGGCGACTGTAGTCACCGTGTATAATTCCATCGCCACGATTCACGGGATAACCCCTTCCAAATATCGTTGAACCTTCTATTCCTAGCAACCTCGTCTTTCAGAAGCCGCAGCGTTTAGGCGACTGTACCAACTAGTATTCCACTTCCACGCCACGAGTCACGGATATAACCCCTTCCATATATCGTTGAACCTTCTATTCCTTAGCCCCCGTCTGTCAGAACCATCAAGGTTAGGCGCTGTAGCCAACGTAGAAAAATTCCACGCCACGAGTAACAGATATATATACTCGTGGTTGAGGGACATCTTCGCGTAATGAAAGTTGAACGATTCGGCGGGAGGTGCTCACGATTGCAGCTAATAATAGGCAACTAACGCGAGCCGCAATCATTTGATTATAACCATCCCCCCCCCCCCCCCCGACATAAGAGCAAGCAATCTTACCTTACAACAGTGGTGTACTCACGGTGGGAGGGTGGGGGGGGGGGGAGTGGTCAGACCCCCATGACCCAAGTGATCAATTAAAAAAAATTAACACAAAAAACTGATTTTTTTTTTTTTTTCTGCAGTTCCCCCGGTAGAGGTTATGCCGCTGTTATTCAGCAAATATGCTGTGTCTTTTAAAAAGGGGGGCCCAGAAGATATACCGCTTTTTGTTCAGGCACATGCCCGATCGTATAGATACGGCCGCTTATGGTGTCTGTGTATGTGTGTACGTGTATATATTGGTTTCAACTTAACGGGTATTAGTAGGACTAGGCTATTTATTTCGTTGTTATTTTGATTTGTTTTACAGGATGTAGAAAAAGCCTTATTTTTTCGTGGGGTCGTGCGGAGTATCATAATGTATAGTGGGCCTGAGTTCGAAGAAGGGACTAATTTCAGGAGGTAGCCTGGTGAGGAGGCTAGCTGACGTGGGGTCGGTTAGTAAGTGTCAGAGTGTTGCTAGGTTATCAAAGCTAGAAGGGAAGGTGGCGATCTTCTGTTTGGGAGGGTAGCAAACGGGACGGCCCGGGAGGCTGTTGCTGATACGATTATTATCCGGTGCGTAACAGAATGCTTTCAGCTGGCTGTCGGCAGAAAGAGGTGGCGCGCTGATAGAGAGGGCCAATCAGGGGAAGGGGGGACAGGACAGTAGAGAAGAGTGGCAATGGCGGTGAGGGAGTGTGGGTGGAACCGAAAGGGGGGGTAAGTGTAATGTTGAATATGTCACTCGATCGTCAGGTATGGACCGCGATTCACCAAGGCTGATAAGAAGAAGCGTAGGCGCGTCTGTCCGCCGAGCGTGGATCGTTTCGTGTGGATGCGATATAAGTCAGAGGGTGAATATGTTTGGTGGATGATGAGGTGGTGGTGGTAGATGGTTGGGCACAATAATTCAAGAATAGTCAGGGCGTCTTGAGATCCCCGATTCAGCGAGTTGATGTGCATGCAAAAGTCAACATGGTCGAGAGTCGCTATTTGCGGCTCATCACGGTCCTACCTAGGTTCGACGGTCGCGTTGTGCTGATGATAGCTAGAGGGTTGAACGCTGTGGCTCGATCGAGATTGCATCAGGGGGGAGGGGGAGGGGTTCATTTTTTGATGTTTTCCCGAGTTTCGTTCGTTCTTCGTCGTTCGGGTAGAAGGGAGTTTTTCGCTAGGGCGGTCTTCATCTGAAAGGGTCGGGGCTACAGTTTTTGGCAAGTTGGTGAACACTTGGTGTCTGAAGGGTATTGTTAAACTGGTGAGGGGGCGAGGGTCTCGGAGAAACCTGGCGTTAAAATAATAGCCATCGGCCTATTGAGGATACCGGTAGTATTAGTGATAGTCAATTATGCGTTGCAGTTGTCATTTTTCCTGTGCTGAAGTTCAGAGCACATCCCCCCCCAATACACCAAACGTCGATGAATTCAGATTTTAGTAGAGGAACGCAAGCCTGACCGTAGTTGGTATCACAGAGTCGGGGTTGAACCAGGACATTTACACAGCTGAGGTTACTATTACGGGTTAGGTTATGTTGTCTATAGGCAGGATTGTGCGGATACTAATCGTGTAATTGGTGGGTGTTGGGTCTTCAGTGTTGTTTATTGTCAGTTTGATTGAATAGTATGAAGTCGAGAATATCAATGGGTGCTTTGTCAATTCGGTCTTGTGGGCGAAATTCGTCAATTCATCGGGTATTACAGGCAGCATAACAGTTGGCGTGGTGTATCCGTCTCCTAACAGTTCTGCAGATAACGAATTCCGTCTGCTCGAAATTTTGCACCAGATTTCTGGGAAGAAGACGGATTATCATTGGGAGATTTCCCCCCCCACAACTATCTCCAGGTTTTTGTCGGAACAGATTTGAAGCCTTCAGTGCCCGGTCGTTGGCAATGGCGAGTTATATAGGTGATTTAATATATGACAGAGTAGGTACGTTATGTTAGGAAGGACTATCGCTGTTGTCTCACTCGTTGCACAGAACTAACCGTCATGCTGGGTTCGGGAAAAGCTTCGTGCGAATAAAAATGGTGGATTAAAGTCATGACTCGCCTGTGATGAGCATCGTGTTATTTTAAGTGTGAAACAAGACGGTCTTGGACGTGTGAGAGGATTCCATCCCATGTACTAACGACAGTGACCGGTTAAGGGCATGTTGTAGAGTGACTATTAGTTATACTAGTTATAACTCTTTTACCATTTTATGCATCCATAATTTAATCCCCACCGAATGTTTGGACCTTCCAAATCTTCAGTGTGGTTAAAGGCCCCGCATCTTCACACGATGCCTTTTTGTCTGGAGGGCATTTCAGTTCGCTTAATAATACAGAGAATATGTCGCTGTAAGCTTGGCAATGGGGAATATGGTTAAGATGTTTGGTGGTGAGAGGATGCCTACCCTAAGGAATGCCACTCTCACCTACTGATAGGGTGCTATTCCTTTCATGAATACCATATTTTGTGATGTAACCAACGAACTTAAATATATATATAAAATATTTTTTCTTAGGGTTTTAAAAGCAACCATCAAAATTTGGGGGATTTCTCACGGGAAAGTAGATGGTACGCTGACGTTACTTGCCAGCCGAAAAAATATTGAGTTATAAAAAAAAAGAACTAAATTCAGCTTTGTTGTGATTTTCTTACAGGTACTTAAAAGAGTAATTGAAAGACAAGCTACACTATTTTTACTGGTGCGCCACAATGTTAAGTTTGTGGAATTCAGCCCTTAGGTACTACACGGAAGATGATCAGCGTAGGCCTAGACTGTACTGTAGGCTTTAAACTTGGTCAATCATTTGACTGACGTGCCACCCCCTAATCTGTTTTCAACAAATGGGCCAGTGATGTGAGAGAACAACATTATGGCCAATACAACCTGATGAGTACAAGACTATCATATTCATTTTTACTCACAACTTCATATTCTACTACAACATTCCATAAGATAGTTCTAAGTAGGCTTCGCGAATGAGATGGGGTCCTCTGTAGGTTTAGGCCTATTTGTTCTTGCGGCGACTGTGTAAACGTAATTTGTAGATTTGTTAGTTTTTTTGTTTGTAATGTGAATTTGTATGTCGCCTAGGCTAGGCGGCAAGCTGAGGGCATAACGTGTCTAGGTAACCTAAGCCTAAGGTCGGAAGCCTTCACTTCAGCTAATTTCAGGTAACACGTAATTAACGCCTACAATATAATATTAACCGCTTCATAAGTACGAGAACTTCGTTCTGTTGACGCGTGCGGTATTGTAACATGTCTGGTAATTCAATTCAATCAATTGAATTGCCGTCGATACCGCACCTGTACATACCACAGCGCAGTTCATGCTGTATAGCAGGCGACCACGTACGATGTGGCGTGGCAGCCTAACGACTGTGGCAAGTCGGGGCAATCTGTGCTGTCCGAATGTGTTGTTGTTATGTGTTGTGTTGTTGTTTTATTATTGATTTTTATGGTTGTTGTTGTTGTTGTTGTTTTGTAATATGACCTCGGGTCATAGCTTATAATGACGTCAGGAAAAAAGATTACGTAATACGCCCGGAAAAAATTCCGGGTCATAGGTTATAATGACGTCAGAACGATACGTAATCGCCGTAAATGGGTAATAGGTTAATTATGACGTCAGAACGATTAAGTAATAGCCCCGAAAATCCTCAATTCGGCCCCAAAAACGCGGCCTGCCGGAAATATTTCAATGATTTCTCAGTCCCTTAAAATTATAGCAGGTATTCCATGCGTTCAACGCCATCGGGCTGCTGTAACAAAGATAAATTGGCGTTACAAACCATTACCGTCGATCAGGTACTAAACAATTAGAGCTGTTCCATCAAAGCTTCGGGTGTTGCCACCTGACGGTGGATTCCGGGAACTTGCGTCCAGATATTCATGGCCGAAGGCAGGAGTGGCAGACATGTTCTGATTTCTTCACTGCCCACTAGGATTGCTGTCCTTTCTCAGCATGTACATGTTCCTACTAGGAAGCAAACCTTATTGGATAAGTTTATCAGCTAGGCGTACAATCCATCTCAGAATTGGGGAAGGGGGGGACATGACCTCGCCGCCACAAAAAATACTGTTGAAATGAAAAACAAAGGGAGCATCCTCAAAATGTGGGGGGGGACACGTCCCCCCCGTCCCCCCCAGGATTTACGCCCATGGTTCTAGTAGTTATTCCGTATTCGGTGACAATGTTGAAAAACATCGGTTAAGCTTGGTGCGAGCGATCACGATATTAGTCTTTTGAGGTGTCTTGTTTCTGTCAGTACCCCACCAGAAGTTGCTCTTGTTCCTTGTTCGCAAGGCGAACATGGAAGGGTAGTTCTGTTTTCCTGAGTGGTGTACACTGGGTTGATTTATTCCTGGTCTGAGTGAACGCAGTTGACTCATGGCGAGTTTTTTCATGCAGGTTCAAGAGGCGATGCGATTATTCGTTCCGAGGACAAAAACGTCGTAATAAGAACATGATAGCGTGTTAGTGACCAGAGACGTTTTCTTTTTGCTTGTTGAAGCGGGAAAAGGAAACTGTGGCGTCTTTATCGTTCTTTGAGTGCCTCGTTTTTTGGTATCCCTTCAAAGCTCGTTTATGGTGCAAACTCGCTTGAGAAGCAACCTGCCTTGAATGTTAAGAACAATCCCCATGCGTTTTCTAGAATTTAGGGGCAAGCGAAGGTGAAAGGATGGAAATTGTCATTGTTGGCTTCCGGATACTGGTGCTACGGTTAGTGGATGTCAGTACATGTCGATATGCTCAATAATTATTTTTCCTCAGTCAAATTTCA
>JAODTK010005918.1:0-137500 GCA_026419785.1 Sclerodactyla briareus
TATCCCTTGGAAAGAAATCAGATCCAATGTGAGAAAGGAATAAAAGTCAGATGGTTGGTGTGGGAGGTGGATGTGTGGCTGTGTCTGTGTGTGCGTTTGTGTAGCTGGACGGGTGAGGTGTGTGAAGCACCTAGTAGGGATATCTGAAGAACCAAGCAAACACAACATCGAGTTCAAATTAGCACAGTCGATTGCAAACATGGAGACTGGAGTGGGAGAACTCTTTTGTTTTTTGGTGGGACAGTTCGCGGAAGTCGCTCTAGGTTACAAGAGGCGAAAACAGAAACAGTGGGAGCACGGTTATCAGCAAATTGCGAGCGTCAATTAACCTGATGGTGCTCATGTAATTGCGAATATAGAGAGGGAGAACCCTATTTTGTTACCGGTTCATTGTATTCAAGGTCAGAAAAGTCCACAGCGGGAATGCCTTGGGCCCGATTTATCTGGACATTGCGAGCATCAAACATCTTCAAAGAAGGTATGTAGGTTGCCGATTATAAAAAAAAAAAAGAACCATATTATACCGTAATGATAGCATCGTGAGGAGAATCTCGGGACTTCTATAGTGGGGAGCATGCGCACTCACAGCTGTCAACAGGCTCATTGTCTATATCAGTACAACGGCTAACATGTCTCCGATAGTGTGCAATGATTCATAGTCACGACACATTCGTGGTCTTGTTATCTAAGCTAACGAAGATGAAAGGGTTATTGAAATAAGGAATTCAGCTAGTCAGATTACACAAGTGCCCTTAAAAAGGAATGAATTCATAAATAACGCTTTGACCCTATCTGTAGAGAAGGCATGCCCTTGCATACATGATAAATATTATAGGTCCTCGTATCTACAGATCTATGTACAATGACTCCAAACGTTGTTATGTCACAGTTTGCGTGTGGGGAAAAACGTTTGGTCTTGTATATTCAGAGAATGTTACGTTGTCAAGGGAAGGGCAAATCCTTTATGGATAGTATACGAAGTGTTTGAGCAGGGGCCATACGACCCTTGAATTATATCGTCGCGTTATTTATAAAACTAATCATTGATTTCAGATCCCAATATAAGGATGAACGAAAACTCGCTCAAACTATCGTTCAAACCGGAATTATCTGCTACGCAAGAACCGACATTGAAACCGGTACACTCAGAAGGGGTGTTCAGGAATTTTGTAATGAATTTTGAAACGCACAATAAAACTGAGAATCTTATTTGGCAAATATCACTAAGAAACATACGGGTAACGTGTCGTCCCCGTAATTACACTTAAACGCTTAGGGATTGAACACGTTGCGTTTGCGTAAAGGTACGCTACGTGTAGATGTTAAACGCCATATGTTCAGTAATCGAAACGTATTTTCGGGAATAATTACGTTACAGTTTGGGGAATACAGCACCCTATTTTTTGGGAGGACTGATTGAGTACGATACGTTTAGGGATCGAGCACTTTACGTTTAGAGATCAAGCACGCTACGTTTAGAGATCAAGGACAGTACGTTTAGGGAAAAAGCAGGTTACGTTCAGGGAATTGTGTGGGCCGTACCATTTGAGCGCGTTCAGCGCGTGTCAAAAAGTGATGGCGAAAGCGTTAAAACTTTCCTTAGGCTGTAGTCAATCATTGCTCGATCGGCACGACTCCGCTTTTGCGCAAAACCAACTCAACATTCAATATGAATACCGAGGCTATATTATAACGCCTTCTATCATCTTGGTGACAGTGGAGTGCGCTTGTGAAAAAAGTGAGATTGAATTGTTTATATATGATGGAGTGGGAAGTTTGTACAATTACACACAGCTAACAGAGGGTTATCCTTTCTACATAATAGCTACGTATATATGAGTAATATGCAGGTAACGATACTTCAAATTCAAAGTCTCATGTAATCGAGTGAGTATCTACGGGCTCCTTAAATGGCTCATGACACCGGTTCTCAGTCTCATCGATTCTGGGTTTGAATCTGTTGACGGTACGTCTCGACATAGCTATTGGTTCGGCCCGAGGGTTATTGCCGACCTCGTTTCGTCCAAGACGCTTTTACTGGTGAAATTGTTGTTACGCCGCGCCCCCTTGCCATTAGTCTGTGTTAAGACGTGGTTGACAACCCTGCCGATATGCGGTTCTTGCTGTGTAAGCCTTCCCACATTTCTGAGGTGCGCCCGCAGTACCTACAGGTTTCTCAACCGGAACAACGTCTTGTCCAGATTGTAGGGCCCCCAGCGAGCCTATTATAAGTAGTCTTGTTCAAGACGCCGTGACTGTGACTTTGAGCTTCTCACATAATCTAGGTCCCTATACAGCCCTTGTTGAACAGTTCGGTCCTAGATATGTGTTCGCCACAGACGGCGTGTAGGACTGGTCCGTGAAGGTGTCTCATGCATATGCATTCATTTAACTGTATGAAACAAGGCACTCAATAATGACATCAAGTACCGCCTAACGATATAAAAGAGTAAGAAAAAAGTAAGTCAGTCGAAAATTATCGACCGTATCTTTTTAGGCCTACTTGCTCCAAAAAACTTGCATCAACAACGAGAAAAGTTTGTGTTTCATAGAATTAGGGGCGGAAATGATCTCTCTTACCGTTCATACTCGGCTGAGAACTTTCGCCGCAAAACATTAAACAGCTAGGAAAACTTCACATTCTCCGAGAGTCTCTCACCAAATCACTAGGTCCTTTCCTATACCGTACTATTCATGTTGCCTATTCTTGTCGAATAAGATATTCAAAATAGCAATAATTAATTGCCAGACTTTCCGACCGAATGAAACGTTTCGATCCATCTGTCAATATATTAATTTTCATTCCAGAATTACACACATAGGGGACGGAAATATAAATTAGTATGTTAGTTTAATAAGTTCCTCGTAGGAGCCGAATTAGCAACCCACGGGACGTGAACAGCTTGAAACGTGGGTTCGTTTTGTGATTGGCTTCTTAGATTGTGAAGATAATGACGTCATATTGAACAGTTCTCCAAGACGAAGCTATTGCCCTTTCACCAATCCACCATAAATAATACGATAGCTGGAGGACACAACCGGGGTTCGTTTGCAACGAGTGCTTAGCTCGTCTTAACCAAGACTACCTTAAAAGACAAGTTGCTTCCAATATTGGAGGGAGCCAATCACGGAACAGATAACATACACACCCACACACAATTGGACAGACGATTAATTCACACAGCTGTGGTGGTCAATCAAAGTGTAATGCAGCAGATAAGGTTACATTCACTCAAACGCGTGAGGAATAAAATTAATAATCGTCTTAACACAAGACTACCCTTTCATATACCTCACAGACTCACACCATAGCAACATATCACACAGTGAATAAGGAGCCAGTTATACAACGCTGAATATCCATAGTAAAGTCTAAAACATGACGTGATTGGCTCCACTGGCGTAGCCAGCATTTTTGATTGGGGGTGGCCATGGGGGAGGGAGGCTAAGGGGAGGTGGGTGTGCCCCTCCCCTTTGGAAAATTTTTGCATTTTTAGGAACCCTCAGATGAAATCTGTTCAACATTTCCATCATTTGAAGAAATTTTTTCCTAACAAAAACTCTTGTTCTTGAAAGTGCGTCACATCTTCTATTTCCACCCAGTGGACTTTAGATAATAGGCTTACAGGACTCTTCCGTTTTTTTTTTTTTTGGGGGGGGGGGGGGAGGGGGCAGAAAATGTTTTCCCAAATCTTGAAAGCCGCATGATGGAAAAGTTGTACGGCGCGCGAAAGCGCGAAAAAAATGCTTGTTGATGAAAATCCTCCTGAATTTCGCAATTTCGCCTTTGTCTTATTTTGTCATTTTCGCCTGTATATCGGTCTCAATTTTTTTTTTAATCCTTTTCGGCTCCCTCATTTTGGACGAATGGATCAAGTGTCTTGGTATGAATTTGCGGGGTGTCACGCTCCCTCCTCTTATTGGCCAGCCTTCAGCTGGCAGGAATGTACCCAAGGATGCTAATAGCCCCAGGACAACAATTGCAATAATTAAAAAAAGTATTTGTCCCGATCTCAAGAGTTATTATCGGTTTGTATTAAAAGCAGACAACAAAACCACGGGTACTATACTGAGCAGAAGCACGCAATTTTTTGCGCATTGCTTGGATATTACCTATGATATCCCCCTCTAGGCGTACGGGGGTCAATATTTCTGGGAGGCAATATTTTGCCCGAACTTGGGGGGGGGGTTGCTATGCCCTTCCCCCTAACTATTCAAGCAATTTGACTGGGATTGAGACAGCGGTAACAACATAAGTGACAAATGCTGTTGTAGGGGTATCTACGCACCCCTACGTATGCAATGTCTTCTATGATCTAAGAACTTGCCCAACTCGCAAATGGGTAAAAAATCGTGTATATATAACGGGTACTACTGCGCCCGAAGCGCGCCAAAAATTTTGCACGCTGTTTGGCTATGACCAAAAATTTAGCTGTCAGAAGAGAATTCGAGCAACTGACTCTACAAAATAGGAAGAGAGACTGCATAAGTCCAAATTTTGTTGTCATTAAGTAAAAATTGGAAAAAATGATAATTTGGGGGAATTCGATTGGGGTGCCTGGCCCCGGTGGCCCCCCCTCTGGCTACGGGCCAAATTGGCTTCCCTCATATTATGAAGAAATTCTATAGAGTCGAGCAGTACGTCTGAAAAGACTACATCGCGGAGCAATTCACCACTGTACATACGACGAGGGGTCCAGCTCGATTTTGCGTATGATGCTCGAAAGGATGACAGCTACGTGCCCTTAGGAAGAGCTACAGCGTCGGGAAGGTTGATTCCCGAGTTGACTTGATTTGAAACTTGTGTTTTAACCATTTAAAAACACTATTTCAACCCACTCTAGAACCGAGCCTAAATGCTGCACTTGCTCTCTCATGTTTGTTGAGGTTGCATAATTCAGCTGTAGGTACCATATCGTTTTGTATGTGACGGAATTAGAGTTGGAGTTCATTAGAGGTCAAACTATTTCACACTGATGTACTCTGTTTGGATTTGGTTACACATAATGAAAAAGGTGACCAAATACTTGAACAGATAATGGTCATACAGAAGTCAGAAGAGGGGGATAAAATATTACTATCGCTTGTTGACCTGGAATGTTGTTATAAGCACGTTCGGTCTATCCTATAGAATGTACTGGTAAGCCTTTTTCGTTTTATCAGTCTGCAGCTATACCACCATGTTTATGGGTTGGTGGTCAATATGTCCTTGCACTAATGTGAGGTTTTTCCCCTTGTACTGTTATGATCCAATTTGATGTAGCGGTAAAATCCGTTTATACACCGTTTACAGTACACAAGTCTGATATATGGACCCTATCGGAAATTAGATGTCGGCAGCTCGGCTAATACACAGGAAATATCCGGATAACTATCGTTATTTGAAACTGCATCTGCCAAGTTCCATCCCCTCCTGCGGAGACTTGGTCAAGGTTATGGAAATACATGGGATCTCGTCTTGGCAGTTAACATTGTGAATCGAAGACAAATACAAAGAAACAGGAACACAACGATGTGTAATGATTCCTCGACACAACCTGTCCTTGAACATTCTTGAAAATGAATGACCTGTTTTCATGAATACAATTTTCTCCATGATGTACACCCTGTCCTAAAATGTGAACCACGCCAGCAACTATCAATGGAATCGGTCACAGGAACTAACTATTTGGCAGTTTATGCCCAAAAGTGATCGATGATGACCGGTTGATGACATGGTCTTTTCAACCCGCACCACGACATTACCCCCTGCAAGTTTCAATAACACATGCCAAGCACTATGTTTTGTTTAAATATGCTCTTTCATGCCATTTGCAACTAGTCCGGGAAGTTCAACCATTTAGAACCTCATTACCCGTGGCGAACATTTTGAAATGTTTTTACTTTTTGGCCTCTACTTGACCTTTGTTAGCTTAGAATGAACAATGGGGTTTCAACTCACCAGCATGACGGCCTACCTCCTACAGAGCCTACTTGACACACGCTTGCGGTTCCTCGATATCTTGCTGACAAGGAGTGTCCCAAACACACACACACACACACACACACACACACACACACCACACACGTGGCCCACCCCCCACCCCACACACACCCACACACATATGCGTGAGTGACTGAATACAAAACAAAACAAATAATCGCCAGTTTGGCGCGAACGAATACGACATAGAAGCCTACCTGCCTACAGCTCCCCCGGGAATGATGTATGCGAATTACCTTTCCCCACACATTGAGGACATACTACGGTAGCTACAACACACTATATAATTAGGCAGGTAACTTATCTGGATTCTTAGACGATTGTAGCGGGACAATTGATTGACCGATGAAAAGGATGATGTCGATGTTAATCCACGATACTATTGAAACAGCTGTGTGCCACAAAATACCTGTCATTTCTCCTCCGCCAAATTCGCAGCCTCGAATTTGTTGCAGTCGACCAGCAGAGTGATCGAGAGTAACACCAGGAAAAGCTGACAGATAGGGTTAGAGAATAATCAAAGGTCATTGAACAGTAACACGTCTTCGAGGTAGTAAGAAAGGAAATGAGAAAACATTATGAATTGCAGTGAAGTGTCAATCTTCTAGAAAAGGGTGCGGAAGGGAACGGGAAACATGTTCAATTTCACTTCAGCCTGAATGGTTAGAATGGCAATATCGCCCCTTAGCACCTACCAAATGAAGGACAGTGGTCATTTTCATGACATCACCACGAATTACGTCCCACAGTATTTGGAAACTTTTTGTTCGACATAAAATATTGACGATATACCGTAACCAATATTTAATCGGCTGGGCGATTTCTCCGTGACGTCATGCAAACGCCGCCGTCGTTTGCTACCAAACGATGTTTCCCCCCGTTCAAATGAGAGCAGCACTAACATTCCAACACTGCCACAAGATAGACGGTGTCGTATGTATCGTTCCACGGTATATCGAAAACATCACCATACTGACGTGTGGAGCGCTTTGTAATAACGGAGATTGTGGATTCACTTCCACGGTATGATATCGTGTATCCTCCACAATTGTGACAGCTGATATTACCATTTGTTTTTTTCAGGCATCCTTCCGATCTTCACGGTCTACTCTCAAGGGCTACTTCATCGCTGGCGGGCACATGGTATGTGGCCCGTAGGAGCCTCGCATCTCGCTAGAGTTAACATCGCAGTGAAGTGAACATTTCATTGGCTGGGCGGGATCCGGGCCGCTGGAGGAATTGCAAGCGGGGCCCTTCGAAAGTTCTGAATGTGAGTTCATCAACCTATGAGTTACATATGGGCCCTTCATATGACACGAACGGGTGGTACCGTGGTACGAAGACTAAAACGGTTTTAAATTAGTCGTGTCAGTGTCTTGGGTCCTGTCAATTATTGTTTTCAGCCCGCGGATCTTGTCGTAAAAATTCCTGACTATGTGAATGAAAATAAAAAGTTTTCTCGTGGTACAGGAATGAAACACTTTTCTAAACACTCTTTTGTCTTCATAACATTCAACAATGAAGCACACCATACTTTAATGGATTAAATACACCACGTTTAGAATATAAAGCTATGTTTACCATCTAATTTAAATACGTCTCTACAGTGATATAAAAGGGTTATAGGAAGGGCGAAGCCACGTGTTCAAAGTAGTGTGTGTGTGTGTGTGGGGGGGGGGGGGGGTCAGAGCAACCAGGAGGTCCAAAGCAGTAATGAGCAATGTGTGGGTGTGGAAAAAGATATGGAGGCCGGCTGAAAAGTTTGTAAGGGGGGGGGGGATGGCACGACGACCCACGATGTATAAGTACACGGTCCCTGGATATGTGTGTTTACTTAAAAACTCCATACGAATATGTTCTCCCTTTCAAACTCAGACTGAATATACAGTTGTGCTCATTGTTTTTCACAGGCGATGATTGTACTCGTTTTTCTGGGCTGGTACTTCCTCCCCGTGTACCTCTCATCGAAGGTAGGACTCCAGTCATGCTTTTAATAAACTCTTCCTATTGGCTTCTTGTATGGGGAGTAGTGGTAATCTGTTTAAAGGGCGCTATCTCTCGTCTCCCTACACCCTGTCAATAATGAACGGTGTATTATCGTCTCGTCTCCCTACACCCTGCCAATAATGAACGGTGTATTATCGTCTCGTCTCCCTACACCCTGGCAATAATGAACGGTTCATTATCGTCTCGTCTCCATACACCCTGCCAATAATGAACGGTTTATATCGTCTCGTATCCCTACACCCTGCCAATAATGAACGGTTTATTATCGTCTCGTCTCCATACACCCTGCCAATAATGAACGGTTTATTATCGTCTCGTCTCCATACACCCTGCCAATAATGAACGGTTTATTATCGTCTCGTCTCCATACACCCTGCCAATAATGAACGGTTTATTATCGTCTCGTCTCCCTACACCCTGGCAATAATGAACGGTTTATTATCGTCTCGTCTTCATACACCCTGCCAATAATGAACGGTTTATTATCGTCTCGTCTCCATACACCCTGCCAATAATGAACGGTGTAGTATCGTCTCGTCTCGTCTCCCTACACCATGCCAATAATGAACGGTGGTCATTCACATGACGTTACGAGAAAAACAAAAACATCTCACGGTATACCGTTTGCTAGTTGCCTAATACCAGATTATGACTTTCAAGTCGTTCATCGACTTCCATATCCTTCAACATGGTGTTAAGCGGTAAGAAGTGAATCCATGAGTTCTAACAGAGAATGGTTAACAAAGAGTTCGAATCCCAGTCGGGTGAATCCAGAAGGTGCCTGCTGGCTGTTGCTTTCTCGATGGTCTCTCAGCATAAACTATTTGAGTATGGAAAATAAGGGGTAACTCACTGCACTCCGATCACATATTTTTGCACAATATTGTTCCAATAGACAAATACAAATAGGTTCGATTTTTTTTTAAATATTTTTAATTGTTGAACAATTTCTTTCAGCGTTGCTGGTATGCACCGTAATTCAGACAGTATGACTGGTCGACATACTAGAGTGATGAAGTATTTGCAGTTATGCAGTGAAGAATTATTATATGTTTTGCATGAGAACCATTGACGTGGCTGTGTTCGCCCCCCCCCCCTCCCCCAAAACGTGTGATAGACGTTATAGGGGCAAATTGATTGCGGTCTAGAGTATGTCAAGTACGACATTGGGTGTGTTTGCGTTTGTTTGTACTAACTTGCCGGAGTTGATTTCCTCTGCTGATTTTTAGCCAAATTTCTGGTAATTTGATTGACAATATCATGAACAAAATACATCTGGATAAATGGTTTGCAGGATGTTGATTCTGTAAACTATTTCCTCCGAGAATGCGTAGCTTAAATCACTCACCTGATGAGGCGACAAGTAATCGGTATGTCTCTCGTATGTAGGACGCGGTATTAATGCCTCCTTGTACCGTTGTGTTGTTGCCATGTAACAGCTCCTTCTATTTTGCAATGATTCTGCACCCACGGAACCTGTCTCCATCTTTACAAATCGAATCCAAGCATATGATAACCAATCACACGTCCCATGTTCACGTTAATTTGGCCTTCATGAGACTATAGAAACTTAGTACGGAATCCTACGTTAAGCTACGATCCTCAGTGCTTCTGCGTATTGGGGCGTCTGCAATACGTAATTATTAAGGTAAACTTACACCCATTTTTTTTCTAATGCCATTAACAAGATAGGAGTTATCTAAATTCTCGTAGTTGTTGCAAACGCATTTATCTGTTTCTACCTAAAATCACCAGCCGCAACTCTGAATCAGCTGCCGCAACTCTGAATCAGCTGCCGCCACTCTGAATCAGCTTCCGCCACTCTGACATCACTGCCGCCACTCTGAATCAGCTGCCGCCACTCTGAACACTGCGCCACTCTGAATCGCTGCCGCCACTACTGAATCAGCTGCCGCCTCTGAATATCTGCCGCACTCTGATCAGGCTGCGCGCCACTCTGAATCCGAGCTGTCTGCTGAGACTGCCTGCCACACTCTGAATCACTGGGCCTGAGCCACTCTGAATCACTGCCGCCACTCGATCAGTGCCGCACTGCTGAATCAGCTGCGCGTGCCACTCTTGAATCAGCTGCCGCCACGACTTGACCAGCTGCCTCGCCACACCATACCTAGAATCAACATCAAGCTTGCCAGTGCGGCCTACTGAATCAGCTGTGCGGCTCGCGATCTGGCCACTTACTTTGAATCACGCTCGCCGCCACCTGAATCCGACAGTGCCGGCCACTCCTGAATCAGCTGCTCCGCCACTCTGAAGTCATCGTGCCCGCCACTCTGAATCAGCTGTCGATTATTCTCAGAAAAATCAGAATGATCAATCTACACACATTCCCTATCAATCTGATACGAAACACTGCTTCACATAAAGCTCTTACGCCCTACCTCAGGCCTATACCGTATATAAGAGGCCAAGACGCTTTCAATCATATCCAGGAAATCAAAATTTTTTATCAGTCGCTGACTTCGGCGTTTGGCTGATAGTCGAAACTGGAAAGATCCTTTCGGCGTTTCCTGAGCGTATCAGAATGGGGCTGTGTCATTGAGCCAGAAATCGCAGTTGACCAGTGGCAGAATGCGTCTTCTTTTTAGAGCACAATCGCGAGCCTCCGAGTCGTTTATTTCATAATCTTCATTCATCTTCAATATTGTCAGTTTACTTTACTATGCCCACATCCAAGGTCACACCCCTTTTAATTGTGTGTTGTTGATAACAGCGTTTTAAACTATTCAGCGCTCCGAGGCGCGCACCCGCAATACACCGTAACATCTCGCGGTTGTGTCAAACCGATATAGTTAGCACGACTATCGCGCCGACTAAAGTTTGCCAACCCAGGATCGATAGATACGGGTTCCCATCATCGTCGTGCTATACGAAAAGATCAGGAATAATAGTGCCTGTTGCCCTACTCGATGGGCGCTCAGCATAAGAGACTGGAGAGCAAATGACAACCGGGTAAGCAATTTTCATGTTGTCGTCTGCGTGTTATGATTCTACCTCACTCTAGTACCGCGCCCCCCCCCAAAAAAAACAAAAAAAAAAAAAAATCAATACAGGTTTGGCACTTTCGCGGGCCTCCAACGGTTCGAACTTTTGCTCGGCAATTTTCGCCGCCCCATGTGACATAACTATGAGAACTTTCTTTGTGACAACAGTTACTGGAACCAGTAGCCTATTTACCAGGGGTCAGGGGAATAGTGCTCCCCCAACAGGCTCAAATGGATAGAGCGACCTGAAACTATCGGAAAGGTTACCAATGAGGCAAACGGTGATGATAGAGGAAGATGGGAAAGAAGAAAAGTGGAGTAGATATGGCGCATGCATGCACACAAAGGACATTGGAAACAAGAGGGAAAGCCTGGCATGATGGCCGCCGTCACAAGTGGAATCCCCCATACCGCTCTCCCCTATGACGCTGGCGCTGCTACGCAGGTCCCTCGAAACAAGGTTGGGGGGGGGGGGGGAATCAGTGAAAATGAGCAATTCTACGGATCAGGGGAACCTTTCTGTCATCCTGCAAGAAATCCTCTCAAGTTAATGATCCTATGCAGATACGGAATACTCACATTTTGCTGTTCTGTCAAGCCACTGTGATGTTCGTTTAAAGTATTCGTTATATTTAACAACAGTGTACACAATGCCAGAGTATCTCCGTAAGCGATATGGCGGCCAGCGAATCCGTGTCTACCTGGCTGTTCTAGCTCTCTTGCTCTCTGTGCTCACGAAGATCTCCGTAGTATTATAAATATATATTTCTGTAACTACTCCATTCGTGCATTTGCTCACACCTATTTGGTTCCATTTCATGTACATATACTTCGTGCTGCATTTGTTGATACCGGTTTAGTGTGGATGAATAATCGTGTGCTTCAAAATATGAAACTTTTCTACTTTTCTAATTTATAGCCCTTTTATCATGACATACCTTTGCAGTTTTCTTGTGCTTGTGTAGGCACCGTCTGTTTTTTTTTTTTTGAACGCATCAACAAGTCGGGGTTTCATTAATTCCCGTTGGGTATGTTACGTTCCACAAGTCAAATTGGCTCAATCCTCCCATTTTCCAATGTTACTATTTCCCGGGGGGGAGAACTGGCCACTTATCGTATCTCGCCGAAACAATAGCATTTTGTGCTTCTCTCCCCCAGAGAATCTATACACCACATTTCCACTCGACAAAGCCTTTTGGTTTACCAAAATTGGCCTAATATCTGTATTTTACAGTTTCCCCACATCCCACTCAAATCGGATTTTGGCATTCTCCCTATAAGCAGATACGGAAGCTACATACCACATTTCAACTTATCAACTGATATTTGACTTATCGTATAACCCTAGATTTCTATACTTTGACTTATGTTGACCTCGGTTGACCATTGTCCTGACCCGGGACCGGAAGATAATAGTGTTCATCTACTCATTATGGGGAACCCACAAACCAATTATGCGCTTTCATCCATTCATATGAGACTAATCAACGTGTCACATCCATATACACACACATACACGTGCCAATTGACTCTCCACTTATTCCGTTGCACAGTTTTTTGTGCTCACATGCTTTTCTTACATTTGACCGTTTGCTGACCTTTGTGACTTGGACTTACCCCAACGATAGGGATCGTCCCCTCCCCACATAGAACTCTTCATGCCATTGAAGTATTGCTCTCTACATTTTTCCTCAACAATTAAATCGTGCTCACAAGTTGTTTCGACCTCTACTTGACCTTTAATGATTTCAGATGACCTCCCTCAAAACTATACTGTTTTTCTCATTATACCTGTAAGCCTGATGTTTGAGTTGGAATGAATGGATGTTCTTTTTTCTAGATATCTTGGCTCACAAGGGGCGTCCATATACACGCCCACCCCCGAAAAACTAATGCGTGGACTGCTTGTTGCTTTTGCCTAAGACGTGTGCATAATGTCTTTTTTTTCCCCAGGTCGAATACAATCAGGTCATCTCAGGAATGTAGCGCTGGACTGTCTATGATGGATTTTGACTTAAGGAAAACTTCAACGACCTTGTGGAGCAATAACTCGGCGGTTTATCATCCTTGGGTATAGTAACCCGCGAAAGGCGAAATTTCGCCCTCGGGGAAAACTACGAAAAGCTTAGCTTCGCAACGATTACCCAACTCTGCAATAATGTGTGCGGGATTTTTCCTTTGGGTATTTGAAAGATAGAGAAAACTTTTGTAGTGTAAGGAAATTGTGAATCTGTTTCTTTCACACATGCCATTTCATATGGGCTTGGGGTACAATAGATGCATGACAAGTTAAACGCGTATTACATTCGATATTTGCGTAGCTACTATTGATTGCTTAAAACATGAACTAAATCACTGTGTATTACTTGTGTGTGTTGTTTACTATTTCGAACCTTTGAAAATGGACGAATATCTCTTAGGTTTCCGTTACTACATGGGCCCAGTATATATCTATATATATATATTTATATATACATATATATATATATATTATATATATATAATATATAATATATATATATATATATATATTAATATATATAATTATATATATATAATTGATATATATATATATTATATATATAAATGGTATATTTGCTTCCTTTTCCCATTAATTCCTATTAGTTCTTATTCCATCCTTGTACAAAATCTTCCAAAGACTGTATCTTTTATCACAGGATGAATATGTTTGCCGAGCTCTGTTCGTGCAGCAGGCTTGGGTGGAATCTCTATTGTGCTAGCATCCTCCTCTCCTCCCTCACAGCGATATATACCGCACGGTAGAACAATGACGGCCTCTCTTGCCAATGTCTTTTCAAAAATAAGTAAAGAGACGGGACTGTCCCCCATAGAATGAACACCTTAAATATAAGCATCGAACCGTTCCTGGGAACGTCCACGTTTCCGAGTGAGTGGCCAAGCAGGGATAGGGTTGGGCAATGTCACTGACGGGGAAGAAGGTGGGGAGGGCCCTAGCATCCATGCTCCCCATGCATGAACCTTCATGAATGCATGAAATGCATGAATGACCATGAACCAATACCCTACCAGGTTTGACCAACTATCTTTTTGGCTTTTCATCCTCTTTCTTTTACATTTTCCCCTTCCTCTCATATATTCCTTTTTTTTGTCCCAGGTGGGGGGGATGGGGACCTCCCCGTCCCCCGCCTGACCAGGAATGACGTTTGCGTGAAATATAATCATTCAACTAAATGGTGGGTGTTTTCACTTAAACTCATGTGAAACAAGTCTCGCGAAATGTGCAATCATTATGTATGTCTAGGTGACTGCAGGTTCAAAACAAAGATTATAGTGAATTAATCAGGTTCGAACAAATGATGTGGAGTGCTATTTGTGAGTGTTGTTAGTTCTTCTCCAATTAGTTTGAATTTCGCAATATTAACAAAGGTCATAAACTGACAACACACGTTTTGTCTATCGACCTTCCGTTTCTTTCTCCTGCCGTCCACTCCATTATTATATCAACGTTATCTCAACAAAAATAAGATGCTGGAAAAATCTATTGTCAGTGAAATATTTGGGGTGCTGCCACTCTAATACCACTCAATAACACTTACCCAGGACCCAGTCATTCCCTTTATTTCTCTTTCCCTTCTGTAGTAGAGGATACAAAAACACAATGATACGTTTGAAATGACAGGTCGAATTAGCATCTTGGCTATCGTTGAGTATGTCCTCAGGGTACCGAGTGACTAAGAACAACCCTTTTTGAAGTTAGCACTTGGCTGTTCATAAGACGGCTAACGAGTAAGTAAGCCTCATCCTACCAGTATCACCCCGACTGCGGTCTTAGAAGAGATCATAAATTACAAATTCAAGCTACCCAGTGAATGTTGTTGTAGAATATAGGTTGAACGGATAAGCCCTTCACTTCAACGGTTCCACAATGTCCATTTTTTTAACAATCTTGGTATAGCCTTACACCATATATGCACATGGTTGTCACTTTTACTTTTATGAGAAACAGTCAAACGGCGCCACAAAACCAGCGGATAAGCTTGACTTGGAAATGGACCTCCCTTGAGTGGACATATGTGTAGAACGTGTCTGCAGCGTTGGTTTGCATGAAGGCCGTAGTTGAACGAAAAGAAGGGCTAAATGTCCTGGAAAGAAGTCAGAAGATTTCGTATTCGATTCTGAGCGTTTTTCCAGGCGTTCACGTCTCTGGCCGTAGGCAATCTCATGCAAAGGATTTTACGTGTGAAACAAAAAATTTGAGTAGTCGTGGGAACATCTCGAAGCAATATCCTCTTCGCCCACTGACCATTAACGTAGCCTGGTAGGGAAGTCCCCCCCCCCCCCCACCGCAAATCGGTATATCGAAGGCTTAGAAACGGGAAATGAAGGAGAAGGAAACGGGGAAACATGAGAGGACATAACGTAAAAGCCCATAACCAGTGAAGTTGGGAATAATTGGAATACTCGCGCACTAAGTGGGCCTCAAATGGTTCTGATGGTAATGAGGGTGAGGTACGAGCAAGCCCGCTTTTTTACGGCCCCTACAGAGTTAGAGGTCACCTATCCCCTCCCTCTCCCCTTTTCCCCGCGTCATTACTTCTGTGAGCCGAGGGAAACGCGAGAAGCAATGCTACAACCGGAAAATCGTCTTGCCCCCTCTTACGTACTCGTCAAGGCTGGGGGCTACGGCGCCTGCCACTAGCCCCTTCCCCCCATGGCGGAAGCTACGTCATCCCATCTCATGGTCATTACCTAATCATTTTTTACACTGTTCCTCTCATTACTTACTCGATTCATCTTCAGTGGTCTAGCTGCCGTGATTTCACACTGACGCTGCACAAAACGCATTATCTGATTGGTGCTATTTGCCTTCATCCTAATGATACTGTGTAAGTTCTTCTTTATTTCGAGTGAAAGAGGTTTTCTCTCATATTATCGTTAATTTATAAAAGATAATAATTATATTTCCAACTGGGGGTGAAGTTACGAGATGCGATTACTGGCTACAGATTACGTCAGTCCACCTTTGATTTTTGATTCGATTCGATTTATACGGATTCATGAGCCAATGAGGCAATCAAGAACCCTTGGCTGTATCGAAACTGGAAATGGCAAGATTCCTTCAAAACGGTAAGACCGTTGGGAGGAACCAAACCGAAACGAGTGGGTGTTCAAAAGTGTGTCTAATATTGCAAAAAAAACCAAAGGCCATCTGAGGCGACCTGTGAATCAAATGCAATCGCCAAATACAGGTCAGAAGACGCCACCATTGTGTCAGCCCTATCCTAAAATACCTTCACATGCCATACCCGAAGAGAGCAACCCTAGTCTCAGGTATCAATACATACAATCTCTTCCAGCTTATCTTTATACCTCCAAATGCCAAGTTGAGAAACACTTTGATTCTCAACTGCTCGACGGCTCTGAGATTATCGCTACTGTTTTTTTTCCGCACTCTAACCGCGTATCCTGGAAAGACACTTAATCGGATACCCAAGCTAATCCCATCATCCCCACCCCGGCCGACACCATGAATTGGGCAATACAACATGTGGTGTGCAAAGAGGACGCATTCCATTTCCAACATGTTCCCGCGCCCCCCACGAGGGGGACCTACCCTGGCCAGGGATGGCTTCGGCATCACCGTCTCAGCGGTATGGTATTGGTGTACTGACGCAGGTATGAACGATCAACATCACAAGTCATCATGTCTCACCTTCCGTTCGTTCGTTCGTTCGCTTCCTTTTCGTCACGATCACTCATACTTCTAAACCGTACATGTGATCAGAGGTTTGAAATTTGGTGGTTAATGAAGCATGTCACTGACTAGCTGGTTACATTTTGTTTGCATAATCTGATTAGATTTTAATTTTACCTACACCCCATCGTCTCCCCACTCGTCCCATTGAACTCCTGTAAAGAGTTGTTTACTTACTCCCTCGAGCTTGCAGTGCACGCATCAGGGTAGAAGGAGGGGGGGGACTGTTTAATTCGTCTGTCAATCACCTTCTATGAATGTAGGTGATGGCGAACTTTCCCACTTTTGTCCCAAGTGTGTTTCCATCCAAACACTGTTCACTTCTACACCGGCCTAGGAATGATTTGTGTTGGGTACACATGCAGTTTTGTTGGGTACAATATAGCTTAATACAGGCCCTAGGATGAGTTGTTGGTCCTTTGTGCTGGACACTGTTAGCAAAAATTAGGCTAATTTGGTAGACATGTTCCAAGCCTTCAAGGTTATGATAGAGGTCAGTAAAGGTCAATTAATGTACCAACAATAATGTGGATTGGAGAAGAACACGCAGTGTTTTTCTGCCACGGAATTGCCGTCCGCAGCTATCGAGAACGTTTGCGATCGACCTGCGCTTGTTTTATGGGTACTTGCGGTACATAGGTCGATACCGACCTTAGTCAGCTGCGTATCCTACTCCATTGGCCCGTTTCCATGGCCGCGTCGGGCGGGCGGGCCGGCGGGGCCGTCACGAGGACAACGCGAGTCACCTGTTCCCATGCACGCGGTGGGCGGGCGTGGCGGTTTTCTTTTCCTCGGAATCACGCACCTAGTGTGTATACTGCGCTATATATTTTATCCTGATTATTTTGTGTTATTATTGTTGTTGTTGTGGTATTATTATTATTATTATTAATTATTATTAGTAGTATTATTATTAGTATTATTATTATTATTATTATTCATTATTATTATTATTATCATCCATTTATAAAACCGATGCATAGGCCTATTAGTGTTTAAACCTCAACACCGGTGTTTATTTCTTAGATATTGTCTAATGTCAACCGATGGCGCCTAAAAGCAATTAAACTTCACACTTGCAGTTTTGGAGATTTGATTACATAACTTGACACATCAGTGGTTTAAACATCGAATATGTTGTTTCAAATAGTGTTAAAACTGGAGAGAATTTGTATAAGAACTCATTACGAGTGTTTTTAAACAGTAGGAGTGTTGGCGGCAAACGCCGCCCGCCCTCCCGCCCCGCGTGCATGGAAACGGCTCCATTGAAAATAACAGTGAGCGATTTTAAGAGACCCGCTCGCCCGCCCGGCCCGCCCGCGTGCCTGGACGCCCCTTTACAACAGAATATTCGATAGTACCATTAATGTGGAGGGTTAATTACCACACGACTGACAGCATGCCATATTCCACGTTTCCCTCTGTTCCGAATTTCTCTCTGGATCTCCCAGGGAGGAGAAAGGCATATTTTTTAGGGCCTTCGGTATGACCGAAACAGATTTTCGATCTCCCAGGTGGGAAGCTGGCGTTCTCATGGAACATCGTCTGATATTGTCTGATCGCAATGTATTCGACGGCCCTTTCCGGAGGCGGAGAAACCTTCTCTGCTCATTCCCCAGTTGAATCTCTTCTGATCTTCCCCTAAGAGCCTACGATGATCTTGTTTTTGTTTTACATAATGACTTGACGGTCTGTGTACTGAGTCTTACAGGTATCTGCCTACCTATTTCAACACCTATGTGTTTCTGATTGCTCCCCTCATATGTACGGTATGACATATTATTTGTGTCCATGTGCTCTTGCAGCTAGGAAGAGCGCGACTAACTAACTTATATTTAATTGGGTTACGTTTCAGTCGACGGTTTGTGATAGATGATAACGTTATTAGCCCTCAAAAAAGGGACCTTTAGTGTGCCATATGCGCTATGAGCTAGTCTAACTAACCTATCAATGTCCAACAGGTCATTGTCAAGCGTGCCGCCCTTACAGCCAGTAGCGTCGCTCTTACTAAAAACATAATAATAAACTAATATAATAATAATAATAATAATAATAATAATAATAATAATATAATAATAATAATATAATAATAATAATAATAATATAATAATAATATAATAATAAATAATAATAATAATACTAATAATAATAATAAAATAATAATAATAATAATATTATTATTATTATTATAATTAATAACAATAATACATTTATACAGCGCTAAATACAACTCACGAAGAGCAACGATCTGAAGCGCTTACAAAGTAAAACATTAAAAAATGCCTGAGGGAAGAGAAAAAGCTTCAGTCGCGACTTGAAGAGGGGAAAGTGGCATGTATTTCTGTAGCAAGAGGAGGAGAATTCCAATCTATCGATTCTCTCCACAGGTAATTGTCCAGCGTGCCCTTGCAGCGAAGAGCGTCTCTCACGCCAAGGGTGGATGTATCTTCGCCGCATTCTTGAAGACCCTTCCCCTGTTCCTAATCGTCATTCCGGAAGGATCAGCGTGTTCTATTCGTGGATGCGGGGCCTGCATTGATGAAGACGTCTGTATGGAAAATCTGTCAGCACCCACCGGCTGTACAACATAGCATACCCGAAACTGGTCATCCATATTATGCCAAAAGTAGGTCGTTCTCTTCATCGGAAAAGTTACTCGAGTAGAGTACAATTTAACAAATGAAAGTGAGAAAATGGTTATGAGCCGGTTTCCTTATTTTACTGCAGTGCCGTGTAACCAAATTGCATCTTTCCTAACAACGATCAACACCGTCTCAATCATTTCAACATCACGTCACACATCACACATCACATTCTAACCGAGCGGCTGCAAGTTGGTATTAGCGTCGGCTTCCACGGGCGGACCGGGGTTCGTATTATCCCGGTCGGGTTCATACCAAAGACTTAAAAAATGTCACTGTTGCCTTCTCACTGGAGTCAGCCAAGGGAGCAAGGGACAAACAAGGGTAGGCAATTTGCAAAGTGCCGTCTGAGTGTGATTACCCCCCACACCCGCATTGGGTACCGCCCAAAGAGGCATTGCCTTATTCGTGTACTTGGTGAGGGATTCGCAGCTATCAATAGGTACAGTATCAGGTCTGCCTCCTTTGCTGGGCCGTGGAATACGAAACGATCCTTGCTGGGAAGTAGCCTATACCATACCAAAAAGAAAGAAATATTACCCCGACCATCGTCATCACATTAATTTTTCATCATCTTTGCTATCATCATCATCATCACCATGGTCATCTTCATAATCGGAGCCATCATCGTTATCATCATTAGTAAATCAGCATGAAATCGCGTCATTATCATACCCACATAGTGGCGATAAAATCAACTCCATCAACGCAGCCATTATTATAAGTAGATATGTTTCCTTACTTTACTGTCATAAACAATTGCCTTTTTCGTTACCTCAATCGCAGTCATGATGCCCATCGAAATTACCATCATTATCACCATCATGGCCCATCTTCCCGGCATTTTATCATTGAAAACAAAAACAATC
This sequence comes from Sclerodactyla briareus, assembly GCA_026419785.1. Lineage (NCBI taxonomy): Eukaryota > Metazoa > Echinodermata > Holothuroidea > Dendrochirotida > Sclerodactylidae > Sclerodactyla > Sclerodactyla briareus. Next base: position 20,241 of record JAODTK010005918.1, read on the forward strand.
ATCAACATCGTCGTCAACATCATCATTATCATCTTTGTTGTCGCCATCATCAGCGATATCACCTGTCATCACATTCATCTTTCATCATCTCAACATCATCCTCACCGTGATAATCTCCATTATCGATATCATCATTGTTATCATCATTATCATCAACATTATCTCTCTTTCATCACCAAATATGTACTAGTATCATCAACAAATTGTACTGGTGGCACAGTCTCTGCTGCATCCACGCCATATCACTATTTAGATCTTATCACTCGTCTGTATCATCATTATCATCATCATCGCCATCGTCGTCGATACCATCAGCTATCATTGCCTTCCATCGCCCAATTAGGTGATTCACAATAGAACGTTCACAGCCTTATCGTGAGGCCTTATCAGCGATATATTTACTAGTTGTAATAAAATAAAAATGAGTGTTCCCCTTAGCCACATTGATTAATGGTGGTTCTTTTCGCCAGTCACACTAAGGAATGAAACAAGGGATTGTACAAGCTACCGAGTAACGAAATTAACAGTCGCGGGCGCTGCTAGGTAAAAATTGTCAAACCGTATTTTATTCAGATCAAGACCTTCATGAGCAACAACTGCCCCATCTTTATCCTTGAAACATAAAATAATATGTTGTATTCGTATCAATTCCTGCAGTGTCTCTCGTCAGTCGTCATCGTGTTTCATGTAGCCAAGCCTCTCAGTTGCGCCACCTATTAAATTTCTTTTCCGTTTTCAGGTTTGAAAGGGCTGATGCTTGCTGTTGTCATGAGTGGTTTGATGAGCTCATTAACCTCCATCTTCAACAGCAGTAGTACCATCTTCACCATCGATGTCTGGAAGAGGATTCGACCTAATGCTAGCGAGACGGAGATGATGGTTGTTGGAAGGTGAGAGCAGGGGACATTTTTGGGAGTTCGGTTAGTAGAGAAACTGTATTTGGGCCTAATTTCACAAGATAGTCCAATATATCGCGAAACTGGTATCTGGCAAAATCAAAGAGGCGACAGCAGCTGGAGTGACCCCACCCGTTTCCCCAGTAATTGCATGTCGGCCAGGTGTTATTGCAGCGTGTAATATGGGGTGAAGTATTCAATCTCACAGATCACGAACCCGTCCTCGTTTTTTGATTACAAAGAGAAACCGACTCATCGCGGTGTTCAGGTTGCTACTTTTTCATCTTCGAGGACGCTGGGAACTTTAGGCAGAATCGAATTGTTTGGTAAGACATGGCGCAATTTCCTTTATTTTTGCCAAACACTGTGATACTATGACACTGTGCAACTGTGCGATAAAATTGGTAAAAGGAGATACATTTTGCGTTATTCAATTTCATTGGTCCTATGGCTGAACCTGGGTCCTGGAATAAAAAATCCTGAACACCCCCAATACCCTCTATACCAAGAGGATCATTTACATGTTCCCTACTTTCGAAGGAATCATGCAAATGCCATATGAATTTAACCAAAAACGTTGTTAAAACGGTATGAAAAAGTTTCGTTTAATGTGTTGCGGAGATCAATTTGGCGTGTAATAATGATTTTATAGGAAAGAACATGTTCGCAACATTCATCCGGTATAACAACGATATGCACATTAAAACGTGAAACAAGTCAAGTACATTAGAAACGTCATAACAAAGTTTTAATAACTCACATTAAACGTTATTGCAGCATTTTTTGAAGCTCTTTTTAAAATGTATGAAACATTTTCGTGTTTGCTGGAGAAAAACTCTGTATGCAGTTTTGAATAACATCTGTTTATTCACTACACTACACAAATTTCCTATTTGACGTTCTCTGAAATGTTATTCCTTCCCTATCAGATCAAACAATTAGAGATATACTCCGAGACCTTCATAGAGGATTTGAATAATGAGGGCTGCCTCGTCTACCTGCATGTAAGACGCAAATGTTTGTTTTGTGGTATTGCATTATTCACGTGCGAGGTAGGCCGCCACCTCACACAGCAATAACCTCTTGTGAGGACAAAGATTCAATTCACTTTCTGGTCCCTCCACTTTTCAAAGTGATTATGGTATAATTTCTTTCACGAATATATTGATACAATGGTTGTAACAAAGTTACAAAGCGGAGGAGCAATTCATTGGTGCACCCTCGAATCCTGAACGAAAACAGCTTATATAAGTTAAAATACGGATATAGACCATGTATAAGGTTACGGTGGCGGAGGGAGGCGATCAGGGCGGTAGGATAAATCGGGTTCTCTTCCTATGATTCACCTTGCTGCCTTGTAATGATGACGTACAGGTTTCTATCAACCCCTCTCTTTATCTTTAGTGCGAAGAAACATGTGTCTAAGGCAATGGAAACCAATTTTGTCCGATATGGTGTTAAACATGTTTGAAATATTTATTTAAAAGCTAATTTCAATTGGTAGACTCTATACATAAATGATATAGACTATGAAACATATGTGATGCGACGTGACAGCCTGAGTCGGTAGCGCTTCGGACTGCACCAACTGACGCGAAGACTTTTCCGCAGACCTTGATAAAAAAAGTGGTCTTGAAACAATTGTTCGACGGTTCTTACTTGTGAAATGAAGAACTTGTGAGATGACTTGTGAAAATTAGCGCGCAACGTATTTAGTAGCCCCATCGGGGAATTACTCTGGGGGACAAAATCAAGTGACAACTCAAATGGTGTCTCGACGCGGAACAGCGCTATAGTAGCACCAAATAACATGGGAAAGAGGGAAGAAACGGTTTCGAAGAAAAGTTGCTAATGCCTGAACCTCTGGTTTGGAAATACATTGGTTCTCATGAGTCGGAATGGGCGCGGCTCCCCACGTTTAAAGTACGTATCTTTTCAGGATACTAGTTACAGAGTCCGCGGTGAGCGTACGGTACAGTGGTATATCTGGGTCACCCGTCAAGGGGGGGCGGTGGGGGTAGGGTTGCGGCGGATGGGAGCGAGGGGTGGGGGCTCTGGAATGTGGAGAAAGTAGTCCTCACCAGCCCCCCCTCCCGTATCAGCAAACTGGTCATGGTACCACTAACAAAACTGCGACTAGGTGCAGATGCCGTATGCGATATGGTTTAATTCAAATCGGATTCAGACAATCTGGAACTGTTTTGCACCGTGACTGTATACAATGTGAGCCTTGCATCACCCTCGATATTTTGTAATCCATTCTAAAGTGTAGGTAATCCAGTGTGTCTTGGGGGCTTACGTTTAGTTAAAATTGGGTGAGGGCATTTTGTAACACCATATTAGGTTTACCTTGTTGTCACACTTGTAGTTAGGCTGCAAAGAGGGCGGTCTGATCGGACTGAAGCTTACAAAGAGAAAACTCTAATCGAATTTGATTTTTACCTCTTGTCGGTAATGGTTGACTGTTTCCCATCGCCTCCTTAAACAATGATCCTACTAGATCTTAAAGAAATGAATGAAAGGCTGATTCTTTTCCTCCAGTCACGCATATAGCCTATATCAAGTACACTACCTGTTATTCGACAAATCCAAGCCAAACCCCAAAAAATGTCCCGGAGTAGTTGAGAAAAAAGGGTGATTTCTCACTGATGTTGCAATTATGGGGACCGCCATACAGGGGCTTAAATACGGGTGTGTGATGTGTGGGGGTGGGGGGGGTGACACTCCTTGAAAATCATTGATCATTCGGCAAATAGAGACGGCCGAACTTGGTAAATGTTGCCATTTACCACTTTGACCTAATACATTACAACCTTTTAAATTTTACCCACAAATGTTCGAAAACCTTGTCTTCAAGACGCCTCTAAGAGACTGCAAGTTAGCACGTATCTCTACGCACCTACAATTACATGCATTGCTAGCTCCAACGTGTGTTGTTCATTTCATTCACGTTGGGAGGGTCAGGTTTTTCGGCCAACTCCTACCACAATTTCAACATTTATTTATAGACAGCGACCACAGATTGCTCACTTCCTCTTTCTCTTCCGAAGAGTCTTCGGGCAAAATTGGTACTGCTTATTTTAATTTTGTGGGGGCCTACGCTAGGGTTATTTGGGGAAAGTTGTTACCCACGTGGTATGGTGTTATGTTACTAACTGTCTGTTTTGAGAGTTTTTATTGAGTTTGTTGTAGCTGACTTGGTTTGGATCATTCGAGCGTGCATCGCGTCCCGATGCTGAGCCATAGAGAATATATGAAGACCTTGTCCAGTTTTAGCGTTACTCTTTTATTCCTCTATCTTGATTCTCACACGCTGTTTCCACCCTCTGGCATATTTTGAAGCTGCCCGGCCGTGAAAAATCCTGGATCTAGTTCAAATCCCTCCATTCATGCACCCTCAATAGTGAGTGAATCAGCGAGTTGTCCATCTTATTTTACTGATGTCCCTTGCCTCATTTTCATAGAATTACATATTTTTTCTAAGATACTAGTATCAAAGTTATTTATTCTTCTCAGGCACTTTTGTGGATTACTTTTAGGCAGGGGCGGCAACCATGGCACAGCCCCCCCCCCCCCCCTCCGAAACGGAGAAACTCGGAGTCAAAGTAGGAAAAATAGGTGCGTTGCACGTTTTTAATAGGTATTTCATGCTAGAATCTCATACTAGGATAGTAACCATTTCGCAATCTAGGGGGTTTCAGGTTTGCACAATTTCCCCCCAAAGGAGGGGGAACCCTTAGACCCTTCCCCAGATCAGCTTATCAACAATATCACTTGAAAAAGATCCCCCCGTCGGGACCCACAGCCCCTTCCACAACAGCGCCTGCCGGCCGCCCCTGCCTTCAGGACCTACCGCCCTCTGAGGCCATCACTGTTTGCCTATGATTGAGCAGTCCTCTTGAATTTTGTATTTATTTCGGAGAAATATTATGCCCAGGAAAAGACATGAGCTGAAAATCCGGTTCAAGTAAAAACATGTCAAATGTGGGTTTTGGCATAGGGAGTTAGGGTTAGTGTCTGAAATTTCGGTCCGTCACTGGATCCCCCTCCGGAGAAATTCCTGGCGCCACCACTAATTTCTTTTTTTTTTTGGGGGGGGGGGGCGAGGATATACACTGGTAACTGTGTTTGGAGTTGGATACCGATAACTTAGAACGAGTCATGAGTTGCCGTTCCGGGCACCTGGGGGGGGGGGGTTAACACCCCGAAATTTCCTTGTTCCCTCCGCGCCAACCGATGGTGGCGCTCCCCTTAGATAGTAATCTCAACCATTTTCGGGCAAAAACTCTCTGCCCCCCAAGTTACGTCAACCCCTTACGCCTATGCTAAGTGCCTCTGCCTGAATTACTATACCGATACCTAAACTTCGGCATCGAGTGGGAGAAGTTTCTCTAAGCCTAAAGCAGGAGACGTTCTTACATTCTGTCATGAACCAAGACCGACTACGGGACCTATTGACACTGGTTGTGCAGCGTGATCTCACAAATGACAATGACTTGGATGCAATTGTTGATCGGTGGGCAGAATTGCCTACGTTTGGTCGCCTTATCAGTTTTCTAACGGGGGGTCAACCGATATGGAGGTCGGCGTAAATAGGCCAATCTTTTTTCCCACACTTGTTATGTTGATATATGTAAGGCATTTTGTTCGTGCTCCCCTAATTTGCATGTCCCAACGTGCATGTTTAAATCGTCAGATTGTTAAAAAATCTAATTGTATGTATGTTGCGATGTGCATTCTGGAACTCCTGGTAAGTGAAAAAGAACTCTTTCCACTTCACAGTTGCTCAATGATAAGAATCTCTACATGTCGAAAAATCGACGTACAATACAGTGGCAGCGCCAGCGGGAGCATTCCCCCCTCCGCCCTCCCCTGTCGGGGAGCAAAGCGGAGAAACGGGGGTCGGGAGAAAAGTAAGAAAAAATATGTGCGTTGCACACGTCCGGGGTGAGCATGACAAGTAGCGTCGCTAAGGGGGGGGGGGGGGGCAGAGGGCACGTCCCCCCTCGCAAAACTCTGTTGTTCTCTTCCCCTCCCCCCCCCAAAAAAAAATGAGATTCGCGATTTTCGAAAAAAATTCTGTAGTCAGTATTCGACTACCAGTTTCAATTAGATCTGGCGAAACACAAACAAAAAATATCATCCAAGAACAGGCGGATTGTACTAAGTTCGCCCGATGCGGTGAAAAGTTAAAAAAACGTGTACTAGTGGTTGATTTCGTCCCGTTGCTTTCCTGTCCTCTCCGCATCACTTATGGGAGTTCTCCCATTGTGGCCCCTAACTCATACATATCTGTGGGGTGAAATATGGAATTAAACACAACCTTCTCATTGACCTTGAAAGCTACAGTCCACAACCGCTTTGTTTGATTACTAAACCCTTTAACCTCCGGTCCGTCCTCCTCCCTCGACCACGCGCGATTTGAAACTGGCAATAGCTTAGGGTATCAGACTGCTTCAATTTGCCAACGCATGTTTACTCCAGGTAACTACTGCTGACGTCATATCATGGTTGGGAGAGTAGAGCTGAAGATAGCTCTGAATGTCCTAAATTTTCTGGTGAGATCCCTTTCCCCCAGATGTGCCCGGGAAAACCCAGAAAAAAATTACGCGCTTCGCGCGCACTGGGGAACAGTAGTGTGGAGCACAAAGTATTGAACATTCTGGCGAAAAGTCGGGGCAGCATAAGGGCCCGAGGTCTTACAAAATATTACAATTTTCAACACCGATTACAGAATTTGTGAACACAAAAGGCCCATATTTTGAAGCTTGACAATGCGCTAAATGCTTGGGAGAGGTCATTTCCGACTCTGGGGGGCTTGCGCCAACCAAAAATTGTCACTTGTGCGCTCCGCGCCAACCTATGGTGGCGCTACGCTCAAGATAGGTATTCTCTCACTCCCCCCCCCCCCCCACTAAATGTTTGTGGCCCCTGTGGCCCCCCTAGTGCAAAGTCCCCATGGTGCGCCAGATTCGCTGATTAAGAAGTAATCATCGAAAAACAAAGGGTCCCTGCATATTGCAACGCGAATTACCACGCTAAAAGGAATAGGGGTCGACATTCGTCATACGAGCCCGTATGTTTCCCGTTGGTGCTTCAACTATGGCGGCCCCCATATATTGGGTTTTTCCTCACTTTTATCAATATTTATGGGGACTTTACTGAAATCGATGTCCGTATCAGGGTTCAAAGAGTATCAATAGACCATCCCATTCAGTAGAAATTCAGCCTTCTATCCTCCTTTAAAGCACTTCAATCTCCATATATATGAGCTGCTTGGTAACAATGACCTTCTCCACGTCATCACACTGTTGAATCATATTTCGTCGAAAGACTGATTTTCACCTTCACGTGCGTATTGCGTATCTATTTAATCCTAGCTTATACCAGGGGTTGATTTTGCGGCATTGAATTGTAGTTTAATAGATACGAAGAAACGAGCCCGGTGTTACTGGAGAGTTGAGGCCGGGGGGAAATGGGAGCCACATACTACCATTGAGTTCTCCCAGCGATTACTCACCACCCCATGTATTGGGTTCCACCACTTCCGTTTTAAAGAAAGAAGTTTGACAGAGAGCAACACGCTGACATTTTTTTGTTAATGTTTTCCTACCAATTGAACCCCAATACCCTCTAACGATAGTGAAAGTTCTTGCTCAAGTAACAGATGGATCGCATCTCCAATGGCTGAATTGTTAGATCAGATCCATCAGCAATTATGCCTCGTCACGAACTTAACCACCATGCATGGATCGATACATTAATCTTGTTGGTTCCATAAACAGCAGCAGACGCAACACATATATTGGTATGATGACTTTCGTACACGTTGTGCATACTATAGCGAGTTGTAATTCTAGGACGGACGAGTTACAGCATCGTGTGTTCCGACGAAATCACTGAAGACAAGTGATTCACTGGATAGAATATTGTGCAAGTTTCGTAATTGCCGCTTTAGAGTTATAATTGTTCTGGTGAATTCTCCCTATTCTTACCTCCTCCGTGGGAAGCAGTTGGACTGACGTTCTCCCACGGTTATATTGATCATGATCGATGTTAACGATGATATAATACCCACTCTTTGTCGAACTTGTGCGATTCCTTACGCTTACTGTGTTGACTATTAGTTGTGTTGCCGGGACAGACACGACAGACTAGACTGATCACCGAATACCACTAGGATACTCCACTCGTGTCCGCCTAACGGCTGGGTAGAAATATCCAGTGACACGCTTGCCACATCAACGTCTGTGCATTATTGGGAGAGAGATCATCTCTAAACCATCGTTTCTCTCTTGCAGAGTGTTCGTCTTGATTATGGTGGCTATCAGTATTCTGTGGATCCCGATTATCCAGGCAGCTCAGGGAGGCCCGTCTCTTTGACTACATCCAGGCCATCACGAGCTACCTGGCCCCTCCCATCTGTGCCGTCTTCGTCTTAGCTGTGTCGTGGGGACGGATAAACGAAGAAGTGAGTTCAGTCTTCGGGACTCATATCGAACTACGAGCACCATGGGCTATTTCTTGCGTAGCTGGACCCTCTTAATTCATGGACATTTTTTTACGAACAATTGGGTTTGACCCTTCCCTGTCCTAGCACGATGAGGGCATTGGTAGCGAGAGTGTACATCGATTACGTATGCAGTTACCTATATCTGTATATGAAACCTTCTGTTTTTAGTTCCTGTCAATCGGTATCACGTGACGAAAACTGAGGTCAAACTCTTTTTTCGTGTATTTAGGTGCGTGCGGCGCACGTTGTGGGGGGGGGGTGTGTAAGTGTGTGTGAGTGTGACACTTTCTTCTTAGCAGCTTTCTCCGAAACGGCAGACCGATTCCACTTGTGTTGCTGTTGGTTTCAGTGAAACCTATTGAATGCGGTCTATCGTCGCGTTGGTCCTGAAATGTTTAAAATTAGGGAATGGGTCCTTGGAAGACAAATCATTTGTCTAATTTGCCTAAGGTTAGTTAGGCAATGTAACTCACGTGTCCAGCAAAAACTTAATACTCCTTTGATAGACATGGTTAACAGTCAGTCCCAATGGATTATAAATTTGTCACTGAATAGTGATATTTATAGCTAGCGCCCTTAGCGGCTGGCCAACCCTATACACTTCTATATGTTTCAAATTTTGTGATATTATTCGCTCTCTTTCTTCCGACCTCGAAGATTTTTGTGATTGAAACATGCTTTATGCAAAATGCAAAATAAAAACCATGATCGCTAAAAAGGAGCGACTAGCGGTTCCTGAAGTTGTTGTCGCTAATTTTTCTTGACATGGGTATATAGTAACATGAATGAGAGAAGAGATAGCTGAGACAATGAAGAGAAAATAGACGTTGATTAAGAGGAACCTCCCGCGGCTATAAATATACCATCGTAATATATTTTTCCACCTTTTCCGATGCAACGTAACATTGTATTTTACTCTTATCTTTTCCATCACCAGGGTGCCTTCTGGGGGTTGATGTTTGGACTAACTTCTAAGGTATGATCCGTATGTCCTCGATTTCGTCTTCCTGCTCCCCAGTGCGGACAGGCGGACCTAAGGCCTGGTATCCTGGCCAGATGGCATTTCCTCTATTTTGGAATCTTCCTCTTTGGTGTCGTCTGCATCTTTACTATCATCGTCAGCCTTCTGACAGAACCACTCCCTGAACGTTAATGGGGAGTATCGATACCGCCGCGATTGTGAATAGCTCACGATGTCGCTCTGCGATCTCAAAGATAGATAGATAGATAGATAGATAGCTAGATAGATAGATAGATAGATAGATAGATAGCTAGATAGATAGATAGACAGACAAATCAACTTTATTGCATCCAGTATGAAAATTACATGCTTGCAGATAAAATACAGTGAGATCTAGAAACGATAAAATACAACAAACAAATAAATAATAGAGCAATGGGAAAAAAATCAAACATATAAAATCGGACATAAGAATGTGAACACATACACGTCGTGACAATGCGCGCGAAACAACACAGAGTGGCAAGAGACGGTAACGTATAAAAGTTTAAAATCAATTAGTAAGTATGAGAGATGAACCCAATGGATAAACGAAGGCAAGAGATTACCGAGTAAAAGATGAATTGAAGATTGTGACCGATTGCCCCACGAAAATCAAAGGGTAATGATCCGTTTGAGCTCTAGGTGGTCTCCGCTACGAGGGATAATGCAACCGACGAATCTGTATGTAAGGGGTGGTCCGGGTCTCAAAGAACTGGGTGAAGCTTATCTCTAAGTCTAGGATTCCATAGATGCGTATGCGTATGTGAAAAAAATCGCCAATTTACGTCATCTGAGCGGGGGCCAGAGTCTGAATATGTCCTATTTAGTTTGAAAAGATAAATATTGGTTCCATGGAGGCGAATAATTATAAATAAAGACAAACCAACACGAATAGGTGAAATAAGCATATGTACCAATGCGTATACGGATTCTTACCACCGCGAATGAATTATATGGAATATCTTCCTTAAAAAGCCAATCAATGAAAATATGCATGGACTGCTGCATTTGTATGGTCTTTTCGCATACACTCATAGTGTTTTCTCTTCTGAGATAAACGTTCGGTTTCGTAAATAAGTGTTTTTTCACATCCAGCCCGGATACGCATACGCATCTATGGAATCCCAGCCTAATGCGACTTTCGTACTTCTCGGCAACCGTGGTCGTATCTTCTAAAACTTTCATGCATGTCTTATTCGTGTTGCCAACCCACGAAGTCATATAGTATGCCCAAACACTTGCGAATTATAGAGTTATAAAATACAAGTAAAATGTTCTGGTTCACGTTGAAAGAGTCCAAAGATGAATTGTCCGTGGTCTAGTCCGTGAGCAGTACTTGCGGTCTTCCAGGCGTTTGGAAACATAATGGATAAGTCCATCCCACTTCAGCTGATCATCAATATTACACCAGGTATTCGTATTCACTAACCCACTCCACTGCTTTATTTTCGATAAGAACTGGTACAGGCACCACAATGTTTACTCTACAAAAGTCTAAAATCAGTACCTTCGTCTTAGTGACATTCAAACGGAGGTAGGCCTAGTTCCTCTTACATTCTTCAACAAAATTAACAATCTGTTTACGGTAGCTTCTGTCATCGTCGTTTCTAATCAGACCAACGAGAGCAGTGTTCATCGCGAACTTGACCAGCGACTGTTTGCTCGGTGAGGAACGTACCCGGAGGTATATGAAGTTAACGGGAACAAAGCTAAAGCAGTGCCCTATGGCGCTCTTGTGCTACAGTTGATGATGTCATATGTAACACCACGGCCGATACGTACAATGCGAAAAAATAATGAGTAGTATAAAATCCATAGAATGTGGTACACTGAGTCAAGAAACATATTACGAGCAGAGACTTTACCGAGTCCTCTAGATGAGAGTGTGAACAAAATTGCATCGTCAGTGTTGCGTCCCTTCTTGTATGCAAACTGGAGATCATTTGTTAGATTGACGGTCAGCTTCCTGATATGTTGCAATACAAATCGTTCACAAGATTTCCCATGGTAGCTATGGAGCTATGGTGATGGTTGGGTACCGGAATGATGCAGGATTGTTCCATAGACGAGGGATGCACTGGGTCTTAAAGCCCAAGTTGAAAATATAGGTGAAGGATATTGACATTGATGGTTACATTTTCTCAAAACCCGGCGTAAGAGTTGTCCGGTCCAGCTGACTTTGATGTGTTATCTCGGCGTACTTATCCACTGTGATGTTTAGAAATGGCGCGGACTCCTCGAGAATACGGTCGACCTCATCCGTAAAATCATGGCAATCGAACCTGTTATAAAATGAGTTCAATCGATTTGCATGGGTCTGGAAGGATTCTGGTATCAAGCGATGCTTCGAGCTACTCTTAGTATAACCGCCCATCAAACGCATGCCAGTCCATACATCCCTGATGTTGTTTGTTATTTTCCTGATATACCTTCTGTAAGCGTCTTTCTCTAGTCTAATCACAGCGTTAATCTCCTTCTGAATCAGTTTCAAGTCATGTTTATTACTTGGTGGCGTCAACAAACATTTTCCAGACCTTCCGATCGAGACAGTCTTTTTAAGGTTGTTCCAGGGTTATAAATCCGCCGTTGTTGATAGAAATTACCTGCGGCTTTTCACGCTGGACGAAAGGCTTGTATCATGGTAACAGGACTACGAGGTCATGGTGGGCTTCACTAAGCTTAGTAAACGGGGCTGATACATTAGCAGCGTCTTTGATGTTGGTGTAACAAAGGTCCAATGTCGGTTCACCACGTGTTGGACAATTCACGTGTTGATCAATCTGTAATCTAGGTTTTTCAGTGACTCCATGTCAAAGTCTCCATTGACCACAACAATTAGGCACACGGGGGCTTTAAGCTTCCAGACCATCTCTATTCATCAAGAATTGAGGAAAAATCATGAGATAGCTTTCTTCGGTTGAAAAAAAAAATCGGAAGATTCGGAACGTAATTAACTGATATGGAACAGCCTCAAATGGCTTAGGAAGTGTCATTGCCTGCTATATAGGGGTCTTTCAGGCTCAACATTGTCTCACACGACCCGCGCCAGCCAGTGGGCGACCGCTACGGCCTAAAATAGTCGGTCGCAGCCCTCCCGAAATTAGTACGCCCCCACTGCTAAGATTATGGCTACGCCACTGTGCGTTCTAACTATTTTCTTTAACCCCATCCGGGTATTTGAGAAATTGACGCCCACCTGCCCCCATTCAGTATCGGTCTGGATCCGCCCTTGACAACCAGTAGTTGTTCACACTACTATCCTGGTTGAAAGTGCACACACCCCAATTATGTCAGAGTTTACATTGGAGCGCTATACGAACATTAGAAAATTATTGTGTCATCAGCAAGATAACTCATTCGCTAATTAATTCATAGTGGATTGGTCGCTCGCAAGCCTATAGCCAAAGGAAATTTCCCTTCATTTCCTGGCGTTTCTGCGTTATATTTGCCGATAGAAGTATTCATCAGGCCTCATTGCCCCTGTTCACAGACCAAAGGTCTAACCTTCTGGACCAGGAAAGAACAGCTGGAGGGCAAGGGAGAGTCCTCTGAGATGACCCGTCAGGATAAACATGATCAACCACGAGAAGATGTACAGGAGGATGAAGGTAAATATAGTGGTGTATGGTCCTTTATCTCATTTTCTCCTCCTTTCTCAAGAATCAACAGGGAATGGGTAGGAAACAAACAAACATCGCAGTAAGGGAAGTGGGCCAGTTGTCCGTCACTGGAGAAGGCGCATAAGGCGCCGCTGAACAATCAGCAATCCCATGCGTGAAAAGAAGAAACACAGAAAAGACGAGGCCAATTCGGTTGTGATAAACATGCGATTATATAGACTCCCTTGTGTAAATCTGGACTTTTCTAATCGAACAATCATGGAGAGCAGTAGCAAATCATGGAGAAGTATCTACTTATTTCAGGTTCCTCTACTTCCTCTATTTGCTTTTTAAAGATGAAATTAAATTTATGTTCAGCAATCACATGTTCCGAATATGATACTGATTCTGTTAACAAAAAATGACGAGGAGAGTAGAAAATAAACTTGAAAATTGAAAAAAGGCAGAAAATCAGAAATAAAAAAGAGGAGAAGAAAAATGGAGAAATAGAATAGGGAGGAGAGGAAAACGAATACACTGTGAAACGGGAAACGGAAGAGGTCCGTCCAATGACTAAGAACAAGTATGTTCCCTTAGGAGGGCGGGAGAATAGAAGAGCGGTATCAGTGTCCCTGTGCATCACAGGTCCCGGGGTTCGAATTCCAGCCGATCAGCACCGGGCGTTTTTCCAGAAGTGGCTGCATTTGCAGTTCGACTGGCTGTTTTCCTGGTTTAGGTTCCTGTCCTGCGTTGACATGGCTTGGTAATTTCGGGGGGTTGTTTCGGGGGCACTTGCAATAGGTCTCGTCGGTCGGCTGTGAGCAGTCGCGTCGCACATCTTCCGCTCCTCCAGGTTCTGAGAAAATGGTCAGGTCCTGGAGTTCACTGATCGTCCGTCGGATGGGGACGTAAAATTGCGGTCCGGGAGCGGGATTAGTGTCACTCCCTGCTCGATATCATCTGAGCACTAGTCGAAGAGAAGGCCCCCGGAACATTTGTCGCCGGTGCTCATCCACGATCAAAAATTCGGTTAGGGTTCCACGATGTGTCAAATTGGCTTCCTGAACCCGTAGCAATCAAATCAAATCAAAATCAATCAGGTTACACCGCCTCTCCCGACGCGTAGGCCTTTTGAATACGCCAATAGTCTGCGATACTGAAACTGGGGCCTCGGCAAATCCGTGACAAGATGTCGAAATCAGGTGAAGATTGTCCTTCTCCCCCCTGACTGGGAAACCAAGCCATTCAAGACATGAACAGAAAGTAATCAAAAGGGTGCAATCGTCCGTCGAAACTTTTTTTTTTTGGGGGGGGGTGGTCCAAAGCAAGTTGGGGGTCCGAAGCATTGATGGGAATGTTCTTGTGAGGAAGAATACCGTTATGCGTGGATACACTCATGGACCTTGCGGGGGTCCCATCAGCAGTTGCCCTCTTGAGTTATATACCATCAGACCGAGTTGTGTTGGCCACTCGAGTCAGTGCTGTTCGATCGAAATTTATCATTCCTCGTTCATTCTTGCCTCACCCCCTTATTTCAGAAGTCACCTTACGGGAGGAAAGCTCACCGACTGGATCTGCGGGACCGGAAAGACAGAGGAACACGAACCGACTGAGGAGGAGATCGCTGCATTGGAGAAACTATCCAACCTGGAAGAATCTCGCTTGGAGACGATCATTCTCAACCTGGCTGCTATAATCATGGTTGCCTGCAGTATTTTCCTATGGGCGTTTTTCGCTTAGCAAAGCTAGCGCGTGTAGAGCATTAGCCTGGGAAAAGTAGAGTAAAACGAGGGTTACCCACTGATATAGCAAACATGTTGGGTGCCGTATTCCTCTTCCTGCTTCAATAGGTCGATTCGGGTTTAACGAAATGAAAAACTGACCCTAAATCCCAGTTTGCGTTCAAGCAAATATAATATTTTTCCTTTTCGGCGGGGCACGCTCTATCTTGTCCAAAATTTCCAAGACATGCATGGGACAGACATCGGTAAACTGGTGTTTTGAAAAAATGGGCGTTGTTTGATTCCTAGCATTTTGATCTGTCAGGAAACTGGGGTTTAGGAGAAAGGGCGTGTTTCTGATCTAGCAATTTGATTTGTCGAAAAACTAATGTTTTGGAGAAAGGGGCATTTTGATTTGTCTATCGCCATGATTGGGGCATCATAAAATGACCAAGTGGGCGAATGGGTATACCATCATAGTAGATTAACACCACTTTCATTGTTAAACTTACCTGATTACGGGTGTTATGTCAATGTAGAAACATATATTTTCGAAGAAAAATTAAACTTTTTCGGCAACATTAGTGAAACAGTGCCTTAGTGGTTACACTGATAGTTATGTGAATGAGTGTTATGATCGCGCACCACCAGACAACTAGATATTGTGGTTATGAAAAAATCGTAACTATATGCTGTCCACGTGCTCGATGCGAGGTTTCGGGGGCATAACCTGTCAAAGCGAGCAGTGGGCATCAGGGCCAATGTTGGAACAGTTATATAT
Organism: Sclerodactyla briareus; assembly: GCA_026419785.1. Taxonomy (NCBI): domain Eukaryota; kingdom Metazoa; phylum Echinodermata; class Holothuroidea; order Dendrochirotida; family Sclerodactylidae; genus Sclerodactyla; species Sclerodactyla briareus. The sequence continues at coordinate 35,754 of JAODTK010005918.1, forward strand.
TATGTCCCCGCATAATCTGGCGTCAAGTTTAGAGGAAAATACCCCAAAGTTAGGTGCTCCGGAGAAGAAGATTGGCTTCATTCCTGTGAATCGGATTGATCATGATTTCCCAATATCTAGGTAGGGACAAATGAGTGATCCAACTCCATGTGTTCGAAATCAATATGCTGGTAAAAGCACCCTACAGATGATAGAATATACTGGTGACCTCGTGGTAATCATAAACCGAGAAATGCTACTCTAGCATTTCTCTGCATAAACGTGGAGGCTGTCAGTCGACGCCTGGAAAGCGTTCTTCCGATAGTTCTACATCACACCTAATATTTCAGTAGCCCCTGTCCCTATCTCCAACCACGCCAGTTGCTGCATGTGTGTCACTGCAGGTTACTATGGGATATGATCATGAATCCGAGCCAAAAACTGTTATCAATGTCATTGATTCTCTTTCTGTGTGTCATGCACATGATTGGATGAAAGATAGGTTCTTCTCTTTTTTAGCACGAATGAATCATTGTAAACTTCGGAGTGGAAATGCTAACATGTTTAGTACAAAGCAAGCATGCATCGATTATGCGTCTAGCAGATTACGGCAGTTTTGTTTTTCTTTAACACGACTGCGCACCAGAAATAAATTTCTCTAGCAGGTGATAGGCTATAGGGGAATGTAACTTTCGAAAAGGTTGTAAACAGGCATACATATTCCGCATCTCTGTAAACGAGAGAAGATGAAGTCAAGCTTGCGACAGCACGTTATATAAGGCTGTTTTTTATACTGCTTTTATCCGAGTGTTCCATTTTCAATCTGTATATCTGTTTTCATTCTTCCTAATTTGGTAAATCCGTATTCTTTCTTGTCCAGCAATCATGGCAGGGTATCATTATTCTATAGTTTCATTTGAACGGCTGGAATAATTACTTGAAGGCGCTTTCACCTCCTAAGTATTGTGGCCAATTGTCAATCGTGTTCACTACTCGTGTTTAGTGATTGAGCAAGTCTAGAGGGGAAATGTCTCAATCAAATGTTAAGTTGTCGAGTTCGACCAACAGGTTGTGGGTTTGAGTCTACGCCGAAGTGCATTATCCGATGATCGACCAACAAGGTGTGAATGGGGAAAGGAAACATACAGTGTTGCACTGTATGTGGCAGCCGCTATGGCAAGTCCTCAAGGGGACATAATGAAATGGTGTAACGGTTCATTGTACCAGGTGCGAGCAACATGGGAGATGTATTAGGCATATGAAGTTGACTATATGTGTTTGAAAAGGTACCAATGAGTAGAGTTATAATGACTGTGGAGGCTGAAGCACTTTTACATTTGGTTCCCACATGTAAGGTACTATAAAATTCTGAACCGTTATCATTAATATAGCCCGTCAAGAGCCAATATACTCGGAGCTTCAAATGTATTCCTAGTCCTGCTAGTACCGATCGGTCTCCGTATTACGTGAGCGTTGTATTCCTATTCAGTCGAATATTGGAGGGGGGGGGGGGGAGTCACGAATGAGGGAAGACACGCGGCTTTCATCCAATGTGTGGTTGGGAAAACAATCAGGCTCCAGTCGGTCGCACGACTGATATGCATGACTTTGATGTTTCAAAATAGACATACCCCGTTTATAATCCACGCCACACATTGTAAAACCATCTCGCACCTTCCTCTGTTTGCACAAGACAGAGTTTCGTTTACCTGCGGACAATTAAAATATCATACCACTTACAAAATCCGGCAAACCAAATTGACTGTTATTGACATGCACATTGAAGCATACAGACATCGTTCCAATATTTGATTACCTCTACAATAAACACGCCTGACCGGAAGCACCAAGTAATAGATGGCGTAGTTGACAGTTTGTCACGTTCCAATACAGCCCGAATCGCCTCGTTATATAGTCGCATCTTCAAATAAACGAGGGACCTCGTGAGAGGATTCTACAACCTCCAGTCTCTTCTGCGACCAAGATGGCATCTACGATGTCCGCGCGCCATGAATTAATATGAAAAATGAGATGAAAGGCTCGGAAAGTGCCATTCTCTTCATTCTGTATGGCCTTTGGGCGGAACCAACGAAGCATTCGCATAGATAGCAGTCTATTGGTTTTGCTGCATGTATTATGTTGATGAGCCCCGGGGTCTAGTATCTTGTGATGCTATGGGACGCATATAGCCTATACCTGACGATTCCGTCCTCGTAAGAGACTTGTTCAGGTTCAAGTCGACATTAGCTCCCCAATAGTACTCGGAAGGTCCTTCTCGTTCCTGATGAGACGCCTACATCTCGATCCGTAAGAAAAAAAGAAAAAACTTGTTCAGGTTTAAGTCGATATCAGATCGGACAAGGGTACTCTTAAAGTCCTTCTCGTTCCTGATGAGACGCCTACATCTCGATCCGTAAGAAAAAAGATGCGTTCAAGATTATGTTGCTTGTCAGCATACCACCGGCACTCCATAGCCCAAAGTCTCTGTGTTCTCTGTGCTTGCGTGAAAAATTGAATTGTCACCTAAACTGGTGGAACAACATTTCGTTTCTAGGTAATGGAAGCAGTGTGGTAGCCTATTGGTTTGCCTATACCTCTTTCCTGATTCAATGTTGGTCTTCCGCTATCGAATCACCGGAGACAAGGCGTTTAAGGTTACATATAGATCAATCTCAAAACTGTTGTGTAAATTTACACAACACTGTGTGACTAGCACACCTAGGCTATCCTGAATTCTGTGAGAAATTCCACAAATTAGCAGATTATACACAATTATTGTGTAATTGGTCATAATAGGTGTGCTAGTTACACAACATTTTGAAGAGTGATGACTGGGGAATGAATTCTATAACAGAGATCATAGATTTGTTTAACAACGTATAAGGAATCTACTTTGAACAATGGCGCAGAAAACACGACATTTCAAGAGCGATTGGGATGAAAGTCATTATTTAGGTATATATTGTTTTCAAATATGAAAGAAATTGAATGATATACGTTTACTCTATGTTTATGACATAATTTTTTACCATTCATTGTATATATTGCTCTCTCTTGAACTGTACGGTAGCTGCGGTGAAACATGACAGTTGATTGGAGGAGGGAAGTTTCAAGTGTTAACCCGATTAGGAATCAATCTTAAGCATTAATGGAATATTTGGCAGTTTTTTCTAATCGGGGAACCTATTTTCTTGGTGGGAGGAGGGGGAAGTGGGTGGGTACGCGCACGACACCGACCAGCGACCTCGTGTTTTACATTTCCCCCCTGTCAGAAAACCAGATAAATCATCAGTAAAACAGTGGATTGAACTCCGATCGGGCTTAATACTCACTGAAACCTTTCTCCTGATATGAATTCAAATACTTTTCCGTCGAGGTCCAATTTCACGATTTATTTAGCCTGGGTGTTTTAATCGGTATGTGAACAGGACCAATTTGTTATGATTGTGTCTTAGGTTTGGGATTTAATCCAACCGTGTTAATCAGTGGCAATTTCTAATAACATGGTGAGAAATCACTACGCAGTTTTGCCGCATTGGTGAACGTGGGTATTTTGCTCTTTCCATGTTGGTTCCTTATCATTTCAATGAATGTTCGCTTCTGCGGTACCAATATCTATCTCTGCAAGCGAATACATCATGCTCCTACACATTTCCTCACGTAAATGCTATATTAACGAAGTCATGCCTCACTTATGGAATTGTAGCCTAACCGTGGACGAGTAAAATGGCTCCTGGCTCGTGTGTAAAAAAAAAAAATTCCTGTGTTTGTATGTAACGCCGATAACAATTTTCAGTAATTTTTGTAATTGGAATTATCATTGTCTAATTATGCTCGAGAGTGCCACTGATAATGCAGGAGAGTATGGATACTGAATCTGTTTCGGCATGCGTTTTGCTCCAGTCTTTACCACTTGAAACCTTTCTCAACACTGCATGGAACAGTCGTCGGTTAGGTCAGACAAGTCAGGTCAGACTATACAAGACCATGGAACGCAGGTTTTTGTTTTCCACTCAGATGGGGTAGATAATCGATCGTAGTTTCACAACTCATGGACCCGCAATGGTACGAGATGTTGTTAAATACTGTAACCAGCCGAATGGTTAGTGACAAACAAGGTCATAATTAGTTTCAAATTCTGGTCGTGTATAATACAAACAGAAACGTTGATTTCACTCTGTGTTCACCGTTGTGTAGGGTTTTGCATCATTTTTCATTTGACACGTCTTTTTCCATACTATACTTCTTGATTTGATACATCAAACTAGCACGGTAACGGAAAGGACATATCAAAACCAAGAACCCCCAGTGGGAGTTTCATATGTTTTACCTTGTCAATTGTTTCAATTTACTTTTGAAGAAGCGATGACATCATAATGGTACAAGCGAAGGCCCCTCATAGACACTACCTTAATAATTTTAACAAGAAGACGCTATTAATAACAGAGCGACGAATTAATAGGTATTCTTCTAGAAATTTTTTGTTCGGAACCCATCTATGGTTCATTGGTAACAGGTTTCAAACGTAGATGCGTTACATTGGCTGTAGTTTTCAGGAACGTCGTTCTCCCTCCATCCGTGCTTCACACGGCTTATTTTGCATTGGTTGAAATGCAGCCTCGGGGTATGGCCGTCATAATGTAATAGATAGGAAGTCCATAGTCATACTTTCCCAGTGGCGTTGCAGGGGGCCATGCCCCCACTACCCCCTCCCCACATGATCCAAGAAAAAATTAAGAAAGTGAGGTGTAGGGGAAGTGGGGGGGGAGGCCAGGGCGGGGGTCTGGGGGAGGGGTGGGGCCAGAAGAGCCGAGCGGTTCCCAGGGTGGGGGAAGCGGCCCACACCTGTCGAGGAGCAAGGCCGTTCAGATCCTGTGGTTTCGAGGAACTCCGCTTGGAAGTGATGGTAGAGAAGAACTGGTGGCGTTCTACTGACAAAAAGGACTTCCCGGTATCTACCAAGCACAAATGGGAATTAGGCGTCCAAGGTCGTTGAATAAAAACCACATGGAGTAATTCCACGGTTGCTGTTCTAACATTGAGAACTGCTGGCGCTTGGTGTACCGGTGTAGATCTGTGTCCTTTTGGTCCCGCCTGAACTCTGTTCAAGGAGAAACATAGGGTCCCTTTGTTGTGTGTGTGTCTGTCTGTCTGTCCTGTCTGTCTGTCTGTCTCTCTGTCTGTCTGTCTGTCGTCTGTCGTCTGTCTGTCCGTCCATCCGTTCGTTAGTTCGTTTCTCTGCAAACCGTGAAAGGCCATCATGCTGGGACCTTTTTGTGGGAGTGCGCGGTGAGAGTTGCCGATGTGCCATCACTTTTCGCCCGAAAGACCATACTCATTTGGATACATTTGCATATTTTAATGAAAATTTGCCCGGGAGCTTGTGTACAAGATATCTCTGATTCGTCCGATGCATTGGTGATTCCGTTCGGAGTATATAACAACGAAGAGTACACGAACTGAGTAGATTCCTGGCATTATATAGGCTAATTAAGTATTCTAAATTGCATACTTCATGCGTATTTTTGAAGTTTGTAGGAACTTGACGAAACTCGGTGGAGATGGTTTCTCTATAGTTCCTATGATATATTTTACAGTAGTGACGAGGTCCCAAGTTCATTTCATGTTACTAATTCGCATTTACTCTATCCTAATTTGCATATTTATGCAATATTTTTTAAAGTTGGTGCTCCTCATGAACCTTTTTGGTGGAGATGGTACACACCATTGATCCTGAATTTAACAACAGTGTAAGGTCACTTAGGTAATTTAATGTGTAATTGCATAAAGTACGCAATTTTTCGAGTTTGTTAACATGGGCAGTAACAATTGGAATGAGTGCCTTTAGGGTGCTCGTAGAGACATGTCTGATAATTTTTTGGGGTTCAGTGGACAAACAACATATAAAGACAGGTCAAAGGTCAAAGGTCAAGTTTTAAGGAAATGTGCTTATTTAGGAGTTACAGGCCAAAGAAAATAAAAACCGCTATTTTTGGGATAATGTGATAGATCTCTGTGGGCTAGATAGATCTAAACCCACTCCCGCTTCGATCTTGCCTGGTCTTCAAGTTCAAGTGGCCAAGGTCGATTTTAATACCTTTTGGGCAGATAGCAATATGTCGTGTGTATCTGATACATAATGCTTTTGGGGCGTGGTGCAGCACATTGAGGCAAGCATTTTTCATAAAAAACCGTCCATGTCATCAAAGGTCATTTAAGGTTCACTCATGGACCAAGAACTGCCAAATATAACATTTCCTGGCAACCAGACTTAGTGACTGTGGTGTGTATAGGCTGAATTTGGGGTATGCAGATATTATCAAGAGTACATTTTTCATAAAAAACCGTAATGTTCATTAAAGGTCATTCAAGGTCCACTTATGGACCAAACTAAGGCCAAATAAAACATTTCCTGCAACTGCCTCTAAAGATGTATGTGATATGGCTGAATGTGTCGAGACAAGGTGCTCATTATGAGTTTTGAATATTTCATTAAAACGTTAGTATCAAGGGCCATCCAATTAGCCGAATCCTATTGTAAGAGTATTGAAATAAGTGAAATAGCCCCCTACAAAACCCCATGCCTTCTTGGGATTATATTCATTACCCCTCTCAGCTACCCATTTAAGAATGGGATAGTCTAGCTCAGCCTCACTAGTCAGTAACCGGAACCTATATCTATTTGAAATTTTTTACTCATTTCAAACTTGCAAAACCTCCGCAGACTCTTTGATGATATATGATAAAAACTTTGCTAATAGACCCACCGTATGTTGTTCCAAGTGGTTGTTCAAGGGACTGTAGTCAATGATGGCGAAGAATGTTTAAATTATTTAAGGTATTGGGATACCATGTACATGTTCGTTGATTTCATGAACTTTCGAAGAATATTTCGAGGAGATTGGAAGTGAGAAAATGGTCAATGGACAATTTCCGTTGGCTACGTGTCTAATTTATAGTACGAGTTCCACAAAACTTGTACTCTTTAGCAGACATGTCAATAGTCAGTCTTACACGAATTTGGAAATAGGGCACTGAGTAGTAGGCTGTTTCTGTTAAATGGCGAATACTGAAATCTTAAAGCAACATATGGAAGGCCTTGTGCTTTTTTGCATGGGTGACTAAAAAGAAGAAATCACTGAGCGTTCAACCAGGCTAGACATGGGGGCGACTCCGCCCCTGTTATTAGTTATTAAAGTTTCGGACAAGCAATGTGGGAAGCGTATGGGCAGGCTGTGGGCACGCTTTTACATTGTTCGGATTTGAACAGGCCGGAATGGGCTCGGAGCTTACACCGCAGAATAACTTTCACGAAGATGATGCGTCTCGAGCAGCTGAATAACGATTAGCGAGAATTTGAAACCAGCTGCCGACATCGAAACGACTCGGGATAATCCTCCAAGAAATAGATAATATTAGATCTGCATGCACGCATTGTAGAAAACGATCAGATATGCGTGCTGCCAAGAATATAACCTCAGGGAACATCGAGACAGTGGAAGAATCACCACATCTGAATATTCTGTAACTAATGACGGCGACTTCAAAATGCTTCGCGGTTCCGAATCAGAGCAGGTGACGAGCCCTGTGACGCATGACTGCAAAATTCGCAAAACATTGATGTATACAAGCAACACAAACACAGAATGAAATCTGAAGGGACAAGTGTCAAATGCGTGCAGAAACAAATAGCCGGCCGTCGGGTGTCTCCAGCTTGTCTCAAGAGATGGTGACGAAACAACGGACAAGATCAATACACACTGGCATTGTGGTAAGGTACTTGCTAAAAGATGCTACTGGCAAGAGCCTAGCAGAGAGGATCCACTGGCGAAGAGGGCCTTGGTAATGATAAAATCCAAAAATAAAAATACGGACCTCGTGCCGACAACAGGTTCGGCGAGCGACAGTAGCAGTTACGCGTTGGAGAGCAGCTGGAGGTGGTGGTAGAATGATTAGAACGTATGGCGCAGTAGCAAGATAAGAGGCTAAAGCACAATTGTTGTCAAATAGTATTTTAAAAAATAGAATTATCAGTGTCGACAATTACTCTGCGGACAATAGCAGCCATCTTGAGGCCATTATCTCGAAACACCAGGCTAATATGGGAGATTTAGACGCGGAGAGAAAGTGAAACGGATTCGCTGATTTGTTTGCGAGCGACTGGAGTCGCAGAGAAATTAGGAGTGGGAATCATGAGACCACGTATTCCAGCAAGGTCTCAATTCAGGAGTAGCACTGTGCGTGATCTTGGAGTGGAGGAAGATTTTCGTTCATGCATTTAACAAAGATTGGATGAGGTCATTACAAGACCTAAATGACACGATTCGATGTAACCAGAGGAAGCATGCTCGTGTAATTTATTACTCAAAAATGCCATAAAAAAAAAAAACTTTTGTTTTTTTTTTTTGGAAAAAAACCAAGTGCAGAGAATCAGGGAGTAAGAGATAAAAAACTAATGGGTAATGACAAACTCACATTTGAATGTAAGGCGACTTCGATGGGACAAACTCATGGAAAAGCACAAGCCCAGAAGGGGAAAAAACATGTATTCTCAGCCAGTGAGGCACTAGACCAGTGTAACCCAATATGTTCCCATCCATCCACCACACTGCTTCAATTAAGCTGCCATTGCCCTTCTCAACAGCAGAAGTCGAGCGTCTCTTCCAAAGTGGAAAATACGCGTCTGTCAAAAGATGTTCCATAGAGAGGACCGCTACAAGCTTTTGACCCCTCCCTCAAAGCCCGCGGGACATTCTGAATAAAAACAATCTAGCCTTACCAGAGAATGAGGTTGGAATCACATCCATTCACACAGTCTGGGGGAAACCGTTGACAGGGGGTGTCAGGCGAGACCATCGAAGAATCTTATCAGTTATTGTTTCGAGACAAACAATGCACCTTAAGGGTATGGCCACTATACTTTGTAAAACAAACAATAACAACAATTTATCATGGGTTTACAGAAATTGCACCCTTCTCGTGATTTTGGTGGTTCTTCAAACCCTTACCCAGGTACTAACATATCATGAAACAGGATATAATGTCTGTTACGCGGACTATAGTGGGCTGATTACTCACATCGATTATGATTAGGAGACAAAAGAGAAAATAATCTGCCACTCCAAATCACGACAGCGATACGTATGTTGCTATTTTTGTCCGGCACGATTTAATTTAGATGAGAGGTTAATAACTGATCCTAGTGTGGGCGATCGTAAGGATCTCTGCTTGTTGAGTTATTGCAACAAAAGAATACATTGCGAAGAAGTATAGTAGTTATCACTATCAAAACATAGCCTAAATTTCAAATATCCTTCGGTGAAACTACCAAAAGGTAATGTTTGCCTATTGCTGTATTAGACAGTGACGAGGCATTTGCCAGAAAAAGATCTCAAAGTTGAAAAAGTTGAGATGAAACTGTAAGGCCGGGAGTGCCATTCCAAGCACACGGGAGGCATTCCTGCCAAACTTGACTGGTATGCTCAGTGCAACCTCGTCCCGTTTTACTTCTACAATCTGGTCCCCCAACCCCATGAAAAAATCATGAAAGCGGGTCTGGGCTGTATTGTCTTGATTCTCTATTGGCAGTGGCGTAGCCAAGGGGACGGGGGGGGTGGGACCTTCCCTGGGAATATTTTTTTGGAATAATTTTGAAAAATATAGGATCGCGGAAAAAAAAAGCATTCATATATCATATCAATTAGTTAAAAATGTCTTAAGTCGTCATGAAAGTGGGTAGTGTGTAGACAGAGGGACTGAAGTCAAATAGCAGGAGGTGCTCCAAACTGTGATGGACCTAGTGTAATTAAAGGAAGAGACTCAGCGGTTATTATATGTTGTTGCTCGATCTGCACCTGTTGGCAGCAAAAAAAAAGTAGTTAAAGTAAGTGTTAATTGCAATCTAGTCTGGGATTAAATGATTCAACTTGCTCCGGATCCGGAAGAGCGATAAGTAAACCCCAGGATCTGACCACTCTCTTAAAAATCGGAGGGGGTAGAAGTTTGCTTTTGAAGTCGTTGCTTACAGCCGACCTGCGAGAAACTGTTGGCAAGTTACAGAAATTCCTAGGACCACCGCGCGGTAGCAGAGCCAGGAGTCAAGTCAGGAACTAGCTCAATCACAACTGAAGGTACTTCAGGAAAAAAATATGTCAGTTCTTGCTGGTAGTGAATTCGGGGTCTTTCGTATGCGAAGTGTCACTGATACTGCTTCATCACTTCCACGAATTCACAGTTAAACATAACCAGGATAAGTCAACTGTTCCCATATTCAGGAAAGGTGAAGTGAATGAAAATGATGATAGTTTTTTTAAGTCTTATTATCTTACGTGATCAGCAAGCACGTGATCCACACCCGGATATTCAGTCGATTTTAATCATCATCACACCACATAAATCATCGATTCACTTTTAGTGATATAGGAACGTAATTGAGAATATGTAACAGAAAAGGAGATAGGTCTTCAGGCGGAATTACATATTGTGCGAGACTTCAGAAGAATTTTGATTGCGAGTTGGAATTCTATGACCCTAACGCGTTTTCTGCATTTGCGATCGATAAGGCAACGGTATCCCAGTGCTACCCGTGCTAAAAATTGGCATATGGTGAGGTGAGGTAGTAGCGCCGTATGTAGTAACCCTTCGAGAGAAGTCCCCTGTGGGCTCGATGAAGGCAATACATCGGAAAGGTGTGTCGGGTGTGAACAAGCAATGAGCGCATATATATATGTACGGATGAGACAAGTATGATCGATGACAGATAATGATGGGGGTACTCTTTAAAAGCGCTTCGGAAAAGTCTCCGATGTGTTAGAAGCACTATGTTAGCAGCGATAAATATAGAAAACTTATCCATAGAAGGGTACCCAAGTTGGACTTTCCAAAGGAGGAATACTCCAGTGAAAGGAAATACGAGGAGAGGAGAGATTAAAACGGGAATGTGAATTATTGAGTGCAAGGATCGGTTATCATTCCGTATGTGAAAGAACTCAGAGTCATAGGAGCGTATATATGAAACGACAGCGCGACGGGGTGGTGCGGCTACTAATACGACCCAAGAAACAATTGCAGGCAACTCTTCACGGACCATTTAGGCCAGCAGAATACAGTGTCGGGGTCAATTGGGGGAAAGGGGAGGCCTGCCTCGCAGGCGAGATTTCGTGAGGTTTTTTCTTTAGCGGTAATTTTTATTGTTATTTGTATAAGAAATATATCATACAGCATGCAAGCGTACGATGAAATGAATAATTTTATTCGTGCTCGTGCTTTCTATCAGTGGGCTTGATTTCGGACTGGATGGACGTAAGGTCCACTAGTTCTCAGCATCAGTTATCAGCACAGTGTAGTACGTGGAATACATACATCCCTTCGTACAACTGCACTGTGGTTTTACAGTGCGGCGTTGGCACACGGCATCTACATACATCGTCGCTACAGTTCGGCCACCAATTCTCAATCGGAGGAGTGGAACGTTAATACGCCGACAAGCAAGTGGTTCCGCGTAAGCCAGTTTTTATCCCGGGTGAATAACTGCGATATCTTCGTGTGTGCCAACGAGGTTGGAAGCTCGTGATAATTAGTGTAAGCGTGAGAAACGGAAAACGGGAGGCGGAAGCTGGACTCTGACGTAAGGCAAGACTCCAAAGACACAAACAACGCTAGTTGTAAGCTTAATAGCACAAACTGTACAGTGATTTCCTATTGCATCAGGGGGTATGAATAGTGCCAGTAGAGTAGTAGTATTGGTACTGTCAGTCGCAACGATCAGTACTGCCACAGTGGCGGCGAAAGCCTACGAATTATGGGGGGGGGGAAGCAGACCAAAATTTGATGAATTGTGGGGGTTACTATCTAAGCGGAGCGCCACCATTGGTTGGCGCGGAGCGTGAAAGTACAATTTTTGGTTTTACAAACCTCCCAGATGGCCGGACGGACCCTCATGAGCGTTGTGAGCTATATTACCCAGTTAAAACACTCGCGGTCATGTCTGAAAAATGTTATGTATTAATAAAATGGATGTATGAAGAATGATAACGCATATCAGATGGGTTTGAGACAGCAAATTCCCGCTGAGAGAGCCCGGGGAAAGGGATGTCACAAACACTTCTTCGATCATTACAGTGATTTTCCAGTGCCATGATCGAGACATGTAATTGATGGCTCACCCAGGTAGACCCTTCCCCGCCCCCAGTTGGCCATCCCCACAGTGTCACGGGTAGGTATCGGATGTCAGTCTTTGGGGTTAGGTCAATCCCGAGGTGGTTTCCTCGCATTTTACAATACTTGACCAACTAAGTGAAAAAAGTATTACGTACGTTAGAAAGACACCAAAAGTGGTGCTTTGAAACGTACGTAACACCTCTTTCCCCTGGGGATGAATTGTTGTAACAAACAAGGGAATCAAGGTTTGAAAATGTGTATTGCTGTATACACCATATCTGTAAGCAATTTTACCAGTATACAGTTTCGTACATAAATCAGTATGTTTGGTGTTTTTTTTAATGAAACGTACGTAACACCTAAAGCCGTTACTGCAAGATAAAAGATGAATTCATCACAGACATGTATTTGGGGTATTTCTTACTGTTAATCAGAAAGATGAACAAAAAATGCAAGAACACTTTTCGATGTTTAATCTAAGGACTAGTTTTTTTTTTTCAAATGTCACAAATTGGTTGCCGAGTATTGTGGCCTTCAACGATGATTATTGTCCATCTTGAATATTCTAGTACGCGGAGGTAAATTTCCCATTCGATTACAGATTTCGCTACAAAGCTGCGACTATCGCAGACCAGGCGGCCACGGTTCGGTAAGGCAACATGTGTTTGAATTTAGAATGGATAATAGTTTCACCTTTATTTAGGGCTTTATACTCTAGTGTCTATATTCCATCAGTTCCGCAGATCTATAATGAATAGTTTAACATTGGCTGATATTGTTTTAATTTTCACATTTCATCTGGTCAAAATTTTATGGGGTGGCCGGACTGAATTTTTTTTGGGGGACTCGTCCCCCCCGCACCCCTCCCCCCCCCCCCCTCCCGCTTGCGCCGCCTATGGTACTGCCATCACGAGTGATTTCACACTCGCTCCCCCGCCTTGTGTACAATGACGGCCTGGCATCAGTGGACAAAGCTCGGTCAATGACGTGTTCATGTCTGCCTTAAAATCGGCATCAGGCCACTCAGCCCTGCAATCCGCAACAAGTTTCTGAGTGGCAGGGTGCACGTTATTGAGTCGTATGACCAATACTACGACAAAACTGAACGGTGTTGAAGCAGAGTGTGTCCCAGAGATGCTCAGGAGCATGAATGACATCCTGTCCATGGAAATCATCCCCTTCCCGAAAAAAAAACTTAAGGTTAATGACTGTTTTCGTCGTCGAGTGAGAGAACGTTGTAGGTCCAGAAGTCTGTGAACGAGGACTTGACGACACCCTGGCTGAAAATGTCACTAGCCTCTTCCGCACGGCACGAATGAGGTAATGAGACCGACATGCGAGGCTTGTGAAAAAGAATGACAATCACGCGCGGCCTGTAACTGTTTAGGGTCGTCGGTGGTCCGAACAAATCAGTCCATCTGGATTGTCCATCCTCTCGCCGGAGGCGCAGAACAGCAGACGAAGAGCTCCAGAATGTTGGGGAATCAGTTGTTAAGAGCTGACTACTATTCTGGTCACGGCATATGGCCTTGTAGAGAATGCCGGAGCTATATTATACGTATCGGGGTAGTTTGCAACGATGCTGTAAGCTTTGGACTTGTGTCAATGCCAATCGACGCTCGTAATGGGTGATACGAGCTTTCCCTCCTAGACAACTACCGACTATGAACCGTCACAACATTGCCCCACAGCATTTTTTTTTTTTTAGAGACGATTTCTCGAAAACCACCCGGAAGGTACATCCGAAGATGCAAAGTGAGAAACACCTACGTTTTGGTATAGACGTGGTGTTTCAGAGGCGTTCTCCGTGGTAGAGGTAGCTACCGAAATGCTCGCGAAGAGGAGCCACTTCCCGGGTTTCCGTGCTAAAACAAAAAAAAAAAAAAAAAAAAACATCACTGCGAGGGGAAATTACGAGGGCCGCCAAGAGGGGTAAATACTAGAGCCCCTACACGTGAGTCCCTCATTTCAAGCAGGTGTATTGAAAGAGCAACTCATATGATGGGGAAAATTAGGTCATTCAGTTTTCAACAAAACGACAAATTGTTGGTGACAAAAACAGAACGAATTTACTTCAAATTCTTCATTGAGTAGCAGTGCCTGAACAAGTCCAGTTCCTATCTCCAATTGTTTCCGTAAACAGGAACCTAACCGTGAATATAGAATGATATTGAAACTCCGTCCACTGATGCACACGTCGTCTTCCCATTGCAAATGGACACATTTGAAACAGCAATAAACAGCTTGTGGCTTAAATTGCTACAATGACATCGATTGACTGAAACATGCCCTCAATGTTCCAATTGCGAAAGAGCATCAGAAATATTTATGTTTTCCCAGTGAAATCAATGCTGCCGCACGAATTTTCCTCCGCTCCCAGAGTATTTACTAAGTTAATGAAATCATTTTCTCCTACCTAGAGCAATGGGGTTCACCATAATAGGCTACTGGATAACAAAACAGCCTTTCTTTTGGGGATAAATTAAGGATTGTTTGTGCAAATTTGCCGTAATTCAAGCGTTGGGTCAGCTGGGGGTTGTTCACGTTCCCAGAAAACATTCTTTACAACATACAAAAGAGTAAATCAAGTTTCGTGGGAGCATTATCAATTCAGAGACTATACATTCCTGTTTGCCCGATTAAGAAGTTCAACATCAGGCAAGTGGCACGAGTTATCGGCCATTTAGTGTCCTCTTTTTTCAGCATAGAATTCGGTAAATTGCATTAACAGAAACCTACATGGGGCGAAACAATGGCCGTGGTCTAGAGCAAAAGGCGAGCAGGATCAAATATGCAGTAACTACTCCCCAAATGAGAGCTGACCTGGAATGATGGGTTCACAATATGGCCGCATGAGATCAGACATATCATCCATGTGAATATTTGGTGTGATTGGGCAAACGGATGCTTCCTTGTCAAGATTGGGATCTACGTCCAAGGAAGATATTTGGTTGCAGATGTTGTAATTCAGACCAGAGCAGACCTATTAATCATCTCGATATTCTTGCCATCCGTCGACCTTGCAAGTATGTTGCAACGGCAGGCAAGGAACACACTAAAAAGTTTAACAGACAGTCATACAGCTGTGTCATACACACCAAGTCGAAGTTGATATGGCAGTGGGCCTGCGAATGGAGTATGGGCTTATCAGCTCCCCATGGTAGGAAAATCTAACACAAACAAAACCTGATTCATATTGTCACGGTTAACTCTCAATGACCGTGTTGAGGGTCCCTTGACCACAGGTTTTCCAGAGTTTGTGTAATCGTTTGGGGAGATCCAGATATTGGATCTGTTTGCTCACAGACCGATAAAAAGTAAAAGCAGTTACGCTCCTAGAACCCAGATTCAGAAAGTTACTCATTGTAATGGTAATTACAATTCATCTGGGGGACTTATACACACATATACTATTCTTCCCTCTTTCCAGGCTTGTTGGCTCGTTGGCACTCTCCAAGCTCTGGAGGATGTAGCCACAGAACACTGATAGCGCCTCTTGTCTTCACTCCCGGCCCGGTTCCCAAGACTATGAGCTGCGACGGCTGCAGGTGATTCTACCACGAGACAAGAATTGTCTAGCACTCCCTGCACTGTCAGTAGAGCCTCCCCTACAGCAAACGTTGGTCCTGATAGCATGCTGTGTTGTCCGACAATGTTCAGAAAACATGAGTTATTCTCAGACACAGAAATCATGGATTTCTGTCCTCAAGATGGCGGACGGGGACTATGAGGCAGATACCCAGGTTTATTCAAATAGTTGGTTCAGTCTTGTCAAAAAAACGGACAACAAGCGAATCAGTTCACCCCACTGCTGCATTATTCGTGGATTCCCTCACAAGTTTATGTCCAATAATAAGAATATATAATATATCTAGTTGCGCTTCCCAGATATTTCCCCTTATCATTAGTGACGTGTCACAAACACCTGTACTATATTCTATCTATATTACGCCCCCAACTGCTTTCTTGTTCCCGTCCTGTGTGCTACACCGATGGGGTTCAGTGCGCCGCGTTTCATTCATATCGTGTCCCCCGGGGGACTTCTCACAAGATGTAGCAGCCCAGCTTCGGTACGAGCTGCAAGCCTACTAAGCATAAGTCACCTCACAAGGTCCCCATTTCTACACTTTTAATTGAAGAGCGTTCAGGACATGCCCTGTCCAGGGCACTACGGAAACAGCCCGCGGGCTTTGGTGGGATTACGAACTCATATCATCGGATCACAAGTCCTGGAGCTCTACCGACTGAGCTAATCCGCCCCTGGGAGAACTGGTACAAGCGCCTCAACTCAGCAAGAGGAGCGCTGTCGGTCTCTAGGTCCACCATATATGCGCTATATTGGGCAGCCACCCACCTAGTAATTTAAGATTTATGAGTCTTCAACCTTCGACCGATCCCGGACTCACGATACCGCCCGCACATGGGATGTTGAGCTTGTTTTGGCTGGGTTATTTCGAAGCCCTATCCCAAGTGCAGTGATGAAGTCACCTTTAAAAGAACCTTACATTAAGTTAAACTAAGTTACCTCCCTGACCAATGCTATCAGGGCTGCAATCTCTTCACTACAGAATGCTAAATAGTGTACACAAAAAAAAAGATGAACACTAAATCTCTTTTACAAGCCTTGTCAAGCAAAGTCGACCTGGCCAAACAACACAAATTCAGAGTTATCCTCCTGACAGGGGAATATGTTGATTACACGATGTACAAAGAATTCGGTACATCGAAAAGAACTAGTGAGTTCAGGAAGAATGGACAATTTAGTTACATTCGACCCCCGCACCATCCAGTAACATGGGACACCATTGTAAATGGATTTTACTTGCCCTGCTGAGATTAGGACACTTTTAAGTTCAAGCACATAGTGTTCGGAGGGCATTCAGGGCTAGCAAAAAGAACTAGTACCATTGTCAATTATTTTGAAGAAGACGCTGGTGTCCACGTAGTACGTTGGCACGGTTCTACGATCTCACATCAGAGGAGACCATTTCCTTTCAAGGATGTCCTCCAGGACCATAGTCTGTTTACTTTTTTGTCTGCATGACATGAAATTCAGGGGAAGGACTAGTGGTCACCTATGGGTGTGTGTATGGGGGTGTGTGTGTATGTGTGACGCCCGCCCCCCATATGTCAAACTTCTCGGTTGCAGGATTTCCACAAACCGTGAGGCCGATTATGGACGAAATTTGTGTGTGGCAATGCGAGTTGGGTGTACACGATCTGATTAGCTTTGGCAGCAAATCATAATTAAGTGAGTAATTAGCTCATTTTAGAATTTATTGTTCAAGCTCGTTAGCAAGATTAAGCAAGAACTGTATGTGCTACAGTGATGTCGATTGGCAGAGGATTTGGATGAAAGGATAGAGATCTGATTAGATTTCAAGCCCTAAAAATTTACGAAACTTGCGGGATGTGGGTCCACCTGGTTCCCGAGAAATTTTAAAAGTGAAGTAGGGGGTCACTGGAGGTCATTTATTGTGTCTAATCTGTATGATTATGCAATTTTGTTCTCGCCTGAACTTTGTTTCAAGGAGAGAATAGGGGTCACTTTGGGTTTTTTAGTGTGTGTTGTATATCTGATGTCGGTCTGTCTGTTCCGTATGTGCGGTTAGATATTCCTGAACCGTGGAAGCTATCATGCTGGATCCTTTTTGTGGAAGCACAGCCGGGCTTGGAAGAGCTTGCCATGTGGCCATTACCACTCTGTTCATTCAAAAAAAAAGACCATACTCATTTGCAGAAATTTGCATATGCAATGAAATTGGCCCGGAGGCACTCGGCATGGTACTAGATTAGATCTTGCGGTAACTGCATGGTGATTGCCGTCGGGGTATATACGACAACTATATGAAATGTACACGAACAGAAATTTTTTTTAAGATTCTGGCATTATATATGCAATTAAAGTAGTCAATAATTTGCATAATTCTGCGATATGTTTTGAAGTTCAGTTGGATTTGACGAAACTCGGTGGAGATGTTCTCTCTATCCCAATAAGGGTTACAGAGGGCGAGGTCACCAAAAGGTCATTTAGTTGACTAATTTGCATTTACCTCGTCTAATTTGCATAATTTATGCGATTTTTAAAGTTTGGGCGGAATCCTTCATGAACCGGTGGAGGATGGGACGCCTCTTGATCCTGATAAATTTAAACAACAGTGCAAAGGTCACGTAAGGTCTTTAATTGAATAATTCTCCTAAATTACGCATTTTTCGAAGTTTGTTAATTGGCCAGCTAACAATTGGCATGAGTGCAGTCAGGGTGTTCGTAGAGATTTGTCAGGGTAATTTTGGTTCAGTTGTATCAAACGCATCTCAGGACAAGGTCAAAAGGTCAAAGTCACGTTTTAGGAAAATGTGCTTATTTTAGGAGTTACAACGCCAAAAAATCAAAATGCCAATTTTTGGGGTATGTTATAGAGCCGCTGTGTGTGCTACATAGACTAAACCAACTCCTGCTTCGATCTGACACCTGTCTTCAAGTTACCAGGGCAAAGGTCGATTTGAATACCTTATGGGCGATAGCATAGGGCGTGTTTGTACCTGATTACATAATTCTTTTTGGGCTTGGTGCATCACATCGAGGCGAGCATTTTTCATGAAAACGGCCTTCAGTTCAAAGGTCATTTAAGGTCACTCATGGTCAAGACTGTCAAATCTAACATTGCCGGCCAACAACCTCTAGTACTGTGTTGAGATGGCTTGAATTTGGGACAGCAGCAGATTATCGAAGGGTAACATTTTTCATAAAACGGTAATTTCCTTGACATATATCATTCCGAAAGGTCACTTAATGGACAATGATAACATTCCCCTGCAACCGCCTCCAAGACTGTATGTGATATGGCTGATTTTTCGGGACAAGGGCTCATTTATGATGGGAATATTCATAAACTGTTATGTTATCAAAGGCATTCAATTATCCAAATCTCAATTGTGAGAAGTCTTGAAATTAGTAAAATAGCCCGAACAAAACTCCATACATTTTTTTGTTATTATTTTACTCTCTCGCTACCCATTTAAGAAGGGTAATGTCTAGCTTAGCCTCACTAGCATCTAGTCGAACTATCTCTATTTGAAGTTTTACTAATTTCAACTTTCAACCCCTCGTGTATGGTATTTCCATTCATCCTACCTATTATTCCTATCTGTAACAGACAGAATTTCTTATTGTCTTATATCAACTTCATGGGCAGACCTGTTGACAAAATGTAGAGGGACCATGGATGCACAATTGATTGAGCAGCGAGTTACAGTGGAATCCTCCTACTGTGCATCACCTATATATAGCCATCGTCCAGCGACACAATAGGGCCTACTGTACATGTCAACAGCCAACAGCCTGAGGGTGTCAGGTTACACCTTGCAGGAGTGGAGGACTAATAGATGGGCGTATCCACACTAGACAGGGGATGCTGCAAGTAGTGTGGAGAGGGGTGGTGGGGTGGTGCACTCTCTCGAGAGTTACTGGAAGTCGATAGATGATTATTAAAGGCATTAACTCTTTGAGATGATGCTATGGATAGTAATTTTTTGTCTCGCCTGAATGAAAATTCAGGAGGAGACTTAAGTGGTCACTATGGCTGTGTTTGTGTGTGCGTGTGCGCGCGCCTAGTGTGTGTGGGGTGTCACACTTTCTCGTGAGCAGGATATCTTTAGAAACGGCAAATGCAATTGCGACCAAATTTTAAGGGTAGCATCGGGGTTGGGTAAACACGATCTGATTAGATTTTGGGCACGGCAAGCCACTAACTAAGTAAGGTAATTAGCCTATTTTATGGAATTTATTGTTTTAGGCTCGGAGAAAGGTTACGGAGGAACCGTAGGTGCTATGGTTGACTTGGTTTGGCACAAGTGCGGGATATAAGGGATGTTGAACGGATTTTAGCATTTTCAAGGCGTAATAAAGTATGTCACAAAGTCAATTCAGGGTCAAAAAAACTAGTTTTTGGCAATTAACTGGAACCGAATGTCTGCCGAGGTTTGGGGAGGTGGCACCATTGTGATTTATTCGTTGACCTCCATCTGTGTGGACTTGACCTCAATTGACCTTACCATTGTTTTTTAGGCCTAGATCGATGAATCATAATTATGTTTTGCGTGGCCATTTCGGATCTCAAAAAGGTACCTTCTGATTCGAAATGAACCATATTTTGACCCCATGTGACCTTGTGTGTGAAGTTATCGGAGGTCAAAGTTTTTATTTGAAAGTAAGGCAGTTAGGATGTTCATAGTGATTTGTCATGGTGGTTTAGAAGCAGAGGTCACAACTACCCTGATAATGAGGTCAAAGTCAAAGTCAAATGTCGAATAAATGTGCTTTTTTTTAGAGCTAAAGGGCAAAGAAATTGAAAATCCATCAATTTTGGGATAATGGGACAGAGTCCGTGTGCTGAATAGCTCGATCGAAACAAACTCCCGTTTTAATCGGGCACTCGGTTCTCTCAAGTTACAGGGGTCAAAGGTTGGTGTTGATAGACTTTAGGGCATAGCATCGGCAGTCCTATCTTTGGGATACATATGCTTGTAGGTCATCAAAGGTCATTTAAGGGCACTTATGGCACATAAAAAATATTTTTGGAGACAACTCACGTGACATTGCTTGGCAATGTGGAATTCAGGACCAGGGTTGTACGTAATGGTGGAGAACATTTTACATAAAGGGTCCTCAAAGGTCGTTTCAGGTCACTTGTGGCATATAACTGCAGCATATAACAATAGTATGTGTTTCGCAACAACGTTCAAGTGACCTCCTGATGTTGTGGTTCATATTTCGGACAGGGTGGTAACCGATCTAAGGGTTACATTTTTTTTAATAAAAACGGTCTGTCATCCAAGGTCATGTAAAGGTCAAATTGGGGTCAAAAACTAGTTTGTTGGCCATAACATGGGAATCAAAATGTCTGCCGAGGTTGGCAGGTACGTCATTGTGCTCCACTCGTTGACCTCCATCGTGTGACCTTTGACCTCAATTTACCTTTACCATGTTTAGCCACCACTCAAATTTTCGTGGCCATTTTCGGATCTCAAAGGTACTTCCGATCGAAATGGACAATAATGATCGAACTTAGTGCAGTTAGGGTTGTTTCGTAGAGGTGTGCATGCGTCATTCCTGGATTCAGGGATAAAAACATCACTAATGACAATGTCGAGAGGTCAAAGGTCAGAGTCGTAAAAAATGTGCTCATTTAGGAGTATAGGGCAAAGAAATTAAAAAAAGGGTCATTTGTGGAGATGTTCTGTGATAGAGATCTGTGTGCTACATTTACGAAACCAACTACCGCTCGATCTGACTCTGGGTCTTCAAGGAACAAGGGTCAAAGCTCGGTTTTGATTTGATCCCTTCCGGGCAAATATCATAGGGTGTGGGTTTGATTAAATAATGCTCTTGGGGCTTGTGCATCACTATCGAGGCAGCATTTTTCTAAAAAACCATATGTCATCAAAGGTCAGTTCAAGTAAAAAAAAACTGCCAAATATTTAACATATTCAACCTCATTTTGGCCCCTATGACAAAAATCAGTCAGAGATTTGTTTACATAAGCTCCCAGATCGGGTAGACCCATCTGTGATAACTGAGAATTGACAGTCTTGGAAAGTTCAAACAGGGAACGGTGTCTCCTGATTGCCTGAAGACTGCTAAGGTGATTATGTTTGTGACAATGAGGCAAACTGAAGCAAGGGCAATAATGTTGTGTGGTGGGTTCCCCCCCCCCACCATGTTGTGGGGAGCTTACATAGGCTAGTTAGTAGTAATAGTTAAATAGGAGCAGTTGCCCTCTCAGGAAAGCATTCCTACATGGATCAGGTGCTGTTGGGAAATATGCTAAATGCTAAATCAGCTGAAAGACATGAGCAAAAAAAGCTTTTGGTTGGGTTATACTAAGGGCTGTATTATTTTCATATTATGTGAGGAACCTAAACTGACGGTATTGATTCCAATGTTTCCAATATTGTTGTGGTAAAGACATATTTTTGTGTATATAGCAGATGCATCTAATGTTGAATGAGTGAACATATTAGGCGAATATGACCAAGTAGGAGGGTATAGCTAAGTTCAAGAGACTTGTATTGAAACATGAAAACTGGTGGGGAGAGTGTACCATTTTCCGAAACTTTTTAACATGAATTCAGGATCACTGGGAGGTCATTAACACTGTTATTGCATAATTTAGGCTTAATTCAAAAGTTTGCCATATTTCCATGAAAACCTGGTGGGTATGGTGGCTAAGCCCCCAACACTTTAACATTAGATTATTTAAGGTCAATGGAGGGCATTCAGTGTGTCTAAGATTTTCACACAAAGCTTGATTATTGGTATGGTGTGCCTTCAATCCCAACTTCCAATTAACTTTAACATTGATTTGAGTAACGGGGGTTATTTCAGTGTTTAATTTGCTTTATTCATGCAAAATTCTCAAGTTGTGGATTCCCATGTGAAACATATTTAAGTGCAGTCCACTATTGCCTACTGAGTTATTTTCAAATTAGAAAATGGGTCACTGGAAATCAAGCAGCTATATTTTGTGTCTAACTTTGCATAATTTAGGCAATTTTATTCACATTTCCATCAAACTTAATACCCCTTTGGTAGACATGGTCAATGCTCGTCCTTGAATTTAAAATTGGTCACTGATTAGTAGCGGTTTATGGGTAAAGATAATACCAGAGGCTCCTAAGCAACTCATTGAATGGCATTGTAATTGTTCGCCTGGTGACTAATAGATGGAGACACTGATCGCGGCGTAACCAGGTGCGACGAACAGAGAGACAGGCGATGACCGTCGCTCTCTTGTTGACCTATGGGTGAAAGTTTGTTGGATTTCCACAAAACTTTGGTAGTTGTGATCCACTTTTGATCGTGATCATTTTAAAAGGTACAGCTGGGGTCAGCGTAGGTCATTGATGGATAATTTGCATAAATCATTCCAATTTCCAACTTGGTAAGAATTTCGCCCACACGCAGTAGATATGGTCTGTTAACGTTTTCTGGGATCTGATGTGTTTGATGTTCATGAATTTGAGTGAATTATCATCATATAAGAGCTCCTCGTTAGAATAAATCACGGGGAACGAGGTGAAACCATAGCTCCTGTGACAGCCGCCCACAAAGCAAACCCTCTCTTACCCACCAATTTGATTAGGTTGATTAGACTACAAAAATAACTGCTACCATTTCTTACTATCTCTTACCCGGGGTGCCGTGACCAGGAAATGGGTCGGTGACTGTGTTGCTATAAATGTCATTATATGTCAAATGTAGGCAATAATAGGATTAGACAAATGTGGGGTTTCCTAAAGACATATGTTGGAACATCCTGGAATGCTGCGTGGGGATAGGTTGGTGGTGTTTGGGGGGAGGGGCGAGGGGGATGTTTGCGGCATGCGGGAAGGGGGGGGGGGCTGGATGACATGTCTTGGCTGCTTGGAAAATAACAAGGACAAATGGAATGAGGAATTTTGATGTCAAACAAAAAAAAAAAAGGCAACAGAAGCCCGGGCTGCTAAGGGGATTTAGAACAAGTTGGATTTGAAAGAAGTGGTGACGGAGCGATAAAAATCTTTATTCAAATTAGGGTTATTTTGGTGAGAAAAGTGGGAGGGGGGTGGGGGAGGGCCATGAAAAAAAAAAAAAACAATTCCGGGACTTTTGCATCAGGAGTAAAACTTATGGTCAGTCATTTTAGGGAATTTTAGAAGTTTCATGTGTTATATGTTTATAAATATGTGATGTTCCGTTTCACATGACGATGGTTGCAGGAACTAGTTGGTTGGTTGTGTAGTTAATAATACGAACCATCGATCGCGCGAAACCAGGCGAGACATTTTTGGCGATCGCCTTGTCTTTCTAGGTTTCGTCCTATTTGAGTCCCGGTGTTAAAAGTAGTTCGAAGTTAAACGAGACTTTCCTGTAAGGGAAGTTTTGATGTAATTTTATCCGTTGCTACGGAATTAACGCCTCTCTCACCCCTGCCTCTACAGTAGGTGGCTCCTTCATTTCGCTCTGAGGGTTGGGCCCATTGTCTGTTTCATAAGGACGAGACCGGATTTACCAGGACTGTTTCGACCGAAGCGGCGGCGTATTTTCATATAATCTCGTTCGTTGTGTCGCAACTCATATTACGATCACTCCCTGTCACACATTACGGTTGATGAAAGGACACCAACGAATGAAAAATATTAGCTTTTCGTTGGGATCGTCAAAGAAAAGAAAACAGAGGGAAGATATAACATTACGGAACGAAGAGATAGAATGCCAATAGCCGTGTTTTCTTCAGATAATCTCGACGGTCCGTTCATATCCGTTGCTTTCTCGAATGGTGCGTTAGTTAGACGTTCGTTCGGTGGATTTTATTAGACGTTCTGTGCGTTACATACTTACGTTTTGGGTTCGTTAGATATCGGTTTATATTCCCGTATTATACATGCGTCAAGGTCCCATGTCGGTAGTCGCCATCCTCACGACTGCGTACCGTACATCAACGATTGAATAGCGGACGAATTACGTCTAAAACACGCACAACCAACGACGAACGCACAATTCATAAACAGAGTTCGTTGGAGTGTTGTGCTGTTTTCCAACGAATTGCCCGAATATTAACGCTCCATTACAGTTCGGATACCGAATTTGACGGACGTCAATCGATCAGGAAACGAACTTCGCCGAATTGCCCAAAACAGCGTTCGGTAGGAGTTCGACGACGCTATTCGTTAATGTGTGTCAGGGGGTATGTGGGACAGGGGCTTAAAGTTCTTTTCTTTCTTATTTTTTAATATCTAGGCCCACATGTTTTCTGCGTGGACAATCGTTCAGTCGTAGGGCGAGTAAGTGTCAGACTTGGGCTTTCCAACACATCCATACTGCTATGTGTGGTTTAAAACGCCGACACATAGGGTTTCCGGAGTTTCAATGTACGAGGGGAGGCTTTCCGTAGGTACGCGAGCGTCCTAGATTTTTTAAGCAAGTTACCAACGTAATTCACCCAATGAAGGGTACTGACGATAAATTGTTGATTACTGTATAAAGCGATTGCCAAGAGGGTAGAAAATATGCCATAGCTCTGACCAAGTAAAAGTTTTATGCAGAACGGATTTGGCGGGAAACCGGCCAAAATCTGGGAGGAGAAACCGCAATATTATAAGCTACCAAACGTCAGTAGACGGCTTCCCCCGTGTTTGTGGTTTGTGTAGGTTCTTTCATGAAATTCGGGCCAAATTGCGTAATAAGCAGGGTCTGTTCGCCTATGCCTGAGGCTGCGACCACAGGGTACGCATGCGGGTAGACAGTTAGGGGTATGCCCACGTATGTATTGATTAGAAAAAAAAAATTCTCTTTTAAACGGAGCTGCAACGCAAGAACAGGTAAACTGGGTTGATGATTAAGAATGGGAAGCGTTGTTCATTAAGTCAGATGGCCACTATGAAAACACGAGTAAAAAATACACATTACAAAAGTCTCCACTGAAGCTACTGCAGGGAATTTTCGTGCGATCGCAAACTTTTTCCTAGCATTTTATCAAAATATGTCAAACGTTCCTGGCGGGTGGGGCTCTGAGGATTCAGATATAGTTGGAAGTGTCATAGTTGCGGTTCTATTGCTGTTATATTTAAATTGGATTTCTCCTCAAGAATTTATAAAACGGGATTATAATGTGAAGGAATGTTGAATTTCAGCCCTTAACGGTACTGAGATTTGCTTCGAACGTGCATTTTGGTGGTTTTACAGCCATTATTTAGCATATTTGATGGAATATTACATGCAAGTGGTGCGTAAGTGTATTGTTAAGCGTTTAAAACGCCCAAATAGATGGGAAATTTTATAAAATAAAACTTTCACACTTCAACCAAACAATTTGATAAATGAACCATAAACAAGAGTGACCAGAGAGTAGGTTACCAGTTGGACATCCTATTTTGATTTGAATCAACCGGAAGACCACCAAAACCAACGAAACTAAGACCCTTTTACGAGAATTTTTTGTGGGGGGGGGTATTCTGAGCATGACTTCATTTCAGCCCTTATTTCATTGTTGTCGTGACGATCAAGCATGTTTCTTGAGCATAATTCTGTCCCCGTTCATGCCCACTTCAAATGAAAAACATTGACGTGGGCGTCCGCAACCTTACGATTGTTCGAAGACGTCTGTAAGGTTGCCATAAGCATAATTGACGTACGCAATCGATACGTCAGGAAGTTTGGATCTCGCCATATTAAATGCTGTTCCTTAGGAAAAGAAAAAACAAACCAAAACACACACAAAAGAAAACCCTCGGCTATACTGGGGCGAATGTCTGAATTGTTTTGTTTCGGGCAGATCATGTTCACTCTGCCCCCATTGGGCGTTCGATCGCGTTTTTTGAAAAGTGGGGGGGACACTCGAATGTCAAATACCATCAAAAAAAAAAAAAAAAAAAAAATCTAATCGGAGCGCCACCATCGTTTCGCGCGGAGCGAGTCAAAGAATTTTCAGATCTTCATACCTCCAGATCGCCGGGAACGCACCTTGCCAGGCTCAATAGCAACCCCTGGTCATGTGTGATTTGAGTAAAAAAGACAGACAAAAGTTGTCATTGTGGCATACTAAGATTTTCAACGAATTCACGCAATGGTATTCGGTTTTGGTTTTTTTTCTTTCTTTCCACTCTGGTCTTTGTTTGCGGGGGCTCCAGGGGTCTAAGAACGGAGTCCCTGGTGGGAACAAAGGGAAAAGCCCTAGGCGTATGGACCATTTTTCCATTAGGAGCAGAAATTTTGTGCCGAACTTTCTTACGAGTCGCATTTCAATTGGAAAGTACCTACGGCGCGCTGCGGCCGTGCTCGCGAATTTTTTTTTGGTGCATGTTTTCCTGTGCATTTTCTCGAAAGAAAGCTGCCGAAAATTCAGGCATTTTGTGCACTTTTACCAAGACCTTTTTCCTCCCAAATTTTCCACCCGCAATTAATTACCGTCCGAATTTTGCATCTCGAAAATTGGAGTGGGGGGGGGGGGGGGGGACAGTCTTCCCACAAGGCTTCTGAAATTATCGAGTGAAACAAAATGATTCGAATCACTACATCGCATATTTACCCCTACAACGCCTGGAAGAGAAAGGCCATTGCGCGCGAAACATTTATGCACTTTTGGCTATTGATTGAAATTCGAACCTCTGTATATTAAAACATGGGTTAATCGCTTCGATTCGGCCTATAGTCGGATCAGATCTCACCAGGGGTCCGCTCCCATCGGGCGGTTTCTACATAAAATTCCAGGGTGGTGTGAATCATTTTGAGACCGCAAGATTATCGTGAGACCGAATCTTATCATCGTTTTGTCCCAGCCAGGCGAGCGCCCGTGCGGTCGTGGAGGAACTGTGGTTTTCCCGACTGGGGGCCAATCGTTATTCTGCTAGTGATCTTGTTGCCTAGACTGATCGGGGAAGGGGTCTAAGGGGAGTGGGTTCCCCCTCGCCCCCCTTTGGGAATTTTGGAGACCTGACAACACCCTCAGACACAAAATGTGCACGCTTAGTTTTACGATATTCTAGCAGAATTACTATTAAAATATTCTATGTTTCTGCCAACATATTTTTTCCCGACTACTTAACTGTGTGGTTAGATAATGTGGTGTCAAAACGGTCTGTAACTAGGCTACATGATCACCGGTGCACTCTATTTGGTTATCATGATAAGATTACTAGATTGCTGTAGTACGCTGGATGAGTTTGACGCGTGATTTTCTCTAAGTGCTCGAACTTATTCACATATGATGACTGGTACATGGAAGATTGAAGAGAATTGGCATTCACTCATGGGCTTTCATAGCCCAGAGCTGATACCGATATCAATAATTGTCCCGGTGGGGGCTGAAACTTGGCACACATGTCCTCATAGTTTAATCAATTCCCTGCACCAGTGGTGTCACCAGACCGTTCAAATTAGGGGGGGGAACAGACATTCTGTGGGGTGGGGCACGAGAATACTATCTTATCGGAGCGCCACCATAGGTTGCGGCGGAGCGTACGAGGAAATTTTGGTTGCGCAAGCCCCCCCATATGTCCGGAAACGACTCTCCGGCGTTTTATGGCTGCGTTGTACCAAGCTTGTTTTTCAATCTGGGCATTTTGTGATCACAAATGCTGTAATCGGTCGGTGGACATTTTAGTTATTTGTCAGACCTCGGTCTTACTGATGCCCCGACTTTTTGGCCAGAATTTTCAATATTTGTGTCTCCATACTACTGTTCCACCAGGGATGCGCAAAGCGCGTTAATTTTTCTGGGTTTTCCGCACATCTGGAAAACCGGAACTCACCAGAAAATTTGGGACTTGGCTATCTTCAGCTCTACAGTCCCAACTATGATATGACGCCAGTAGCAGTTTTACAACCCGGAGAAAACTCGTTGAAATTGAAGCAGTCTGATACCTAAGCTACTACAGTTCCGAATTGTGCGTGGTCGAGGTAGAGGAAACGGACGAGGCTAATGGGTTTAGTAATCCTAAAAAAAAAAAAAGGGGGAGGTGACTGTGTTTTTCACAAGGTCAATGAGAATGTTGTTGTATATTCCAGTCATTTCACCACCAGTATGGTATGAGTTAGGGGCTCAATGAGGTAGAAATTCCCATGGTGATGCACGGAGATAACGGGGAAAGCGACGGACACGAAATCCACACACTATTACACGCGCGAAGCGCGAATGCTTTTCCCTTTTTCGCATTCGGGCGAATTTGGGCACCATTACTGCCTTCTGTGGTGTATTTGTTTGTTGTGTTTTGCCAGATCTATTTAAAACTGGTAATCGAATACTGACTACGAATTTTTTCTTCGGAAAAACACTAATCTCATTTGGGGGCACACGGGGGCACAGGGTTTTCGAAGGGGCAACAAGCCCCGCTGCCCTGGCGACGCCACTGTCCTGCACACCTCGGACGTGCGCCAACGCCACCTATTTTTTCTTACAATTCCTCCCCCGACTTTCTTCCTCCGCTTTGCTCCCCACGGGGGGGGGGGGGGGGGGGGGGGCCCTGCTCCGGCTGGCGCGCGCCCTGCATTGTATACGTCCGCTTTTTCGAATGTAGTTTACAGGTGGGTACGAATATATCGTAATTAGGTTTCAAAGTGAGGTGAAACGCAGTTCCTTTTTTATTAACTCTTGTCCTAACTACCAGGAATTCCAGAATGCACATCGCAACATACACTCAAATTTAGATTTTTTTACAATCTAACGATTTAATTAACAACATGCAGTTGGCATATCATTAGGGGACACAAACCCAATGCAACTTCGTTATATCCACATCATGATTTGGGAACGCCTGTGCCTATTTTTACGACGGCCGACCTCCATTCGGTGACCCCCGATCAAAGCACTGATATTCGGCGACCAATCTTAGGCAATTCTGCCCACCGATCAACACTTGCATCCAAATTCAATGCCCTTTATAACACGCTCCCAACCATGTCCTTAGTCCCGTAGTCGGTCCCTTTTGGCTCATGACGGAACTTAAGAACTGTCTTCACAAGTTTAAACTTAGAGAAACTTCTCACTCGATGCCGAAGTTATCGAACAGTCCTCAATCAGGCAGAGGCACCTCTTTAGTAGAAAATCGTAAGTCAGGGCTAATAAATCTAATCAATTTTTCAACTCGACGAGCGGAGACCGACGACCTTTTTGTCGCCCCGAGACCGACTTCTGATTTTTCACAGGGGGGTGGTCACACCCCCACCCCCCCCCTCCCGTATTTACGCCCTGTCCGCACCTGGCATGAGGGACATAAGACACTTTCCAACGCGATTTAGTGTTTGGTTAGTCAAACATTGAATCAGTTTAGACAGATCTCTAATTATGGATCATCACTGTGAACCACCTCACACCGCTATAATAAAATGACACAGGTTGCAACGGTACACGTTCACAAATGTTCAGTATATTGGGGCAGAACAACCTTTCCCAGACCGAAAAGGTAAGTGGATTCCATTGCAGTCAATATGCACAACACCGACTTAATTCAGTATAGTGATGCGCGCGTTTTGTTTGTGTTTTTGAATATCTTTGAGTATATAAGTTCGCCACCAGAATAATAATTAAAACTTTTTCATTTTTTACTTTGCCCATTTTAATTTCCTCGGGCGTCCGACTTTGTGTATTTATCCTGCAACCCGGCTGCAACCCGGCCCGAACCAGTCTCGGATATTAAGACTAATTCGCCCCAAGTTGGGTTCTGTCCGCGCCGTGGTATTCCCTTACCATCCTTACTATGGGCAGAGATTTACAATTCACCTACTACTTGGGGTTGAAGGAGAAAATAAAATGAAAATAAATGTTTGCCAATGAGCGTTAGTCGGTGTATCTGCTAGGACTATTTCCAAGGGCGCAGTCTATGTGGGGGTAAGTGATCTCCAACTTATGTAAGTCCTCCGTACATATATATGTGTTTTCACTCTTGACCGCCTGGGACCCTCAACTTTCATTCAGCCAGGAGAATTGCGCCCTTGACTATTACGCAAATCCAATGTGATGCCAGTGCAAGCTTGTTTGAGCACATCAGTGAACAATTGAGTCCTCATGCAATCGTAGACGACTGCCTAATAATAAATTCGGAAGGAGAAGAAATTGCTGTTGAGCTGACGTATGTTACTGGACCCTTCTATTAGGGCAGAATATGTTTTGCCTAAATCTTAAGAGTATGACGACAGAAAAGCAGCCCCGCGCGCGAAGCGTAAAATTTTGCATTTTTCTCGGGCGTTTGATTGAAACTTCAGGCCAGCAGCAGACAATTTTGGGCATTTTTCATTTTTTCTGTCCAAAGTTTTTGAATTGTTTGTCAATTTTTACCCGAATTTTGGATCTCATAATCACTTATTGACGCTCTTCGGAAGGGCTAACGCAAGTAAAACGCATTTGGTAGGTCTGAGCCAGAAGTCAAAGCATCAGATTTACCATAGTAAATTGTGAACAAATTATGTAGCTGAGTTCCAACTGGGGCATAACTCAAAATGATTTTATTGGGTGAAGGTATTTTCGCCCGCGAGATTAGTAAGTGCCATGTGATTTCATGTTGCAAAAAGAAAGTAAATCCGTCAACTAAGATCTAATTGTATTTCACTCTGTCGGCAGCAGTGACGTTAGACATTTCTAGACAAGACTAGGCGAGGGGCTAACTTATTAGGGCCCTGTTGGGGTCTCAGGGTTTACCCGGCCCTTTTGAAAAGTGTTGACTTTAGGTGCAAATCCATGCTCTAAAATGTGATTTTTTTTGTGCCAAAATGTGCTGACCACCAAGGGCAGTACGTTTCTCTTCTTTTGGTTTATTGGCCTGAATCCTATCTTTCATGAGACCACCTCAGTTGGGGTCTAGGGGAAAAGGCCTGGAAGTCAGACCGGTTAGCCCATTCTAGAGAACCCGAGATTATCAATTTTTCGTTTTTCCTCGATACATTCTTTCCGATTCTTTCGACGGAAAATTTGACTGAATATCACAAAGTTGTTCGAATTTTGTTGGGCAATTCATGAAGGTACAACCGTCCACAGAAGTCCAAAGGTGCTAGTTTCGCATGGTTCTCCGGTATAGCCTATGATTTGAAAAAATGCTTCTAATCTTTGCTAGAATTACATTTCTTCCTGGGTTCCTGTAACATAACATATTCATTCCTATATAGCGCATTATACAATGTAGGAAATATCTCGACGCGCCCCACAATTTTTTGCTGTCTCGTTTCGGACCAGGGGCCACGGACTGCTGGAATTGAAGTGCAAGATATATATTGTTCAAGTTGGAGTGCATCGTATATCTTCAGCTGGCTAGAAATGCCATGTCTGGAGAGCAATTTGTAAAATATAGTCCCGGAATTACAAAATTGCACGCAAACAAATATTTGCCCGGACCTCTACTCACGTGGCCCGTGTCTACCGACTGCAGCGAAACAACTATCAGGATACCGAAACGGACAATTTTTTTGCATACTTCTTGGACATCGATAAAATCACAACGTCCAAACTTGACAAGATTGACAAACTTTCGCTCAGTCATCGGGCTTTCTACAAGAGAAATCAGCAATCTGCTGACATTGTGGGCAGTTTATCAACTTTGGCAGATTTGTCTGCCTGAAGTGCGCTATCCATCTGTCCAAAGGCGGTTGTTCCTCGATGTGCAACTTCCATAATGTGTTGGAGCAGTCGGACTCCTCATCTGCCTCGTATGCCGACGCCGCTTCGTGTTAATAATCAAAATAACATTTTATTGTGAATTTACCTTTGTTTCAAAAGAAAAGGAGAATAGTTTCACTTATGTTTCTGAGTGAGAAACCTTGCATGAAATTCATATCGCAGAATATGCTTCAAAAATGCCTCGCTCACGACACTTTGGAAACAATAGTCACAGGTCGTCTGCGCGCGCAGCGCGCGGAAATTTTTTGCACAATCAGGTTGGAATAAAGGCCACTGTGGTCTTTGTGAGGCTGCTTTCTCAATATTTTCATCCACACAGACACTAAACGAATACGTGGCAGAAATGGACATTTAGTTTCGTCTTCATCGAGGATCAAAAAGTGTGGGGGGGGGGGACATTTGATATGATGTCCCCCCACTTCGAAAAGTGGGGGGGGGGGAAGACGTGTCCCCCTGTCCCCCCCCCCAGGATCGACGCCCATGCTTGACCCAGTAGTAACGTGTTTGAATGACTTCATTAGTTCATGAAACCGGGCGCTACCGAGGGAGTGATTGTGGTGTGGGCTGGTAAGGCAGTGTGTCATGTATATCGGGTGTGGTGCCATCGATCTAGCAACACCAACGAAACAGCAAGGATGATGTCGACGGGACGCTGAAGGAATATTTCCGGCACAGGCGACAGCAAAGCATATCGAAAGCTAGCTCTAGTATCTAAGTAAGATATATTATATTATATCATGCTTTCTTGCGGCCAACACGGGAGGCATTATCTGGCTATACAGGAAAACACTCCCATCTCTTATGCCAATGTTGTTGTTGACGACAGCGGTAGGCCTGGACATCGTGTGCAGTAATTTCATATCATGATTGTTATATAATGATTGACTGACGTTTTCACCTAATTAATGAAGTGTTTGTTGTAGTTTGTATATAATATATTAGTTTCCACCAACAGTGATGAGGTCTCTAGGCCTGGTCTTTTGTCTCGGTCTCGAAACCTCATTTTCCTGGTGTCGAAATAGGCATAAGTTAATTTCAGATTAGACGTCTACAACTCATACTAGCACAGGCTTAGTATCTTACTATTCAGTCATAGATGACAAGAAGTATGACACACTCGTATCGGCAATTCTTAACACTACCAGTGGAAGCCCAGAAAATTGTTGGTCTGAACTCACTCAGATCGCAAGAAACGGCATTTCTCAAGACATTTAGACCATATCAAATTCTCGAAAAAATACTCCATACATTTTTCAATTTGCACAAGTCTCCTTCTATTCCTTCGTTGGTAAAATACACCAACTTGTTGACAACCATGAAAAAACCATTTGATGTGAGGCGAAAAACAAAACTATAAGGGATGGGGACGTAGAGTAGAATGCAAATGTTGCATTTTTTATAATCTTCTCGCCTGCAAAAATATACCATACAAATGCTGTACACGAGGTTTATTTTAGAACAATGACATTCGTAACCGACTATACCCGAACCTTTGCCTTTATAGGCTTCGAAAAAATCATACGATCATGTTACGAGGCATACGGTATATTTTTGCAGGTAACAACATTTACAAAGAGGTTCAAAACATTCGAGTCACGTTCCAACCAAACACATTAAAAACGTGTGTCATAAAACTGCATCAACGATTTTTTTGAGTCGACGGCTGACATTAAAGATGCATTGAGAGTTTGACTTGACTTCCTGCGGGCGTTAAGGACTATGCATGTATTCCTCCATTTTTCTGGTTTTAGAAGTAGCCTAAACCAGTGATATTCAACACTAGTTAAAGGGTTACGGAACACGACAATTTATTTCCCCTCCTCAGTAAGAGAGGCGAGTTGGTGACTTAGGTTCCTGGGCATCAGCGCTCTTGGTCTCTATTAGCCAATATAAGTCAAGTACTGACAAGCCCGAGAGGTCTCATTCCCCTTTCCGACACCGCAAACCCCCCCCCCCCTAGTTTTCCTGAGTTCCCTCGGGTTTTACCGGTGAATTGCAGGTCGATATAGGCTACTCCAAGCGAAGGCATTATAGATGCCCCCATAGAGGCGTGCCCTGTGATCAGCTCCAATATTTCCTTCTTTCTCTCAACTCCAGCCCCAAAGTAGTGCCAGATCTTTTGGGGACCCTCATTACAGCACCTTTGATAATGTCATGTATACGGCTTCGCCGGGGAGTGCAGCTACAGGGTGGCTCGACACCTGTGGGCATCTCCGCAACCTGCCCGCCTTCCGGATCGTCGCAGCAATGAGATTTAATTGATGGATGTTAAATCCAGCACAATACAGACCATAAGGCTATCTGTCTATGGGAAGAGCTTCGTCCAGGAGAGTGACGGCCGGGCGTCAGTCGGCGGCGTCTACATCGAGTCATTCCCTTACTTGGATGAGGATGGCGTTGTGATATCATACAGCTTCTCTAGCTGGTTAAGTCATAATACTCATTAACTTGTTATAGGCACCATCATTCTTAGATATATCAGATGAGCGCCCCCTTGATTGAACTCCTAGGGTCATACAGTAAATACATAGGTGGGTGGAACCACTGCTCCTTGTTTGATGTCATAGTTAGGCTACATAATCAAAGGCCACACATCGAATGGAGTTTGGGCAAAAATGGGCTCATTATGTGCATTGATTGCAAGGTTGCAACCGCTGGCTAAGAGTAGCATGTGGTGGGATCAAGGCTGTCACGAGAAATGTGTTGTGTGTGTGCTGTGGGAAGGTGGAAATATAGGGAGGATTTCCCAAATATGCAGGGGTCATGACCTTCTGATTCTCCAGCAGCCTCAGTGGCTACATCCTTGGTGCATTGTATCACACTTGTTATGTTCTACTGAATCTGAGCGGACATGCTAAGAAACTGTTGCAAGTCTTGATCAACTCACCCCACATAAACAATGCCTATGTAGCTTCATAGCATTTTCACATCCGCGATGATGAGGTGGGGTGCATAGTCCAGCGCGCCCTTCGAAGGATTCAATTTCTATGAAGGCTGCGTCAGCGCGCCCCTTGAAGGATTCCTCCCTCTGAGTGTGCGCAGCGCGCCCCTCGAAAAATTCAACTTCTATGAGGGTTGCGCCAGCGTGCCCCTTGAAGGACCAATCTCTATGAGGGTTGCGCAAGCGCACCCCTCGAAGAATTCAATCCCTATGATAGTTTAGCCTTTCTCAAAACTTCTATTTCGCAGCATAAATCACATAATTGTGATCGTGCAAATAAATTGTTTTTTTTCTCAACTGAATAATCAGATTTGATGTTCATGGACGGAACTTGAATATTGAGGTTATTCCATATTCATATGTGGTCCTGTTACCTGTGGAGTAGTTTCGGTAGAATCTTGTTGGACTTGCTCTTCTTCTAATCATATGCCTCTCCAGAATGTTCCAGATCGAAGTTATGTTCACTTATGAGATGTGCCAGGAAGGAACGTACAAAGGGGTAATTTTATGGTAATGAAGGAAAATGAAGTAACCAGTTGCAATATTGTTATTTTACACAAGAATACTTGAGGAAACAGTAAACGAAAATACAGCTTTTTTTTTTCAATCTATGAAATCACTTCCGATCTGCATTACCTAGTTGTCGT
The DNA here is from genome assembly GCA_026419785.1 of Sclerodactyla briareus. Taxonomy (NCBI): domain Eukaryota; kingdom Metazoa; phylum Echinodermata; class Holothuroidea; order Dendrochirotida; family Sclerodactylidae; genus Sclerodactyla; species Sclerodactyla briareus. Next base: position 71,624 of record JAODTK010005918.1, read on the forward strand.
TTTTTTACTAGATTTGATATCTTTGTATTTTGCCTCTTTTGCATTTTATAGAAAATGAGGCAGAACGGGGGAGTTTGCAAATCTTCTGGTTTTGTTTGCAATGCTGTGCGACTTTTCAGATTTTGGCATTCAATGACCATTTTGTATCTTTTGCTAACATTCCCAACATGATTATAAAAGTTGCTTTTCGTGACCAATTGGCGTTGAATGCACTTAACAATCGTGTGTTGCACCCCCCTGTTCCCGGACAGGGTGAGTGATTACTACGAGGGTCACACACCATTGTGGCTTGATGCATCTTTCAGTCACTTAGAATGACTCACAATTCCTTCAAAATGAAACAACTAGCTGCTTGTTATTTTTCCATAGTATTGTCTACATAATCAAAGTGACATAACACCCTACAGGCAAGGGCGGGGCGCAGGTTTTACGTAGGGAGTGGGGGGGGGCATATTTGGCATGATGCTGACATGGGGGAGGGGTCCTAAGAGGAGGGGGTGATTTTTTATCATTAATCCGCTTCGATGCAAAATGGTGCCACATTGGATACACTTTGGTGTAGGTGTATCTACGTCAACGAGTTTTGACAAAATCCATAAATTCTGAAAAATTAAAATGCATGACAATTTTTCCCATCAGGTAAGTTCATTCGATACACCTGACAAAAAAAACCCCCGATGAAACTGTATACGTTCTGTACGGGTAGGTAGGCAGGCTCACTTTTTTTAGAAAATAACATGTATTGTAGCCTAAGATGGTGGTATTAATAAAAAGCAAATGACCAGTTGTAGTTAATTTTTTTGTAATTCCAAATAGAAATCACTCTAGGAAAGCAATTAGAACTTGAAGCAGTCTCAATCAGAACATCCACATTATATCAAGGCGGGCAAAAAAAAACTGATATTTTACTCCTTCACCGTACACTCTAAAAAAATGTGGGTAAAATACTCCAATGAGTCGTTTTGAAGACTCCCCATAGTAATGTCCCCAAATCACTCATTGAGTAACTTTAAAACACAATTTTTTTTAGAGTGTATCTAATGCACAAATTGGAGCATTCATACTTCAACACCGACATATTAAATAACGACGCTCGGGCCGATGTCAAGTACAACTATAGTCCCTTCTAGGCGGCTCTTCTTGCTTCTTGCCCCTTTCTCGTTTCAATCCCGTTTTTAATAGTCAGTTTACAGACCTGTGCATGGTTTGACTAGGTGGCACCTCGGCCCATCCCCTCAAGCGGCACCCTGTGGTTTGTGCAGACTTTATACTATTGCGTGGCATAAAAAAAAGGTTCCGTGACAAAGTTTTCTTTTTTATATAAAACATAGCTTTTACTACATTATTACTTAATATTATGAAACGCACGCACCCCACCTAGCCGTGTCCCATCCCCTGCCACTCCTGTCATCCTCACATCATATGTTGATGGCTGCGTCTTTCCATTTCATATCATGCGTGTCACGCGAATGGACCTCTGTCTAGTCCACCGTGCAGCTGTTCGGCTATTTGGTCGTCCTAAACAATGCAAATTCGAAATATATCTAATGGTAATCGGCCATTTAGGGGCGGAGTGGATCACGCATGTCACTGTGTCACAAAGGCCGAAGCGCTGCGATTATGCGAACGCTATATTAACAGCACACAGTGTGAGTCTCGATTTGGGGCTCGATGAGAACGAATAGAAAACAACCTCAGTGGATAACGTATTTTGACACTAACCTCCACCCCCGACGAAAACGTTTGCATTAAAATATCATTCTGTCGATTTTTTTTTTTCGACCAAAACCAAAGGGGGGGGGCAGCCTGCCTCCCTCCCCGTGTGGCGCCGCCCCTGCCTAGAGTCAACTTCGTGACTGACCAGTCGGGATTACTAAACCGGAACCCAAACAAACGCCTGTAAAGTCGGCTTTTGATGCTGTCAATCTGAGATGGGGGGGGGGACAATATTTGGGGATTATGAGACTGTGGTTTGGCTTCTAACAATGAATCGATTAGCCCTGACCTTTTTCCTGTACTTTTTTAATAAGAAAATTTTTCCTACTAGGATACATATTCTTAATATAGTTTTTGTGAGCATTTTAGTGAATTTTCAGGCCAAATGTTGATCGAAGCAGTCTCACTAAGTTAACATAATGAAGGCCTTCCAGTTAGCCTGTTAGCTTCGTAATGTCTCGTTGACAGCAAACATTTCATCTTTTTCTCAGTTTTCTTGAGAAGCCATGCCAGAAAAAACTGAACTATAACTGTTCTTTAAACTTTGAACTTACTAATAGCAAAACTGGAATAAATCCTTCCATTCGAACAATCAGTTATAACCTAGAAGCCTATAGACTTCAGCAAAATTATGATAATCACTGCATTACCGAACACACTGCAATACCATACTCAAAGATAACAGCTGTGCTTTCTGTACAAATTCTGAGATTAGCCTGGATAATTCCACATTTTTGGCCCCAACAAATCAAATTGAAAAGGAGGTTGATTGATTTCCAGGAAACTTCAGACCACTTTCAGATCCGATTGCTCAATGGCGCCTCCTCCTCATATCCTCTGCTTTAACGGTTAACATGGCGCTATTATAATACCTGGAGAGGACATCCTACTGCGTATTGTGGTGTCCTGTACAACGTCCCATCGCCTATTGTTTGGGACATTGTGAAACACGTTCAGTTTGTTACTCTCTATCTGCTATTTTTCTTCTACCATATTGTGAAGCAACAACAAAGGTATCGTGGGGACCTATGATGCCCCACTCCTACCTTGTTGCTTCATATGAGATAGCTATGGTAAGTGCAAGGATTCTGTAACATCTTCAGGAGTGTTTACCCTGTATCCAGAAATATTCGGGGAAAGCCAGAAGATCTATACCGGAAGCACGAAACAACATTATTATTTGGCAATACAAATCGATGTGTCTGACAGAAACAACCCTCTAGGCGTGAATATAACATCACCGTGCAAACTAGAGTTTATTATGTAAGGCTCGAACTGGAGCGCCAAACGAACATATTTTATGTATACACGATGTAAGTGATGGCGGGTCGGGGCATAGCAACAAGGCTCCGCACTGACTTCTGCCTGCATAAAGCTCCAGTACAGCATTTCCGGGGTTGGCTTCATCAAGCTAACAGTTGACTGACCATGCCCAGGCTATTAGAGGTATATCATGCAATCATCCTGACCTGCATTGGAGGGGGGGTGGGGCAGGGTCGCATCATCGCCGGGCTATCTTATATCCTTGTCATGAGAAATACTAATACCGATGCGGCGCGTTATAGGCGTACACGTAGGTGCCAATTATATCACAAAAAAATATTAGGAATTATTGCGCACTGGAGTTTGCGTAGCATTTCCTGGTTTGGAAGTAGGGTGCAGAGGGTGCAGCTCCATTCAGCCTTACCGAACCCCGCCATCCCGCGTATATGGAATCGCCTCTAAGGGAGGATTCCCTTTTACGCGTATGCGACGCGAGTGCTGGACGGGTTGTGCGGAATGCGGCGAAAAAATGGGTCGTAAATCCATAAACGCGGGGCGTACAGGCACTGCGGGGTGCGGGTTGGATCACTTGTGGTCATACAATGCGAGTGTAAACTTTGTACTGACTAGACTGAACCAATCAATAGAAGTAGGAGTTGGGAATGGGAACAAATTTCCCCCGTTAAAGCTAGGCTACAGCTGTTGTGTGAACAGTTTTCAACATATTAGATTGTGAATGGAGTAAAAAAAAACCTAACCAGCCAATAATCCAATCCTCATGGTTTTACTGTTCTACAGCTGGCGTGTTCTGCGTGGAAGGGGGATTCTCCAGGCATTCATATCAATGCGTGTCCAATACATGTATCAACCGTAGAGCATCCCTCATTAGTGGGTCACTGGTTATTTCTCTGTGTTGGTAGGCACTCAACTCCTCTGCTTATGTTAATCACCACGTACGCTAGCATTAGGCCTGAATCTTTGGATCATGGAAGGAATGCAGGGGTCATTCATCCCACTCTACCCCTAAAGACAGAATAATTTGCAGATTTTGTCCTAAACGCCCTGTGCACTCATACGGAATCAAACATTTGAAAGTATGCCACTTGGCACCCCCAAGAACACCCCCCCCCAAACCCCCCCCGCCCTGCTGACTTCGGAATACCAAAGATGATGAGCTATAATATTTGTTTGTTAGGGGGGAACCCTTTCCTTCTATTCCATCGTTTGCATAAAGACGGGCCAACAACACAAGCGGCAGCATCGCTGGTGGGTGCACCCGGCCATCTGCTGCAGAGGTACCGCGCCTACCACACTGAACCAACTCCGCTCCGACGCCAGCAAATTGAAGAATATCTACCATGTTTTCTGTGGCCATGTGAGAATTATTACGTCCATACCACTGCACCTGTTTTAGAAATTGGAAGCATAAAGGTGGCCATCTTTGTAAACTAGCCCCACTATAAACACCACTAAAAAGAGGCCATGGCCCTACCAATCTGCCAAAAATGTGACAAATTATACAATGTGAATTTCTTTCTCTCCCAATGAACCGCAACCCAGCCTCCATAAAAATCAAAGTGGGCCATACACATCCACCATGCTTCGTGAAAATTTGACAACTTGCAATGAAATATGCAAATTGGTTCATTGAAGACCCCAGAATGACCAGAATCTACTCAAGTTGCCGCGAATCCACGCTGAGTACTTGGAATTAGGTTTCTGGGTTTCCAATTTTAAATGAAAATCGACTGGAATGGGAAATCGTTACAGAAATTTGGAACTTTTTCATGAGATAATTGCCCTTCAAGCAGAGAATCAAACCAATGCAAGACCTAGCAAGAGTGCAGACCTAGAGGCATGTTGCCCATAATGTCACCTGAAATTCTCCGCCACCAGGTATACACAAGGCGATCCGCCAAAAAGTGTCTCGCCTGGTTGCAGCATCGATGATGGGTTTCTATATTATTCACTATCCTATACACAACCCCCTAGTTCCTGCATACCATCGTCATGTCAAACGGACCATCACATATTTTCACATATAACACATAACAATTCCTAAACTAACGGACCAATGGTGTGACTCTTATTTCAAAAGTCCCTTACTTGCCTTCTTCTTCTTCATGTCCCCCCCCCCCCCTCCACACACTCCATAAATACCCAATTTGAAGGTTCATCACGTCTACTCACTTCCTGACCCAAAATCCAACTGAATGTTCAAATCCCCTTTATCCGGGTTCTTTGCCTTTTTAAAATAATTCCTTCATTCCATTCATTCCTTTTACGTTTCAAGAAGCCAGACTGCTTCCTCCCCCCACCGCTGTCCAGCAGCAAACACCCCCCCCGCCCTTCCCCACACACCCACGCAGCAATCAGGATGTCCCATTATCTATTTAGAACCTCAACATTTGTCCCCAGGCAAGAAGGGTGAAAAAGTTACAGTATTTTTGAATGTCTTGAAACCGATCAAATTGGTTGGTTAAGAGAAGGGGTTTGCTTTGTGGCAGCTTATAACAGCACAATTGTCACGTGAGCTATGGTTTACCGGTCCTCCGTGCTTATTCTAACAGAAGCTATTATATGACGGAAATAAAATTCCTGAATCATTCAAACACACGATCCAGAAAATGGCCGACATACCTACTGAGTATGGCGAAATTCTTCGCAATTTTGAAATTGGAATAATATTATGCAAATTAATGCATCACACAATGACCTCACCTGACCCCAGTCTGTACTTCAAACGAACTTACAACTTGAAAAATTCGCAATTAGAAAAATTAGACCACTAATTAGATATTCAGGCCGAAATCTGAATCAGTTCATCTACCTGTCATCCAGGCCTACATACCAATTACATTACGTAACACTACGGTTCTGGCGTAATCTTGCTAACGAGCTTCAACAAAAATTACAGAAAATAAGCTAATTACCCACTTAATTAATGAATTTGCTGCCCAAAATCTAATCACTGTGTACCCCCAAGGCCCGGTGCTACTGCTCCACACAAAATTTCATCATAATCGGCCCCCCGAGTTTTGGGAGAAAATCCTGCCTCACGAGAAAGCGTGAAATACCACACATACACACACCCATAGTGGCACTTGTCTCCTTCCTGAAGTTCATTCAAGCGAGACAAAACTAGCCAGGCATTGCTTCTATGTGGTACCCACTTGATTTGGGGTAGTAACACCTGACATTAACATGGCAATAGCCTCCCCCTCATCAAGACCAGTTACCCCAAACCCGAGAGTGACAAGTATGTCCTAAAGTATGCAAGTTAGACCCATCAATTAACATAAATTCCACTGTAAGCCCAACCAGTCAAAGTACAGTAGCTGTCATCCTTCTATGGTCCTAGTATAATTCGACTGATTCGGCTAGCAAGTCAAAACAGTGAAATCAGCTATGACATGAAAAAAGATAGGAAACGCATACACACATGACAGAGTGATCACAGTCTCATCCTGAATCCATTAAGGTGAGACAGAACACATGGCTGGCAATGATACAAAGAATTAAATCTGTAGACCGATGCTCCGTTTTATGTACCTGGTTAATTACACAAATATGCATGTTGTGTTCACAGAACACTACAGGGCAGGTTCCGTTTTAGAAACCACACGTTGAAGTATAACACAATGCATTCAGTTCAGTTCGATTTCAGAGATGGGATTTTATTAATTTATTTTATCTCCATGGGTTTCGGAAGCCAATTATGCCCCATCTGAAAGGATGATCAGTGAACTCCAGACTCAACACTTTCAGTTGGAACCCGGAGGTTGTGGAAATTCAACGTGACTGTTCAAAGCAGAGACTTATGCAATTTCTGTAACAAACCCGAAGGTCCCCTGCATTATAGAGCAGGCTCAACCCCCCCCCCCCCCCCCCTCCCCCACTGGTTGCCAGGTCTCATCATAACCTGTAACGTTATCTAAAAAAAACTATTTTGTATCGTTGAACACAATGCCACTGCAATCAAACATCTTGAGATTTTTGTCTATAATTTTTTTGGAAACATTTAGTCAATTCAACTCAGTTCAAACGATGGTGATGATAGTGATGGAAACTCACCATAGCAATAGTGATAACAGTGACCCACTTGCCCGAACGAGTTAGCGTAACGATGTAAACCTATTCAACCGGAGTAAGTATATAGTGATACTAGTGACCTACTCACCCTGAATATAGTGATAATAGTGAACTACTCAACCTGAGTATATAGTGATAATAGTGACCTACTCAACCTGAGTATATAGTGATAGTAGTGACCTACTCACCTGAGTATATAGTGATAGTAGTGACCTACTCAACCTGAGTTATAGTGATAATAGTGAACTACTCAACCTGAGCATATAGTGATAATAGTGAACCACTCAACCTGAGTTTATAGTGATAACAGTGACCTACTCAACCTGAGTATGTAGTAATAATAGTGACCTACTCAACCTGAGTTATAGTGATAATAGTGAACTACTCAACCTGAGTATATAGTGATAGTAGTGACCTACTCAACCTGAGTTATAGTGATAATAGTGACCTACTCAACCTGAGTAATAGTGATAGTAGTGACCTACTCAACCTGAGTTTATAGTGATAACAGTGACCTACTCAACCTGAGTATGTAGTAATAATAGTGACCTACTCAACCTGAGTATATAGTGAAAGTAGTGACCTACTCAACCTGAGTATGTAGTGATAATAGTGACCTACTCAACCTGAGTATATAGTGATAATAGTGATCCACTCACCCTAAGTATAGTTATGAGAGTGACGTTACCCTACTTACCCTGAGTTTACAGTGATAATAGTGATCTACTCACCCTAGTATGGTTAAGTATGGTTATAAGATATAAGACTAACTCTGCTTGTATATGTATGGGGGTTATCTGGAATAAGGAGGACGTTGCAAAGGCGGGACAATTTTTAACAAGTTGATTCCCTCCCTTCTTCTAAAAGCATATATAATAGAGGTGGGTACAGTTTACCAGCCTCAAGTGTCACCTATCAAATGAAACTAAGCGTGATAAACTATAAATTGATAGAGGCGATTGTTGCCATGTTCTTTTGAGGGCGTACTTTCCTAATTTTTCTTTTAGAATGTGACTTACTTTCAGTGACCCTTTTTGTCTCGCCTGAACTTTGCTTCAAGAGAGACTAGTGTCACTTTGTTTGTGTGTGTGTCTGTCTGTCTGTCCTCTGCTTCTGTCTGTCGTCTGTCTGTCCGATGTGCGGTTCGATATCTCCGACCGTGGAAGCCATCATCGGGGACCTTTTTGTGGAGGTGCCGCGTGAAGAGTTGCCGCTTGATCCACTTTGCGCCGAAAGACCATACTCATTGCATAAATTTGCATATTTAATGAAAATTGGCCCGGAGCTTTGTGTACAAGCTATCTCTCGATCGGTAGATACATTGGTGATGCCGATCGGGGTATATAACACTAGAAGAGTACACAAAATGATTAGATTCGTGGCAAGATTAGCTAATTAAGTATCTAATTTGCATAATATCTGCGATATTTGTGAAGTTCGTTGGTTTTGACGAACTCGGTGGAGATGGTGTATCTATATTCCCAATAATTTTACAGTCGGGACGGGGCACAAATGTCATTTTAATGTTACTAATCCGCATTTACCTAGTCCAATTTGGATAATTTAGGCAAATTTTTGAAGTTGGTTGAATCCTCATGAAACTTTGTGGGATGGTACAACCTTTGATCCTGATAAATTTAACAACATGTTTTAAAGGCCACTCAATGTCTTTAATGTGAAAATTTGCATAAATTACGCAAGTTTTCGAATTTTGTTAATGGCTATAAAAAATTGGAATGAGTGCAGATAGGGTGCCTCGAAGATTGTCTTGGTAATTTTTGGGTTCAATCAACAACATCTAAAGACCAGGTCAAAGGGTCAGAGGTCAAGTTTAAGAAAATGTCCTTATTTTAGAGTTACAGGGCAAAGACATAAAAACTGTCAATTCTTGCATATGTGAGTTCCTGTCTGCTACTAGACGAAACCACTCCCGCTTCGACTGACACCTGGTCTCAAGTTACAAGGGCCCAAAGGTTGATTTAATACCTTTGGGCGATAGCATCGAGCATGTGTACCTGATACATAATGCTTTTGGGCTTGGTGCATCACATTGAGGCGCTTTTTTTCATAAAAAGCCGTCATGTCATCAAAGGTTTTAACGAGGTCAGAAACTGCCACATAATAACAAAGTTTCTGCAATCATTTCTAGTGACTGTGTGTGATATGGCTGAAATTTTGGCATGCGGCAATGACAAGGGTTAACATTTTACATAAAAACCGTTATGTCTTCAAGGTCATTCAAGGGTACTTATGGACCAAACGGTCAAATAATAACATTTCCTGCAACAAGTTCCAGAGACTGTACGCTACCTTTTAAGAATGGTAAGTCTTGTGGCAACCTAGCTGACCAGCATTATGCTGAAATCACTATAATTATAGCATGCTATCAATAACAAACTGTTGCAGAGTTTTACTCTTTCCCCCCTCATGCAGTTATTTTCCATTTATCTTAACCGGATTCCGAATCTGTGACAGACAGAGATTCATCTATTTCAAAACCTGCCTTTTTACCTTGGGTTCACTTCTGCCTGTCGTAACCTCTTCTGGGCCCCTTACCTGACCATATAAATTGGTAACCATCAGTCATTGTTCTTACACCCAGGCACCTATTCCGAATGAAGGGTGTCGGTTTACACCTGCAGTAGCTCTTGTGTGTGAGATAGGGGGGGGGGAGAGATAACTCCTTGGGGGGGGGGGGGGGCTGGTATTAAATGAATCTTATGGGTGACAGTGAGGATATACAGACAAACTTTATTAGATAGGACTAGCTTCTTCTTCTTCCCTTCTTTCTTCTTTGGTGGGACTGCCAAACAATTCCATAAGGAACAAAACGAGCAGGCTTGGGTGTGTGCAGTGCTACTACCGGGGAGTGCCAGTCCCGATGCTGAAGCCTCAGTGTCGTTCAATCACACTTTGAAGTTCGCTTGGCTGACAATCTTGTCTCATGCGGCAAGTTGTTCCAGTCCCCTGGTGTTCTTGGAATGACGGAGTATTTGTAGCAGTCCCGACGTTGTGATGCTCAATATAAAGTGTTCGAGTTGGACGGCGGGTTCTACGGTGGCTGGCTGAAGGTGATCATGATAGGAATGGCAAGGTGCCCCCTATGGCTTTGTGAAAAGTAGAGCGCCTGTTAATCTCCTCCTCAAGGTTGGTCACTGATCCCCTGAAGGTTTTGACAAGGGCAGATGTACTGTGGTCCCAATCATAGGTGGTGTGTACCATTCTGCCTGCACGTCTCTGAACCCTTTCAAGCTTCTGAGGGAGCTGTACAGTGTACGGGTCCAAACAGAGGAACAGTATAGAAATGCCTTGGACTGGATTGAGGGTCTTAATAAACCTCTGCTTTAGTGTCTTTAGTACAGGAGTTTAGGTTCCGACGAACAAAGCCAATTATTTTGTTAGCAGCAAGTGCAATTCTGTTTATGTGATTATTCCCAATTCAGTCATGTTGTATGTCAACACCAAGGTAAGTATGGAAGCAGTGTCTTTAAGATGGTGCTACCAACGGTGTATTGTAAACTATAGGGGATCTACTAGCAGGGATACGAAGCACGTGCATTTTTCAGCATGAATTCATTGCCAGGTTTGGTCAAGGCTGCTATAGAGGTCAGGTCACGTTGTAGGGTGGCAGATCAGAGTCTTGTATGGAATTAATGTTTCTTAAAGACACAATCGTCAGCAAGAACAGCCTAACAGATGAGTGTAGGTGGTCTGGAAAAGAATTTATATAGGTGTTGAACAACAATCGGGACTAAAACGGTACCTTGCGGAACACAGAGTGCAAACACTTGCCCATTGGGAAAACTCCCCACCCAACACCACACGCTGTTGCGGTTTTTTTGAAAAAGCAGGATTATCCACCTATTCATTGTGCCATAAACCCCATACTGGTCGAGCTTCAGAAAAAGCCGGTTGTGTGGAACAGTGTGGCAACAATGACCTTTGAAAAGTCCATGATGATGACATCAGTCTGTTTGCACTCGTTTAGAGAGAAAGCCAGATCATGGTACGTCGAATCAGTGAGTTTACTAGGAATGTCTTGTCCTAAACCGTGCTGTTGTGGTGTGAGAATACTATGGGTGTCAAATGAGCCATATGTGCCCCCGATGAAACAAATAGGAATCTAAAAGCTTACTCGTGACTGAAGTCAAGGAAAGGGGCTGTAATGGCATGGCTTTTCACGAGGCCCTGCTTATGGAATTGGGGAAAGGTTGCCACCTCCAGTCAGCAGGGAGTTCACCGGTGTCCAAAGAGACTGAAAACAGAATGGCCAACATGGGGCTAATTCAGTGGCAGACATTCGTGGTGGTAATTCGTCAGGACCAGTAGCTTTTATCGGGATTAGGTTTAGCACAGATTTTTCCCACCCAATTCACAGTAACAAAGATCTTGGGCAGGATGGATATCTATCAACCCGTGGCAGGGTTTCCATGTTTTCTTTAGGGGAGACTGAAGTGAATTGCAAGTTCAGAAGCACGGCCTTCTGTATATTGTAAGAGACCAAAACTCATGGTCCTTGGGGGGAATGCCAATTGTGTTTTTACTCAGTTTGTTTACAAACGACCAGAATTTCTTTTTGATCAATGAAAGTTTTCATAATATAGTTCCGGTGTGCTGTCTGGTGATTTTGTGGTAGATCTCTAGATTCTCTAAAAAAATTCCCAATCCTCAGGATTTTGACTGGCCCAAGCCTTGGTGTAGGCTTTTTGTTTTTTCTAAGAGATCTCTGATTTCGGATTCAGCCATGGGTGCTTATCTGACTCGTAATCATTTAGTTGGGATGTGAATTATCTTATTATCTCCTGGAGCTTGGTTTTGAAAATTCTCTCCAGATATGCTCAACAGTTCCCTGGTGGGGGCGTATTCTTTCCAATAAAGTCAGACTAATCTGGTCAGATCCATTCCTTCATGTTTTCAGTGTGAGCTTCTTGTAGAGGTAAACTTTATATGGTTTAGATGACAGAATTTAGGGTTGAGGCTAAGGTAAGCATTGGAATTCCATCTGGTCACTCAGACCAGGAATTAATGTAGAACTTTTCAACGAGGCGAGGTTTGTTTGTGAAAAACAAGTAAGATATTGCCTTCTCTTGTAGGCTCAGTAACAGCCTGAGTTGGATCAAAGGTCTCCACAATATAGCAATTGTTGACTCAAGTTTCGGTGAGTATGGGTAACTAGTGGGAAGTCCAGTCAAATTCAGGGGGAAGATTGAAGTCTCCACGCAACCAAAACAGTATCGGAAGCAGTGATATTCAATTGAGACAATGATTGTCTTAAGGGTATTTAGATAATCAAGATCAGGTTGTGGTGGGCGGTTAAAAGGCCCCCAAAGTACAATGTTGTGCCACCAACAAGCTGATTTGTGTCCACACACTTTAACGTCTGTATAGGGTTGACCAATTACGGTTATACGAGATCTCTTTTGACAGCAATCAGAACACCACCAGAACCGTCATTTCTATACTTTCCTAATCAGAGATATTCTTCAGGAAAATATTTCATATCTGTGCGTTAGGGTTAAGCCAAGTCTCAGTACCTATCACCAATGTTCGGTTTGTGCGTTTACGGGATAGCCCCAGATCAGGTACCTGGTTTTTCACGCTGTGGAAATTCACAAACATGGACCTTTAAAGAGTGTACAGGTCTCTCCCATTAGTTCTAACACGGGTTTGGAGACGAGGTCGCATTGGGGGGTCAATATGGACTATCGGCCGATAGAATCATTTAAGTACTAAGCTGTTGATGTTTCGAGCGACCATGTGAGAAAAGGGAGGTGCTGAAATTTGCATACCACAATTACAACACAGCAAGATATGTTGTGCGTTCCCCAAAATCATAATTACTAGTATTTACCCCCATGCAGGATGGGTGATACCAGCCATCACACTCATCGCATTGTATCGCTTTCTGCTCCAGGTAGTGGGCTCATGGCATATGGAACAAGGAAATTAGAAGAGTCGGGTCCAGGATTTATCTCACAGTCACCAGCCGGCATGAAGAGGAGTGAGGCATAATACAGCAGGGACATTTTCTTATTTCCATATTCACTATGGACATGAATTTTCTCCTGAGACAATTAGCATTAACTGGTATGAACTGGTAGAAAAATGGATTGTGTGTTGCTGAGCATGTAAGCTTGGTTCAGGGGCCAAGCTAATGAAGCCTTAGAATGTTTGCGACAAAAGCCCAGCAGTCATTAAAGGCTGTTTTCGTTCAAAACCGAAACTCTGTGTTTTCCGAAATGATAAAACCTCGGAACCAACAGCTTCCACTTTGAGCTGTGGTCTACCTTTAGTCTCGCCAAAATGTTAACATTGAATCAGGTCACTAGGGTTTGCTTGTGTTATAAATTTGCTTCATTCATTGCAAATGTTCAAGTTTTAGGATTCCGATGAAATGTATTAAGTGTTCACAATTGGTCCTGAGATAAGTGAGTGAGAAAAGGGGTCAACAGAATTGATTAGTGTCTAATTTGTTTCATTCCTCACCACTTATTTCTATAATTATTCGCTATAAGAAATTGTATTATTATGAATACTATTCATTATTATTTACATAGACTGAGTACACTGAGGTCCATTCAGTGTTGTCTATTTTGCATGGTTCATTCCAAATTCCAAAGTTTGTGGATTTTCATGAACCTTTCGAGAATATTTGAGGATATTTGAAGTGATAAAATGGGTCACTGGCCCCCCATTTCCGTTGGCTATTGTGTCTAATTTACATAATTTAGTCACATTTCCACAAAACTTGTACTCCTTTAGCAGACATGTCAATAGTCAGTCCTTACGAATTCGAAATTGGGCATGAGTAGTAGGCTGTTTCCTGTGGTGTTAATGCTATACCAAATCTTAAGCAACATATGGAATGCCTTGTAATGGTGCATGGTGACTACAGAAGAAATCACTTGATCGCGCAACCAGGCGAGACACTGGGGGCGATCGCCTTGTCTAATTTCAACTACACCAGGACCAATGGTGGACCACCTTGTTACGTTTCATGGAAAAACAACAACCTGTGGCATAAATTAAGAAATTAATATACATTGAATAACCCACAGAGTGTTAAAAAATGTTGGGGACTAGAGGTAAACCATACCCATCAAGTTTCATGAAAACACTGGAAGACCTCCAGTGACCTCACATTGTTGCCAAAAATTTTAGAAAACTAAAGGAGAACAGTACCCACCAAGTTTCATATAAATCCAACAAACTTAAAAATTTGCATATATAATGCAAATTAGACACAATTGATTGCTAATTCTCTGAGGTTTCTATCAACATCAACTATGCAAGGGAAATTTTTAATCGGATGGAATTAAACTAACAAATTTGTAGCAAGGCAAACCTCAAATCATTATCAAATGATCAGCACTCATTGGTGGTCACACTGAAAGCAGTGTTGATTAAATCGGACTTATCAATTTGAGAAGGGAGAGGAAAACAATGGGAATAGATGGTGTGTCCTGATTTTCTGCATTGAAAATTTTTTGAGAGATTTGAAGCTTTACGTAAGATCTTGATTTGGGGGAGAGTGACTTCATCCTGGCTGGTGAAGAGCATTTCATCAGCATCAAAATGTTGCTGCTCAAATTGTTCGTATGCTTCTTGATCAGAGCCCCTAGAGCCTATCTCCACATCAGTCTCCTTCTGGGCACTCTTCAACCTCTTGCGAGCTGGTCCAGAGGATGCTGGTTGAGAGGACGCTGGTACGAGAGTGCAGGTCCAGGTTCAGAGAGTTCTGCTTCAGGGGAGCAGCTGGAGAAGGAGCCATAGTCAACTGGAGTCGCCACTACTGTCAGGACTTCATTGCTATAGATGACAATAAAATATATTGATATTGTGCTTTTGCCTCCAATGTGTCACCGTCCGATCAGTTAAATGGCCCATCCTAGTGGCTTGGAAACTGACGAGTTCATTCACCAATGGCATGGGAGGGGGGAAGGGATGGCGATGTGGCCCCCGCCTTAAGAGAACTGAAAAAAACATGGGGTGTGCCTTTGTGTAGGGGGTGAGGTATAAATTTTACTGCCTAGGCCTGAGAAGTCTTTTATCATGCACAATTGTCACATGGGAACATTTCCCTGAATTAGTTATCAATTTGATCATTGAAATTTATCACACAGTTTTCATCACAAATTGGGCCCATTCTTATGACCAGCACTATTGGGTTTGTGTGAGCAATATTATCCATCGCTGGTGGCCTTACGCATAGATAATGTAAGCTAGTACTAAAGTTAGGGTTCAGTGTGTGTATCATATGTCGATCGGTAACTCAAGTCAGCCAGTGCCATATGCATCATACAGTATATAAACGCCCAGAAGTCTGTTGACAATCAGATGGCCGACTGATGGTTGTGCCGTATCTCTTAATTCCCTCATCCACAGTTCTGGAACCCTGGTGCCATCCCTAGCTCCCAACATTATATCCCCCCCCACACAGCTTATTTTCCGTTGCCTTCTTTGTTTCTTTTCCGCCTGTTTCTTCACATGAAGGTTTGGATGAAGTTCCCGTCAAGACGTCAGCTGTGGACCATCCCCCTCTGGGAAAATACCCTCCTACCCTGCCCATCTCGAACAGCCACAGCACCGCCTCCACCGGCCACTCACTACCAAACACCTATCCCGGCCGTTGTATGTCAATGATAATTGGTGGACGCCGACGCAAAACGACCCTCCTCATTACCACACTGGTCACGCTACTATTGTTAATGGGGAGGGCATCGTGGATTCGAACTAAAATAATGGTTTGGAGGTCCCATGCAGGTGGCAAATAGGGGCGATAAGCTCATTCAGAGGCCGATGACTCCCCGATACGTCACCACCGATACTTCCCAAAACCTGAATTTATCACAAAACCGCTTTCACGCCAAATCCCTCAATAGCCTGTTTGGCATTCCATACTTTCTGCACAATTGCGCAAGTTTATCATTGCATTGCACCATTTATGGCTCCGATAAATTTATCGTCCGATAAAAGTTCAAAGGTACAAATTTAGAATTCAGTGCCCGGAGTACAGAGGTGTCCACTGACCTAACCTTGTGATAGTAACTCTGAAACTGTGCAACATGTAAACATGTATTGGAAACCACAGTACGTCACTTCCGGGCACTGATTCTAAGTAGAGCCAGTTAAAATGATTTTCAACTTGACGTCTGATAAATTTATCGTATCGTATCGCAAGGTGTGAACACTCCTATGAAATAAGACTTGCACTCGATGTCCGATAAGTTATTGTATCGTATGTATCGTGCTCTCACAAGTGTGAAAGCCCTTACCCTCACTACCTAACCCCAGCCTAGTCACAACAATAATCTCAAACTTCCAGCTACACAGGGTGAAACATATGCAATATGACCAATATGTGTTCCACGCTAAGGTGCACGATTGCGGGATTCGCGCAGCTTTCGGTGATTCCCGACCAAGAAATTGTTCATATGCGGGAAAATCCCGCACTCTTTTGCGATGAAGATTGGCACATACACACCCGAAAAACAGCACACATGAAGCCCAGTACTTATTTATGACACACAAAAAGTATATCCTTCCATTCATAATATCACAGAGTCATATCCTAACGTAGAAGAGCCTTTTGCTACATATGACGACCAGTTTCCTCGGAACACAACAGCTATGCCCACCGGTACCCAAGCCTCCCGCAACCCCAATTTGCTGCAAGTTAACATCTCTTAGCTGCTTCTAGTTCTATGTATGATTTATATGGTCAATATATGTACCGTGCACACACATAGTAGTACTATTAGTATAGTCACGTACTGTTTGGGCGGAGCAGCTGAGCTTGATTATGCCCTAGTAATATACTGCTGTATGATTAGGCTAAGTTACTCCTTTCTCAAAGTTCTGTGTAATCGCAGACATAATTATCGATGTCAAAGTAGAAATACTTCAAATATTCCTAGTTTATTAGTTCTACTTCAAGCTAGGTTAGATTTCCAGAGTAATTACCCAATGTTTTCATTCACGATCTCAGCCTTCCATAGCCCTACACAATCATGTGCTAGGTTTATACTATATGGTGTTCCTACATGCTTACGTAGGCCACATGTGTGTGGTTGTGGTGGATTGTTACGATTTTGCACCAGGCCCAGCTAAATCTAAAAGTATTCACACTAATTTTACATGTGATGGTAAAAAAATTTTCCATGCTAAATCTGGTGGGGAAGGAGATAATAGAGTCAGGGGTGGGGACAGGTTTGGCTTTTTGGGAAATTGGGCTCATCGGCTCATCGCTCCAGATGAGTGATGATGGCTATGGCACTTTGAACTAATTTGGAGCTGAGGGAAGCACTGACGATAGGCTCCAATCAGTTGGTGGGTCAGTTGCAAATGATTGCCGTCTCACAAAGAGAGTGCATAAGCTGGACGGGGTGGGGGTGCATAGAGTTGACAGATTTTTTTTGGGGAAAGGGGAAGGGGAAGGTACAGGCCATGATTTTTTTTAATCAAACAAAACATCGTCTGCTTGTGCTGTGTTTCTAATCCGAAAAAAAACCCCGACAGCATACAAGTGTTTCATCAAACTGGGCTTTTGTTGGCTGACAATACCCTGCTGAGAATATCACTCGTCAAAAATGCGATGGTCCCAAAAGAAACACACAAACCCTTGCTGGGTGCTGACGCCCAAATCAACAAATTTCTAGAAATCCCCCCACTTTCGTCATATCCCCCCCCCAAATTTTTCCGAAGGGGGTGAATTTTTCCCGAAGGGGGATTTCCCCCCCCCAATATTAATCCTATGCGCCAACACTGATTGCCAATATAATTATTTATATCATGTCCATATGCCTAGGCCTACGTCTCTGTATCAGTTACTTTCGTACTAGCCTTAAATGTGGTATTTCATGGCTCCGAGATACGCGCTACCGACGTACGTCATCAATAGCCCAAAATCACGCACACGGCCACAGCCGTCTGGGTATAAATCTCTGTACAAAGTCACTGGGACTCCTCGTTTTCCGAACTTTTTCAACACACCCTTTTATGGTAATCATTCCTCCCATTTTCACATAACATCTGAATGTTTTTCTCAATATTTTGTAACTGTGCAAAATTTTGCAACACGCGCAGTACAAGGTCAGGGTTTTAGGCTAAACCTTCAGTGTGCAACAACTACGTTAGGCCCACATGTCTTACACGCCTTGACGTAACGCCGATCCATGATTGTTTATTATTAACGCTAGGCTGAGGCCGCAGCGTAGCCTACGTTTGGCCTAAACACAACCACTCATCTCATTCTCAGTTTGTCATTCTTGCTGTGACTTGTCTTTCCATGTTCTTAGACGGGACCAATTTAATATTTCAACTCCTGCATGATATATGTTCCTACGGATGAAATGACATTCGCAAGTTAGCCAGATATCCAGCTAAGCTAGGCTGATAATTCACACTCCGTACGAATAGACTAATATAAAGTTGACCAAAATTATAGCGAGTGCATCGTCGGTGCGAAATTAATTAGGTAGCCGAAGAGTCTGACGTGTCGCGCTCTCGGTGTACCACCCAGCCTGCTTGTCTATGTTAATATAGCATCGTGAGTACTATGTCTACAATAGGCTACTTACTGTCATAGTTACCATCGATGTCCTCTCCTCCCCATTTTCTTCCCTCCGCAAACATCTTCCAAATTTGAGTGCAAATGAGCACTCGATTTTCTGGGCGCCGTATGTTGTAAAGAGTGGGTGGCGCCTAACTGAGGCTCAATTAATTTGTCTAGTTTCCACCACTGCAATATCGTATTTCGATCTTTGGCATCTTTAACCTTCTTCGGGAGTGGGTCGCGCCATTAGACGAGACAGAATTATCGACGGATTGACGTCCATACGCAGACGGGACAACGTTCATTCTCATACCGGACACGATGGCTACCAGACGATTGGTTTGCGGCACTGCCGCACTCCGCGATAACCCGCATTCCGCGTCCGTACGTATGGAATCACGACCATTGAATATAACAGGGAGCAATTTGAGGAAACGCCGACCCGGTCCACGCACCTCGCGTCCGTGGCATACGCGAAAAGGATCCCACCTACTCATCTGCATGTAACCGACTTTCCCTCTGCCCTCTCGGTGGGTGCGTTTTTAGTCGACTGTTACTGTTAGAAATTACGTCATTGGCCTCCAATAAAGCGACCTGATTGGCTGCCATGTCAGGAGACACCATTAACGTCTCTCACAAGTCTAACGTCCTTGGAGTAGGATCGTTCGTCACGCCCACTAAAACAATCACAACACCATCGATCAGCGCAATTACGAAACAAACACAGAAATGTTCGCCGCCTACACCGTACCGACCGTACAGGGAGAGCTCGCTAGAGCAGCTCAATACCGTAAGCTTTTCGATCGATTGTTAACAACTAACTTCACCCTGCTTTGGCTTAGTAACAGAACATTTATATTTATCTCGATATAGTTCCGAAATTTACACTTTAAACATCACGAAATACAACTCCAGAATAAGATGACAGATTATATTAAATTTGAGTACGAAGGAGCTGCAGTGCCAGCCGATCACGGCATATGGGCTGATGAAGAGTACTAAACAGAGTGCACCTTCACTTATTAGCCAGTTTCCAAGTTCACCACAGTATATAAGATATTACTATTCGATCAATAATACAAATACGGGTATAATATGTATGCATGCCGAGCCTAGCTACATCGAATAGCCGATTCATTACACTGTGCTTGTACAGATAAAAGCTCCAATTTTTCACAGTTTGAGACATTTCTCATTTGGATGAAATTCCTGTCAGTCACCCTCACAGCCTTTTTTCCTCAATCCATAGGCTAATACTAACATTCCCAAATGCATGATCCTCAAACAGGAGGATTCAAAGTGCTCAGCCTAACTCTTTCTGGCCAAGGCCTGATTTGTTAATTCTTATACGAATATGAACCTTAGGCTAGATGGTATAATGATTATATAGTCCTATGAATTCACCTTCATATTTAATAGGTCACTGGTGCATTTCTGTCATTCGCTAGTGTTGTCCTGTGGATATTGATAAAGAGCGAAATTAATTGCATGAGAGCCCTGCCGGCCTCCTGGTTGGAGGATTCTAAAAATTGCTTCTTTTTCTTCATTAAGTCCCTAACTTTTTTTGAAAAGAATATTTTTTAGAGTCTAACTCCCTTGAATCATGTTGCCTCTGACAAATAACAATTGAAGCATGTTTTAGGTTAGGAGACCCCTGTAAAACCATAAAATAAAAGAATTAAGAGTACGCTCCTCTGAGAAAAAGTCAAGTGGCAAAACCTTGCTTCGACCTGCTTCTTTTCCTCTGGTCTGGTATTTCTCAAGTTGCATTTTATTTAGAATTCATAAATACCACGTTGACTCAAGTATGAATGTAGAATCAGTGTTTAAAAGTGAATTATAACCGGTTATATTCGGTACTAAACCTGGCTGACCAAATAGTATGAGCGTGGCGACACGCAATGCCTGTGCGTTCAGTAACGCGCACAAGTCAACGCGCGCATTAATTTGACACGGTTTAGGGCTGTCGCAAAACACTATACCCGACTTACAATTTGCACGCACCGTGTGCTTGCAACTGTTTAATAGAACACTCCTTGAAACGTTTTCTGCCAATTTTCAATGCATTATCACACTTTTCGTATGAAACCATTGTAAAGTGGATGTATTTCCATGACTGGGATACTAAACAGAAACTCGGGCCTTTGTTTTCGAATTGAACTGGTTGGACGTCATAATAGTCGGGAATGGCCCTCAGCTGCGCCTCAGGCTTTTCTAACCTCCTATTATGACGTCATCCCAGAATTAATTCTGCAAAAAGGCCCTCGTATCTGGTTTCATTATTCCCAAATGGTTTATTATGTCAATTTCTGGTTATGATTGCTATTAGTATTAGTTCGGGCTAAATGTGGGACACCCATCTGGATATAAACATCTTGATCATCAATGGTCGGGTCGCCCCCCCCCCCATAAAAAGGGGGCTGGGCCGCCTCCCCTCATTTTCGACAACGGGACCTAAACAAGTTTTTATTTTTACTTGGCCTAAAGGTAGAGCTTCATTTTCATTCTCGAATACGGGCCTCACAGACAAGGGGTTTCGTTTTTAGTTAGTGATTTTTCGTGATAAATAAATCTGCACGGCGACTCTAACGCAAATGATCACGTGATTCAATTTGGCCCTCGAAAACGCTAAGGGCAATCTAAGGAAGTGGTTCAGTGACACTTTACAAGCATATATCACTTCATAGTTCCGCTGCAATACAGTGGATTTTCAGGGTGTTACTGTTCGTTATGGGATGATGTTGCAGGCAAGTCTTGTCTTTCGGCTGGGCAGTCACGGGCCGCTGCTTCCAGGTCCGAGAATGGTCGGGTCCGGATTCCACTGATGGTCCTTTCAATGGAGGCAGTCCAATGGCGTTTCTCGGCAACATGTTAGGATTGATTTCAGTATTCAACCTGCCTCGGTATCATCTGAGCACATGTGGAGAAGAGAAGGCAACATGTATTTCCATGTTATCGCCATTTATCATCCATGGTTAATACGGTCATGGTTCCTAGATGAAGGCTCAATTGGAACGTCTTAAACCCGAATTAAAACCGGATTAAAATAAATCGCCCCTATTCATTCAATGACTCTCGTGACGAAAATCTTTTGTGTTCACCCAACTCAGATATCTACATTTATGCAAGATTCCACAACCAGGTATCACGGAGTAATCTTGCCAACGAAAAAGGGTTACAAAAAACATACAGTAAATGCCAAGGCCTTCATGACTTCCTTCAGGTGAGATGAAAAACAGTCTAATGTGACACCAAAAATGTATCTCAACATCTGGCACTATTTATCTTTCAAATTAGACACAGAGAGGTTCAGAAGTTACAAATCAACTGCTCTGGCCAGCCCGACTCCCCACCCTTCGTTGAACTTGAGTGTGAGGTACAAACAGATCCACTGAACCTTCTGGCCTCAACAGCTTTGTTGAGCCATCCCACACCCACTACTTCTGCAGGTCCCAGCCACTTCAGCGCCCGGCACCCAGCAATGCAGCAGCAAGTCCCTAGTTGAGGCTACTGCTCCGCCTGCGAAGGAAAGTGGGACACTGGACTTCAGACAGGAATTCCTTAATAGGGCGCTCATTACCATTTATAGTGAACACATTTCAATGTTCGAAAACACGAGAATACCCAGGAAGGCATATGGGAATCGATCAGCCACAAAATGAAGCTATCTGGTTTAACAGGTGATGGAGATAAGTGCCACAACAGGTGGCGCTATCTTTATTCATCTTTCACACTAGTTACAACAGGCGGAATGACCAAAGTGGTTCAGGGAGACACGATTTCAATTTTTTTGATCAGATTGATGAAATTCTTGAATCTAAAGCATCTGTTAATCCGACATGCGTCTTACAGACAATGACAGCTCCTGCAACAGCGCCTGTGAAAAATGTCACAAAGAAAGAAAACACCTGCCATAAAAAGCCGGAAACGGCAGGCAGAAGGAGCATTGCTGACCTATGGAGAATAGTATGCAGCAGTTTAGGGAAATGCATGAAGAAAAAAATGAAGAGGATGGACACCTCCTCGATATTCTCCAAAATATGAACAAGTAGTTGGTTAGTAGAGTGGGAGGGTCTCTTGTTTAGGATATAGTTTAATCATTAATTGTCATTCTTTCAGCTTGAAACTTGGCAACACAACTGCAGTGTGTGTCATAGGGATGCCATAGACTAGGGATGCTGCCAGAAGTAAGTGTATACCTAAGTAAATTGAAACTGAGACTTGAATGTGTAACTAATTATTTGACTGAATTTAAAATTAATGGAATCTCAATTCACAATCAGCTTGGTCAATATAATATAATATAATATAATATAATATAATATAGAATAATAAAATATAATATTCTCTTTGAAATCCAATGGTCATGTACAAGCTTCCAAAACAAATCAAAACCTTGCACCAACACTCGAAGGTTCAAGCATATTGTCATGTTTAGTTCAATCCTTATATTTTCCAATTCACATTCCTATTGAATTTGCTAATAGCAGATTGTGCCTCAGGCCCTCATTAGGCCCCCCTATAGGCTGAAATTTTGTTGCTGGGTGCAGCTCACTAAATTCAATAAATACATGTAGGAAGTACTGGTATTTGAGTCATATTCACATGACCAATGTACTCCAACTATAAAAGTTCATGTATAATCAACTAGAGCACAATGGTGCTGTAGCTCAAACCGCATAAATGTACAATTGTGTGTTATATTCAAGATCATTCATCAGGCCAAAAATGCAGTTTTAGTAATGTCTATGTGCCCTTGTGATGACCTTGATCTTTATGAGACCAAAGATGTCTTAGCAGTCAATGAACATTGTTACTCAATTGTTAACATCCATCAAAGAAAGACCACTTGAGGGCCATTCCTAACAGTGCCTATTGATGACCTGTGAAAATGATTTCCGCAATGTCATAATATGTCCAGAATGTCAATGAACGTTGGGTCCAAGGTGGTCAACATCCATCGAAGAATGACTGTTTGGGGGTCCGTAATTCTTCTTTCCAACAGACGTTATCGTTCTAACCCTATCGGCACTATATGCATTAGGTATAGCGACATATCCCACCTTATCGGCTAATACTACTGTATGCCCACAGTTTTCAAAATTTGTAAGAGGCAACTAATGTGAACATGCATAGTTGCACACAACTTGATTTGTTGTGTCATTGCAGGTTTTAGCCAGGAGGTTATGGATGCGACCTACGGTTCTGTGTGGCCGGTGGGGAGGGGTCTAAGGAAAATGGAAAATTTTTGGAATATGAAACGTGCCTAGATGCGCTAAAGTAGGTGTGCGATATTTCACTGGATTTCTCCCCTAATAAAAACACAAAAATGTTGATGTCGATGACAAATGTTTTCACTATTTTTTGTTACTTTTGTTATCATTCGTATCATTATCATGTTTTAACTTCGATCACATTGCGGGTGTCATTGCGTTAATACTCACACCAACCCAGTGTTAAATTTGGCCGATCATTTATAGCTCCCCTAATTGCCCGCATATCGCATTTTTTATGCGACATTCGTCGCTGTTTATGCGACATTGTCGCACAAATAAGGGCTGGCTAAATCACTGGTTCAATGCTAGGCTCATTTAGGGCTATTATCTTTAGCTCTCTCAAACTAATATAATTGACAAGAGTTCTGACAGTTCATTACAATTTAAAACCGTCATTCCTGCTTTTCCAGAGAGGTGACCCTTCATTTGACTTTTTGAGAAGCAATGGGATCAGACGGTTAGTGAAATTTCAAAACGAAGTTTCAAATTTTTCCCCACATTCCAAGAAATACTGCAACAAACTGTCTGAATGGAAGACCTCCGATCCACTGTAGACTTTATAGAGTACAAGTTTCTGTAGCCACTTTCATACACAGGTAGGGTAAGCTGTTGAAAGGCATGAAAATGAAATGAGGATCGATCAACACCATACATAGGGTGTATATAGTATACCGTAGACCGTAGCCATCACATACATGTAGGTGGTTAACTTTGAAGCAGGACTACTTACAGGGTTCGCTAATAGGTGATATCATATCATTTTTTCAATATCAAGAGCACATTCTAAAGAGTGGAAATTGCAGCATTTGCATTTGTTGTTTGACAAAGGTTGAAAAGTGTTACCAACTTACAGTGAATGATGAAAAATGTTTGAACCTGCTAATGTAGCTAAATAAATCTAATATGTTTAAAAAAAAAAAGATTTGCATTCTATTTCAACATATAAGTGTATAACTAGCTTGTTCACATCTACACTAGATATTTGTCAGGACTGCATGGGTCAGGCCTTCACAACTAATTTTGGGAAGTGCCAAATACGAGTTACTATCTAGCGCGGCAACCACCATAGGTTGGCGGGGAGCGTCCAAGATCAATTTCGTCTGGCAGCCTCCCCCCCAATTCCCTCCAGGGGCATGAACGGCATTACCCATATCGTAAGGCAGTAAGCAACGTCTCTAAAATCAAGCCTAATAGAATAGAATGAGCCAGTTCGGGAGTTACATTAATGAGATTATAAGGATATTGTGTCAAAGGTCATAAGGGACACACCGCAGTTCGCGGTTTGAATCCAGTGTGCAGATGATTTCCCAAAACTCCCCGCCGCAACTTTACAAATCCTGCCAACACGCAACGACACAGATTTCCGCCCCCTAACTCACATATTAACATCTTGAACATGGAATGATTCAGTTGCATTTTCAAATAGTCATCTATTCCCCGAATGTTCTGTGGTGAGCATATGAACTACGGACTGGCTCATTGTTAGCGTACTGTAGAATTTGACCTGCCAGATGTAAGTCAACAAATTTCAAGTTATCACGCCTTAACACAAAACTGAACAAAGGGTAGACACTGGTCATCAGATGCAGATCAGATCAGTTGCAGATTCTAAAGTCAACAAGTTCGCTAATCCCAACATTGGCGTACTGTCTGAATCTAATGTGACAATGTGGGTGAAGGTTTGAACATGCAGCCAATTTCTTGCCTATGTAAAGAGGTATTTTGATGATTACTTAGTGAGAGTTGACAAACTGTCTGATGCTTTTCCATGGTCTGGGCAAAAATTCAACAACATTCCTGATTTTTTCTATTAGGGGGATTTGGGAATTGTAAACTTGAAAGAAAAACTGTACATGGTACAGGCGCTGAACTGGTATGAGCATGACATGAGACCAGCTGGCTGTGTCTCAGCCTATCCACTTTAGAAAACAACATGGAACTAGAAATGTATGCACCTGGAAAAGGGGACTGTATGCACCTAGAAAAGGGACTGAAGTTGAAAGTAATTGGATCTGAGCTTTACACCTCTTCCCAAGCAAATCAGTCAGGTACAACCTCTTTCGAATTGCTGTAGCTGTTGCAGCACCGAGACCATTCCCTCTCCGGTTGTCAGCATCATCTGGCTCATTACTGTCAGATACACTGGCTTTCTCAAGTAAGTCATTCAGCTGACTGCCATGTATGCAGGATGCAGGAGGCCATGATGAAGAGAGAGATGTCTTCCACCTTCTCCATATCATGTATTTCAGGCCTTCGGCCATCTTCCGCTTTCAGAAAATCAAAGGCCCGTTCAATTGTACACCGAAGCTACTAGTGCCCAGTTGAATGCTTCTGCTTGCCGGTCAGAGCACCGTAATCCTTGAATGGGGTTATTAACCAATCCTCCCAAGGGGTATGCTGCATCGCCAAGGAGATATCGCCTTGCGGGCCAATAGATTATCCTTGCCCTTCTCGTCAATGGCTGATATATGTCACTGTTTCTGGAGAACACGAGGCATCAGGAACCGACCGGGCCAGCCTAAACACATCTAAGAATGTCAGTGAACTGTCACAGATACCCTGAAAGACGTATGGAATGGAATTTTTTTCCTGTTCACATCGCTAAGTGGGTCTTCTTTAGGGTCCTTTATTGGAATGTGGCGCCCATCTCTTGCTCCAACACATTCGTAAGCCTTTTTTAACCTGAAATTTACTACTATTGTTCTTAGCTGCTGCAGATCCAGGTTTGGGCCACTTAATGAACTGTCCTCTCCCTTAAGAGTATTTCAACACACCCTTCGACAAGCGTCCATGCTGTTGACCGTGAGATACCAAAACGATCGGCATGCTTCGATAACATTCACAGTTACCAAGATACCACAAAGTAATTAAAAGTTGTTTACTTGGTGTCAAGTGCAAGGACCACCAGATGCCCCTCATTAATACAGCAACGGTTCCGTTCGATGCAGAAATATTGTAAATGTTCAAATGTGCCCTCGAAGGCAGAAAATGCGTGACGAAATAGTCTATCTAGCCAAATAATTGGGGGATTCAATTCAGCATAGCTTGGGAGACCGTTATATGATTAGTTTGAGGCCCCTTCACAGTCCATACAAATCTATAAGTTGTCTATAAACAAAACGGTGTTCTTCGTAATCAAGTAAAAATTTCTGTAGGAAAGTTGGACAGATAATACCAACATCAAAGCTTTAGACCACATTCGACAGGCCTAGGCCCATCCATTCAAATATTGACAACACAGTCAAGTCGGAGCAGTTGATGGATTTGGCTAACGTTAGGCTAGTACCCGTGGAGGTACTACTGTATGGTACACTAGTATAAAGTGTCTTTTCTACTATTCAGTTATTGATTGAAGGGAAGTTAGGTAGGCGTAGTAGCCGGAGCCATGTCGATTATGTGGTTGTATGAATTACAACATAAATAATTAATTAATAATAAATTGATACCTCTAGAATCTGAGTGATATGGTGCGAAGTGTGAAAGGACATCGATCGTTTATACTGCACTGCAACATAGTGAAAGCTTGCTAGCTACGGCATCGCGAGCTTGTTTAGACAAAATTACGTACACTTGGCCACAGATGATTACTGATAACGTGCCATTCTCGCGTTCGAGTCGCCGGGAAAATATCTAAACAGCTAGGTACTAGTAGTAGTTGGACTGGGGTTAGCATGCAGTAACGCATATGGACTGGGGTTTAGCATGAGATAACGCATGTATGGACTGGGGTTAACGCATGTATGGACTGGGGTTGCATTGCGTCACGCATGTATGAGGACGAATTGTTCGCGTTTTCAGAAACCGACGATTGTTTTTACATGTTGCTTAAACATTACTCTAACCGTAGTATTTAGTGGCTTCCAGTAGGCACCGATAAAGATATAGCATTAATGGCGAGGCGCACTGAACGAACGATCGAGTGGGGCACTCGAAGAGTACACCACGGAAAACAATTAACGTTATCTCTGATGCAGTGCGATTGAATTAGGGAATGGAAATGCATCTGGGATCCTCGCCATGACAAATGGTAAGAATAGGGGGGGACAGTCTTGCTATTACGTTTCAGAGTAATTACACATTGCGTTTGTGGCTACGAGGAGGCGGATGCAGCCGGACAGATAGAGATGTTATGGATCTTTCGGAATCATTTCAATTGGAACTTGGACTGCTGTATATTTTAAAGACCGTTTGGGGTGAGACTGGGATAGTGGGTGGGATAACCGTTCTAAACAAATTCGAAAGTTAGGAAACAGCAAACAAGAGAAACGATTAGGGTATGTGATAAGGGAAGGCTCGAAAAAAAAAAAATCATGTGAAACCTGCTCTGTAAATGAGTACTACTTGGGGGTATGGGGGCTTCACAAGTTGGGTCAAGGGGAGTACTGTGTGAAAATAGTTAGGAGCATCTCCAAGTATTCATCAACGCCATACCCCCCCCCCCCCCATCTTTGGATTTTTTTTCACTTATGTGAACCTGCCGGAAGTCCTAATATGAACGAGCCGATCGCGAGCCAATCAACTGCTATTTTTTCCAGATAAGGAGATTGAGACGTCATCAAATGCCTCCAAAAAATGGTATGAAACGTGCTCTCTCAAATTCAAGCAACCTGGTGGTGTGCCAAGGTATATCTTGTAATTTTTGTCAGGCCTATGCAATAGGTACTGTAAGGGGAAATACAATTAACGGACCGGTCATGCTGACCGGGCGTGCGTAGTGTGCACTGAAAACCTGATCTAGTCCCACGGACTCATCGATATTATTGGTGGGCTAGTCGCTCTGTAAAACTGGTCGGAACACTTACTTCGGTAGTAGGTTAAGACGACTAATATTACTGACCAATATTCAGAATGTGACTTTAACTAGTCTGTAGCGGACCGAACCGAATCAGTTACCGAATAGCATGAACGCTGGTCAGTGACCGGCCTTTGACTAGTTTTCGTTTTCAGTGGCGTTCAATTCAATGCTACTATCGGGGGATGTCGCGAGAACGGATAGGCCAAGACCGAGGACCAGCATCACATCTTGGTCTCTACCACTGGAGGGATGGCGCTCGATCGCGAAAAGTCGGGGACCGGAGCAGGCATTTCTGACACAAGGACTAATGCTGCAAATTCGTTCACTAATCTATAGGTATTACGATCACGTAAGAAGCATGGATATGAACGAATAGAGATGCCATTGGGGGGAAGGGGAAATTTTTTTTTTTCGGGAAGGAAAGTTTATCCGCAACACTTTGTATGTATTCTCTCAGATGTCAGACTGAGTTCGGGATAACATCAAGTGACAAACTTCTTGGCCAATGGTTTCTGCATCTATCGAGGGTCCCCTTGGTATTTTAGGAAGCTCTGCGGCCTGGGGAAATGCAAATGGAGACCAAGGACGAGGACAGGCTACCCAGGAAGATATCGTGTGAGAGTGACATTTTATTGTAATTTTCTAGCTTTCCCATTGATGGGATTTGAACTAACAGATAATTGACCTTATGATCCTTTCAAGTTGGGACACGGGAGAAAAAAAATGACCCAGGCACAGTTCACCTGTAAAATGGGCTTTTCAAGAGGAAAGAAAGCTAAGGAATTATATTGGGCAGACTGCACAAATCTCCGCACAAGTCTTCATTGAGCAAAAGTCAATGAGGGGTGCACTTTGGGGTCGTGAAATTATCAGGCATTTCAAGTGGTTCACTGCCATTCATGTGACAACAGCTTTAATATTGGAACTTTTCACATGCTGGAGAGGGAGAAGAGTTGCACAAATTTCAGTGTTTATAGAAAGCTGAATATAAAGGCAAAGTTTTGGACACCATGAAGAGACAAGTGGTGGAGCTTCAGAAGGTTGTTTAGGAAGTAGAGGCCTCAAAAGAAGCGAGATATGGTCGGTGAGTCGCGATTGCTGCAAGTATGAGGGTAACCCCCCCCCCCCTCTCTGTTTTCAGGGTATCCCAGATAACAAAACTGAGAGAAGAAGAAAGTTAAGACATGATCCTTTTGGCAACTTGGGGAATACTTTTGCTTTATCCCTAGGCTGGCTGGAATAAGTCTGCTATCAACAATAGCCTGTCGTGTTTGTGCTTCCACCCCCTGAAGATAGCACTCCATGAAGAAGCTGGGCTATCTTTCGAAGCACACTTCTATTTCCGTGGGCACTTACTGCTTCGGTCCATTTGATGCCATCAGCATTATTTCTATATTTTACCCAAACCTACCCCTATCTTTAAAACATCTCCTTAATGGTTCTTCACCTGTCGCCTTTCGATGCGTGGGGTTGTCGGCTACTGTCCCAGTGATGTGGCGCCTGTTAACGCGGAGCCCTGCCACTACAACCCTGAACCTACGAACCTGCCCTGGATAACTGCAACTTCCTGGTCGCAGATAATGGTGAGAACAGAGAAACCTCAGATCGCTTGGATAGAAACACAATCCTGATGGAACATCGAACTTCTATTAACCAAGCAATTAAGGGAGATTAAATTGGCTCAGCCAGATGACGGTCTGATAGGCTGTCAGTTAGAATTCTGTGATCAAACCAATTCCAGCTTTTTCTTTGATCATTTCATGGGGCAAGCTACCTATCTGCAGGTGCTCGCCCCAACCCAGGCAATAATTGGGGACCCGTGAGGAACCTCAGTGCCTAGAAGGTCCGGCAGCAGCTTACTCTCTGGGGTTATCAGAGCCAGTCTACTGGATCCTAAGATCTTGTTGATATCTGTAAAGTGTATGTCAACAACACGGGATCACTATATATGCACTCAGATATCATATGGCGGGTGAATACTTCATCATGACCCAGAATGTAACTAGTGATTTCATGGATGGGGGCCTCATGTACTCTGTTTCAATCAAATACCTTTAGTCTCACAATGGGCATTCGTGAGTGAGATCTGGCTATATGATTTAATAAACTTGTGCAGTATTATATTGCCTTTCATTATGTGTTTTAAGTTCTCTGTGCAGCCTATACTGTGTTGTATTAATTGTTGTCATCTCATAATGCAACGTTGTCACGAGGTAAAAATTATTATAGAGTTATTTCTGACCAACTGACCTTTGACCTGACCCCAACATAGGGATCGTGTACTCACTATTAGGGAACCCACATTCCAGGTATGGTCTTGAGGCACCTGACCCGCTCGTATTTGTTGTTCACCAGTTGTTTCTTTTATTTGATCAACAACATAGCAAGTTATATTTGATGGACCAAGGAAAGCTGCCTGATTCGCGACCGTTAACCGCGCTTTTTTTCGGGCATATGACACGCCTGCCGGCGATCCTGCCCACAGTGTCCTGTGTCAACAGGGTCCGGTAGGTTGAGGCTGGCCGCCGGGACGCCGCCGTAGCTCATGGTTGGCGCACAAGTTCCACAGTACCTCAGGTAGTTGGGTGGAATGGGCCAAGCTCATGCAGGGCGCTTGCAGAATGATGCGGAGCGGGCCGGGTGGATGCTGGTTCTATGTTGCCTTCAAGGCATCTGCTCCATGAGTATAGTGACAGTGATTGAGTGGGTGAGTGAGTGGGTGAGTCAGTGAGCGAGCGGAGTGGGGGCAGTGAGTGGACAAACTAAACAACCCGATGGCCCTCATCCACGGACCATTACAGCAACTTTGAAGGGAAAATCGATGGAAGCTTGTGGGAGGAGAATCATTTGGTCCATTGTGTGAAATTTCATAAAATGGGCCCTCGGGCTCACAAGTGGGACTTGGATAAAAAATTCCTGAACACCCCGAAGGAACGGCTGTTAGACCATCAATATGACCGAACATCAGCACTGTGCACCAACATTTGTAGGAGAGGTAGCGTTTTGCAGTTTTCCACTTAATGGCCCATTGTGCCCCTTTAATGCCATTTGACCTTTACCCTCGAGTAATCAACGAGTTGTCCACAGTAAATAAACATTGTGATTCGTCAAAGCAAACCAAAAGTTTACAGACTGGATAGATAGAAGGATAGAAGGATAGAGGGATAGAAGGATAGATAGAATGAATGACACCGGGCATCAAAATAGGTCAACCAGCATAGTTGGTTTGGAGCTAAACAAAAAATGGAAGGCAGAATATTACCGCTTGCTAGAGAATATGCTATTTTATACCAAATCAATTGAAAGGTCAAATCGTGCGTCACTCGGTTATACTGTATGGGAGGCAGACGTAAAACAAAAAGTGATGAGCATAGTACTGAAATATCACAATTTTGTTCACAGACTGGTGAATCATAGTGACAATGCATGTGCTCACGAAGCCCTGTTTGTGCACCCCCTTCGCTGCCAAAAAACTGACAAGCGTTTAATAGAATACATGGGTGAAAACTCCAATATTCATGTTATAGCATGCAGTATATTGAGACATGTATTCGTTATAACCGTTTAAGAGATCTACGCTGAAAGTTACCTACACTATAAACTCTTTTCTTCTTTTTCTTCTTTTTTCTTTATAAATATGGCGTGTCTCCAAATACAATTCCGACAAAACTTAAACACGTATACACATGTTTAGCGATTGAATACATTGCATTTAGGAGTCTGGTATGGTGTTTACTATTCGAATGCGTTTCAAAATATTCATATAAATACGATCACTTTTGTCGTGTATGTATGTATGTATGTTATGTATGTATGTATGTTGTATGTATGTATGGATGTATGTATGTATGTATGATGTATGTATGTATGTATGTATGTATGTATGTATGTGTGTGTGTGTGTGGTATTTATACCTTCAGTCTCGAACATTTTTCAGGGATTCAGGTCAATGGAGTCATCCAATGTGTCGAATTTGACAACATTATGCGAAATCTTGAAGTTGGTTGGAATGGTGGGTATGGTGGGTATGGTTCACCTTTAGTTCCATCATGGAACCAGGGTCGTTGGGGGTCATTCACAGTGTCTAATGGCTAATTTATGCAAATTTTAAAGTGTGTCCGATTCTCATGAAACTCGTCGGTGGGCTTACCTTTACTCGCCCACATCTTCAAATTATGACTGTGAGGTCACTGAGGTCTTCAGTGTGTCTTTTGCATGTGGTTTATTCCCAATTTCAAGATTATTAGATTGGTTCTTAGACCTGATGGTATGGTCTACCTGTAGTCCCAAAAAGGTTAACCTCGAGTCACTGGTGTTTATTCATATGTATAATTGGCTTCATTCCTGCAATGTTAAAGTTTGTTCAACTGGGTCCATCCATTGGTCCTGAGATATTTGAAATGGGGAAATGGTTCAATGGTAGTTGTGTTTAATTTTTCAATTTTGCAACATTCGTCATATTTCCACAAAAACTATATCATTTGGTAGCATGGTCAATAATCAGTCCTTATGAATTTGAAAATGTCACTGCTTAGTAAAGCCGTTTTCTGTTAATGCTAATACAAAAATCTGGAAGCAACACCTGGAATGTCCTTGAAGTGTTTGCATGGTGACTATGATGGAATAAACCACTGACGTGCAACTAGCGAGACACTGGGGCATCAGCCTGGTATAATATCCAAGCGAAGCGGCAACCATCATTGCCGGCAGCGTAGCGTAGCGAAAGTTTCGAAATGGTTCTTTCTCAACTGCCAAATGTGATCTCCAATGGCTATTTTCATGTAATAATTCACATTAACTCGAAGCATTAGTATGAAATTCACCTTAGCCACCCTGTGTTCTTGCGATTTTCAGGCTATTCAAGCCACGCGTAACAATTTCCAGATGGCCATTTCCAATAATTTCTTTATGTTCATGCGAATTTAGGCCTATATTCGAAGCCGTCATAATGGCTTCCGCGCAACGTAGCAAATGTATTAGAGTAAGGTTTTCACAGATGCAAATGGTGAGTGCCAGATAGCCAATTTTATTGAAGAAAAAAACTTAGACAAATTGAAAGTGAATTTCACCTTAGCCGTGCGTTTCCGACACCAACTGTTGAGGCACAGATGACCATTTTTTATATTTCTACAGTGAAATAAACTTCACATATTAAACGGTTATTTCAGTTTAGCAGTTCATGCGATTTAGATTAAGTGAAGGGGCATGGGCACCATGATTCGTCAACGCAGATGGCACAAAAATTGTCAAAAAAAGGGATATTTGTGGGTTGCAAACGGCCATAACCTGACAATGGTTGAACTAATCTAGGTGGAAATAGCTTGTTGATTCGTGTGGCGAGCTCTATAGGACTGTTGCAATAGGAATATGGCGTAAGGTCAGTTGTAATGGTGGGGCGTGGGGGGAGGTCCCGGAAAAGGCCCAATACTAATGGCCAACGGCTCAGACGATGCATTCCTCAGGATGGGAAAGTATATCCTGTGTATATCGACACACGGAAAGCACGACGGTGGCGTTAAAGTTCTAGTAGACTGCAGTTGAATCAGTTAGGTCTATATATGGTGCGCCATTAATCCCGTCAAAATAAATATGGTTTACATGCAGAGAGAGAAAAACAACACCAGGGCGTCGCACCTGGGGGGGGGGGGCAGGGGGCACAACCCAATTTTCGAAGTGGGGGGAAATCATATCAAATGTCACCCCCCCCCCCCACACTGTTGATCCTCGGTGAGACGAAAGTTGCATGTCCGTTTAAGCACGTATACGTTTAGGTGTCGTTGTGGGCTGTGATGAAAAGTATTGAGACAGCAGCCTCACAAAACCACAATGCCTTTATTCCGAATTGTCCTGTTTTCCGCGCGCTGCGCGCGCAGACGACCTGTGACTATTGTTTCCATAGTGTCGTGAGTGATGGCATTTGGTGGCAAGTCTGGCGATATGAAGCTTTTATGCAAGTTTGCTCACCAGAAACTATAAGTGAGACGATCTCTCTTTTTTTTAAACATAGGTAGATTAACAAGAAAAGTCCTTGATGATAACACGAACGGCGTCGCGGCATACGAGGCGGATGATGGGCAGGCCTGCTCCAACACATTATTATGGAAGTTTGCTTGCAGATCGAGGAAACAACCGCTTAGCAGAGATTAGGCACAATTCAGGCAAAACAAACCCTGCAAAGTGGATCAAATGCCACAATGCAGCAGATTGATGGTTTCTCTTGTTCGAAAAGCCGATGATTGAGCAAAAGTGGCTGTCAATCTGTCAAGTTTGGACGTTCTCTGATTTTATCGATGTCCAAGAATATGCAAAAAAATTCGTCGCTTGGATCCTGATAGTTGTTTCGCTGTCAGTATTGTAGACAACGTGGCACGATAGCTATGAGATCCGTGCAATTTTGAGTGCAATTTTGTAATTCTAGGACATAATTACAAATTGCTTACTATAGACAAGGCATTTTAGCCCAGCTGAAGGAATCGATATACGATGCACTCGAATTTGAACAAACTATATCTTGGCACTTCAATTTCAAACAAAAAACAGTCCTTGGCCCATGGTCCGAAACCAGACAGCAAACAATTGTGAAGCGCCTCGCAGATATTCCTACATTGTAAATGTGCTATATAGGAATGAATATGTTATGTTAACAGAACCAGAAATGTATATTTCTAGCCAAAATTGAGGAAACATTTTTTTTTCAATCATAGGCTATACCAGGAAACCGTGCGGAACTAGCACCTTTGGACTTCTGTGTTCTACCTTCAGGGATTGCAACAAAATTCGAACAACTTTGTGAGCATGGATTTGCACCTAATTTGGAACTCGGCTACATAATTTGTTCACAATTTACTAA
Organism: Sclerodactyla briareus; assembly: GCA_026419785.1. NCBI lineage: Eukaryota > Metazoa > Echinodermata > Holothuroidea > Dendrochirotida > Sclerodactylidae > Sclerodactyla > Sclerodactyla briareus. The sequence goes on from JAODTK010005918.1 coordinate 107,170, forward strand.
TTGTAAATCCTATCTGATTCGACTTCTGGCTCAGATCTACCAAACTGCGTACTGCGTAGCCCTTTGAAGAGCGCAAAAGTTATTCTGAGTTTCAAATTCGGGTAAAAATGACAATAATTCGGGGAAAATTTGGACAGAAAAAGGCAAAATGAAGGAAATGCCCAAAATGTCTGCTGACTGGCCTGAATTTTCAATCAAACGTCCGAAAAACATGCAAATTTTCCGCGCTTCGCGCGCCGGGCTGCTTTTCTGTCGTCCTACTTTTAAGATTTAGGCAAACACATGTTCCGCCTCAAATCAGAAGGGTTCCCGTACGCATATTTCAAGCTAAACAGCAATTTCTTCTCCTTTCGAATTTATTATTCGGCAGTCGCTACGATTGCATGAAGGACTAATTGTTCACTGATGTGATCAAACAGCTTCACTGACATCTCATTGGTTTTGCGTAATAGTCAAGAGAGCAATTCTCCTGGCTGAAAGTTGAGAGTTCAGGTGTCAGAGTGGACACATCATCCTGTATGTTACGGAGGATTCATTAAAGTTGGGGATCACGACCCCACCAATAATGCCGCCCTTGGAAATCGTCCTAGCAGATACACCGCTATCGCTCATTGGCAAAACATTTATTTCATTATTTTTTCAACCAAGTAGTGTGCCATTGTAAATCATGCCCAATAGTAAGATGGTATAAAGTTATACCACGGATGCGTACAGAACCCAACTTGGGGCGAATTTGTCATAATACCGAGACGGGTTTCGGGCGGGGTGAGGGATAATTTGAGCATTTGCAACGAAAACTACCCAAATTCGGATAAAAATGGAAGATATTGGGGCAAAGTGTAAAATGAAAAGTTTTCAATTATTAATCTGCGTGGCCGAAAGTACGCTATCAAAGTATGCCAAAAACAAAAAAACGCGCGCATCAGTATACTGCATTTAAGTCGGAACATGTGAACGTGTACCGTCCTCCTGGTCATTTTATTATAGGCGGGTGTGAGTGGTTCACAGTGATAATCATAATTTGATGATCATCTAGATTGATTCAATTGTGTATAACCAAACAATAATCGCGTTGGAAATGTCTTATGTCCACTAATTCCAGGTGCGGACCCCGGGTTGAAGATCTGTACCCGACTAGCGCCGAAGTCGAAGGATTACCCATGTTCATATACGGAGTTCTCGAATTTTAAAATCGAATAGCCAAAGTTGCATAAATTGTTTCGCGCGCAATGCGTTTTTCTCATGTTGTCTTCAGGCGTGGTATCTGCGGTGTTTTGATTAATGCTTCGAACTCATTTTGTTCACTCGATTAAATCCAGAAGCCTTGGGTCGGATTCCCCTCCCCCACCTCCAAATGTTCTGAGAGAAGAATTCGGGCGGAAATCGTGAGAAAAATGGGAAGGAAAAAGGTTATAATTATAAAGTGAAAAAATGTTCGAATTTTCTGAAGCTTTTTCGATAAAATTGCCGGAAACATGCAAAACCTATTTTGCGCGAGTTGCGCCCCCTGGTAGTTTCCAAGTGGAATGACTTGTAAGATTCGGGCACAACCAAATTCTGCTCCTAGATGGAAGTGGTCCCATACGCCTATGACTTTGATCCCCACTCCTGGATTCCATGCAAAACAAAAGCCAGCAGAGTAGAAAAGGTAATAAAAATGCCATGTGGGATATCCGTAAATCATTTAGTATGCACAATGAAAATTTTTGTCTATCTTTTACTCAATCACACATGTAGATGGGTGCTAGGAGCCTGCAAGGCCATTTCGGCCGATGGAGATCTAAAATTTCTTCTTGCGCTCAGCGTCAACTGATGGTGGCGCTACGCTTAGATGGTCATTTGCATTCGATGTTTCCCCCACTTTTCAAACAGATCGACGCCCCTGCGCCGGGGAACGGTTTTAGCGTCCTTCCATTCAAGGAACAAAATCACAGAGTGCGCCCACTTGGCCAAAAGGGCTGTATTTAGCATAAGAACCTATACTCAACAACGGACATGCTATCAAGGGAGGGGGTTTCAGCAGGATATGTTGAGTAGGAGAGCTAAACGGGCTACGCGTGGGCGCAAATCACCCTCCCCGAGGAACGCAACATTCACTTGCACACCCCATTTGGTACAGGGTTGGGCAGGGATTCGCCATGACTCGTGGCAACACCACACCCACCTGAATGCACCCGGGTGCGCCCCGCTCCAACCCTCGGATGCGAATTACAGAACTTCTATCCCCGTATTAAGTTTTGTATGCATCGTGTTTTTGGTACATCATTGCTGGCCTATATTGTACCGCCATCATGGGACCGCGCATTTTGTAATCATCGGTAATTTACAGCACGTACAAGCTGGTAATTTCCGTAACCATCAGTTTTTAATTATATCCTCGCGACACGGGAGTATTCCGTAGGTATTAGGGTTTTGGGCGGAGCCGCCACCGCAACGCGTCTCAGGCTCCGCCGCCGGAACTTTAGGCGTTAGCGCAATAACTCTTTAACCGCTTTTTATCCGATTGATCTGAGCTGGTACACATGGCTGCCAGTGGAATTGATGAGTTCGAAAGTTGGTATCACTGCATGTCTGCTTGCCCTCTATTTTGCAGAATTTACAGGAATACGGAGTTTCATCCGATTTATTACGAACAAATTTTAGTCCCGAAAAACATGCGGTAATGTCAAGGTCAAATTTGTGTTTTCTCGCTTTTAACAAAACTCGGTGGTGGAGGACTGTATTAATCCTCAAACAACTATGAAGGTCATTTCAGGGTCCACAGGAAGATCAAATTTGCATAAATCATGAGATTATTAACTTTGTCGTTTTTAAAACAAAATTGTGGAATGTGGACTACAGGTTGGACCTGAACACCGAGTTGGACATTTCAAAGGTCACGGGGGTCAAAGACTTCCCCGCTAAACGAGGGTCCACAGAGGCTGTTTTGCTGGGATGTACACGTCGGCGTTTACCCGCTGCACATGTATAGTTGGAGCGGTGGGTAAGCAGTCTTCAAGTCATTCAGTCTCTCCATCCGTCGTTAGTTCTTCGTCGATTCTTTTCGTCACATTCCCTCGTAACTTCTAAAAACGTACATCGATCAGGTGGAACATGGTGGGTGGATGAAGCATGCCACGGTAGGCGAGTACATTTTTGTTGTGCATAGTGCGAGTAGATTTCGACTGTTGGACTGAACTGAAATACACATTAATTACTCCAATATCTTTCGATAGGCTGCAATATCGAGTAGAGTACAAGTGTGAACTCGTAAGGCAAACGGCACCGACCTCATCGCCGTATTTGCGAGGACGTTATTCCGCATTAATGGTCTCCGCTATTGGAATTTTATTATAGAACAAACGCTCGGTCCTAAGAGTTTTCTTTTATATCGGTCTCGCGAACTGCGGTCTCGGGATCCTTTTCTATTTCGGTCTGCGGACCTGGTCGTGGACCCTTTTCATTTTTCGTTCTCGCGGACTCCGGTTTGTCGTGGGCCCTTTCATTTTCGGTCTCGCGGACATTCGTCTCGAGAAACTTTTTTTTTGGTCTCGCGAAACCGTCGGTTTCGTGGACCCTGTGTCATTGCGCGGTTTCGGGTCAATTTTATGTCAGTCGAATTATTCCCTATATCGATTTTCCGACGCCCGCAGCTTGGACGCGAAACGCTTTTTGAGGTTAACAGACGGGAACCGGTGTGGCGCCTGTGTGAGCTTTGTATTTTCAGAAAATCATGACAACAACTAGACGAAGGTTGATCTGTGTTACCATTGAATAGCGAAATCTAGACGATAACTGACGGCAAGCTTATACGTCGTTCCAGTAGTAACACGGGAGTCCCGTCCCCAAAAAACTCGATCGGAAATACAGGCATAATTTGAGGGCCTTTCGTTCGGTTGCTTTAGAAAACAGTGAGTCTTGGCATGCTTGGGCAGTTCTATAGTTCCCAAATTGCCAATCGGGCGCTCACAAAGGACACTAGATTGGCCAAACTGTTATGGACCAAGAACGTATCTTCGTTTCACTCCAACTTAGCATGACATAAATTCTGATTGGTCGACACTAGTGCGGTCCCTAAGATAGCCGACAATTGAGGAGTAGTAACAGTTAAGATTATAAAAAGGTGAACATTTTTGGAAGTATACATTCTGGCTTCAACGAAAACAGCTGGAGGGTTATGAAGCTTTCTGACTTCAAACCGGTGAGACTACAACACCCAATCTCGACATATTGCGCAGGTTGTTATCTTCATTCAAAATCATCAGTTCATAGTGTAGGCCTTCAAGGCCCCCTCAGGGCTGAAAGGTCTCGACTTTGAAATTACCCTTTGTTACTGTTTTTATTGCTCGCATCTCATGTTCATGCACAGTAGATATTTACAATATCGTCCATTATGAATACCACAGCATTTCAACAATAACAGAAAATGGTCTCAATGCCTAATGTTCTTTTCCATATTTTTATTGACCAACACATGCACATCCACTTCCGAAAAACTAAATTGATATCAAAATAATCTGGTATCCTTTTGTCGAGCCTGCAAATAGATGATTTGCATATGATATGTATCAGTGTACAGTTTGGACTTCCTTAACTCAGACACCTCATTATATAACTAGCTAATGTTAGGTATCAACGTATGTTCAGTCATCAAAAATTTTCCCCAAATTTTGATTCCATTTCGAGCAGCAGAGTTGACCAACCCTCGTAGCGCTCCTTGGCCAATAATCAATATACCAATTTCACTTCAAGCAACGATCTCAAATCCCAACTAAGCGCTCTCTGATCTGTGGGCCTGCGAGGCGAGCTATGGTTATCTTCGTATTAGTGTATTCAGGTATTGATATGCCCCGAGCAGACGTGCGTCACGTTAAACGGTAACAGATATACAAGTTGCGGAATAGAAGGAATGATGTTTGAAGGACCCAATATCATGTCCTATACTGGATTTCGGTATTTATAGGTATTACCTATTACATTATGACCTGCAGAAAACCACACCGGAATTTAGCAGATTTAAGTGTCCCGATTAAGTCCACAATCAGCCATACCAAATGGTTGCTTGTGACATCACGGGGGGAGGGGGACGAAGGAGCCCTATAAAAAAGTCAATGTAAAACAGTGACTTTTGAACCCACAAATGTGTACCAAAGAAACATGAAAGGGATTCGAATAACACCTACAAAAGGTTCCCAGAAGATATGAAGAATATTCTCCATTTATTTATAAGTTAATAATCTTTTTTCTCGTCTATCATGCGCAATCCAAATGCAGCATATACGATGTAGGGTGTATGGGCGGCCTTTGCAATGTGCCCCCCGGTGCAGTCATATATTCCTTCAATTCTCGAAAGGAGGGGGATACCATGTGATCTCCACTAGTGAGATGAGGGGTTTTTAACCTGCCAACTGTGGATCTCCCCAGTTGTCATATGAGTTGTTCAAAGTATGCAAACGGGGTTAGAGGGGCGCTATTACAATTCTGAGGAGTGGGGTGTTAGCATAGTGCATTAAGTTAACAGAACGGATTATGAAATCTGATTGTCACATGGAGGGGAACTGGGATATATACAACCACATCTTGTACCACCCTCAATGGGGATATATCCACAGTCGCTTACGAAAAGTAACATCCAGTTTTCATAGTACAACCTGATGCCACAATAAACAATATCCCCGATTGACGCCTATACAAGAATGGTGTGGGTGTTGTGTAGGTACCTCATATTTTTAAATGGACATACAATGACCATGTGACCATTTTTGTCGAAAATATCAGAGGTCAAAGGTTTTCATTTAAAATAGTGCAGTTAGGAGTTAATAGTGATTGGTCTGGGTGTTTTTGGAATCGTGGGTCAAACTACCTTGATGATGAGGTCAAGAGGTCAAAGGTCAATCTGTAAGGATGTGCTATTTTAGGGTTATATCGCTAACAGTATTGAAACTGCCATTTTGGGATTATGGACAGAGCTCTGGTGGTGCTGAATAGAGAAACATAAACCTCCGCTTCAATCGGGTACTGGTCCTCAAGTTACAAGGGGTCACAGGGTTGGTTTTGATACCTTGTTGGCAATAGCATCGGCAACTCAGAATAATATGATGCTTGTCAGGACTGGGTTGCATCATCATTCGAAAGTAACATTTCATAAAAAACTGTATGTCACCCAAGGTCGTCAAAGGTCAAATTGGGGTCAAAAACTAGTTTTTTGGCCAGAATATGAGAAACCAAAAGGTCTGCCTGAGGTGGGGAGGCGACCGACATAGACACTAAACGAACTTACGTGCGTAAACGGACATGCAGGCGTGAGGATTGGAGAAGAAGAGTGTTCGATTGCGCAAGATTCTAAGTTCGTATTTTTGGCAGGAGAGATCAGAAACCGTCGTGGTATTCAAGTGAATATAGCCTTTCAGTATGGTGGCTAGCGTTATCCCATATATGATGTAGGCCTATGGGCTCTGACTGACAGGGGTCATATAAAGTTCGCTTTATCGGTCTGCGTAACTAATATTGATTTCACGGCCAGCCTTTCCTGTTTTCTTCAAAGTAACAAGCGGGTCTGTAAAATCAAGACCCTGTCCAGTTTTTTTCTTTCCCAAGGATTCTCGTGATTATGTTTGCTTGATTCGAGGAAATATTGGGTATTCCTCTCACTCTTTTGCCATCAATTTACATAATAAATTTCCTCGATTCGACGCGTCAAAATGTGACCTGTCGAGGAGAGTCTGAAGTTTTTGTAGAATGAGTTAGTAAACTCACTTCGCTTGCCGGGAAAGTTTTTTATATTTTTTTTTATAGACAAAATAGATGAGAGCCCGGGAAAAAAATAAATAAAGAACGAAATAATGACAATCGTGTCAACCATAGGCTAGCTAATTTGAAGGTTGAGAGGCCTATACCCGGAACTAAACAAACTAAAATAAAACTGAACTAAACTACCAGAGTCAAGATTGAACCAAGTTGAAGTTGTCACCCGAGAATAGATCTATACAAATGCAAACTTCCCAGGCCAACTGCCTATTGCATTTTTTTTTTCGGCAGGAAAAAAGTAGAGTCATCTCTGTTTGGTGCGGTTAGACAAATAAAAATACTAGTGCGAAATTGTCGTCAATTTCAAGGTCTACAAGATTATAGCGACCCCCGGGACAAAAAAGACGTCCAGTTGACATTAAGAAGTGGTGCTGAATAGCGCAAAGGATTCCTCGCGGAGTCACACGAATACATAGCTTTTCCACCCCACTCTTACTCTAAACGGTTTCGATGCTCCGTACAGTGAGGTTTCTGGATCGGAGAGAAGGTTACAAGATCATTAAAAGTAGCCAGTCGATTCGTTTCTTCCAATCTTTGCATATTTCAAGCCACTAGCATTAAACCTGTATGTAGAGATATGACCAAGCATTGAAATTCAGGCAAAACAAAATCCACTATTATTGTTATTATTATTATCCTGGCACAGAAAGTAAACTCCAATACAATAATTAAAGGCCCATGTGCCTTTAACCAAATATTAAAAATTACGCAGTACGCGGAGAACAACTATTACTTTGGATGGTAATCCCAATTAATGCATGGAAATGTACCACGTATTTTAACATTGTTCCGGTAAAGCGTCGGGCTTAAAAGTTAATTTTGATACAAGGCGATCGCCCCCAGTGTCTCGCCTGCGTTGCGCGATCAGTGGTTTACTTCCATTAGTCACCATGCAAACAATTACAAAGGCATTCCATGTTGTCGCTTTGAGATTTCGTATTTAGCATGTAACAGAACGCCTACTGATCAGTGGACGATCTCAAAATGTCGAGAATCACTGATTATTGACAATGTCTACTGAAGGAGTAAAAAGTTTTGTGGAAAATGTGACTAAAATTGCCTACTCTAAAAATTATGCAAAATTAGGAATTACCCAATCATGGAAAATCCAGCAAACTGGGCCAAACAAATACGCCAAAGTATGCAAATAGACACGTGAAATGACATCGAGTGACCCTGAATCCATGACAAAAAATCGGAACTAATAAATTATGCAAAAAATTGAACAACTGTGTTAGCCTTTTTTACGCTGAAAATCTAATCAGTTCATCTACCTTATATCCCGCATATATGTGCCAAACCGAATTCCACCATAGCACTTTTACAGTTCATCCGTAATGTTGCTAACGAGGCCTAAACAATGAAATTACATGAAATAGGCTGATTACCTTACTTATTAGTGACTTTTGTGCCCAAAAATCTAATCAGATCGTGTCACCCGCCCCGATTACTAAATACAAAATTCATCAAAATCGGTCTTACCGTTTGGAGAAATCCTGCTAACGAGGAAGTGGGACACACACAAATACGCACAAACACCCCCACACAAACACACACAATACACCACATGGGCTAACACACACCACACACACACACACACACACACACACACCACACACACGACAAAGTACCGTTAAGTCTCTTCCTGAACTTTGTTCAGGCGAGGCAAAAACTGTTATTTTTCTCTCGGGCCATATTTCGTGAATACTGTCCCCTTTGTAAGGACTTTTCCGAACCCACCTGACAGTTTCATAAAAGAGCTGGACACAGTAATGTTTAATGTTCATTGTGAATGAAACTGATAAAGTAAAACGCCGGACTCTGATTAGTCCTATAGGTTCAGGGGAGCTGAAAGTAATGCACATTGTTAGGTATGTTCATAGTCTCAAAATAAACTCGGATTAAGAGATATCTTAGTAGTACAATGGAGAATGGAAGATATTTATGGATTACCATTTGAGGGGGGATTTTGGAATTTTTTTTTACTTTAAAGTAATTTTGATTGATGACATCTGTATTTTGGCAATCCGTTTGTGAATGATATATGCAAAGCCTGGTCCATGTTCCATTTGGAAAAACCGATTAGCGAATTCGAAGAAGAATAATTGGAATAACGCCTTCATTGAAATTGATAAGTCCCAATCTTTTATAATGATGAGGGAAAAGCTCGTGACTATAACAAAATTTATTTTTATGATTTGGCGTTTTTCCCTTACATTATATCAATGACTATTAGCTGCTCTTCCAAATCGTGGAAAGATAAGCTACGTTATAAGGATAGATGTATTAATGTTAAAGAGGAATTATTGGAACGTATGGCTGACCAGAGGAAGGAAACATCACAATTGGCCTACTCTTTGTTTTGGCCACCGACATTCTTTGAGAAAAGGGGACATTACAACTTTGAAATAAAAAGGTCAAATTTTTCAAACGCAATGGTACTCAGTGAAGAGATGCAAAAATACATTATTTCAATTTCTCGCTTGTTTGCCACCAAATATTGGGTACGAAACCAATGTTTATACCTCATTCGAATATTTCAGGAGACCGAGAGAGCTCTTGTGCACCTTCTGCAAGTTTTCCGGAGAGACAATTGAACATCTATTTTGGGAACTTGTTACAAAGTCTCCTCCTTTCTGCCTCATGTGGAGACCAAATTTTTCGGAGAGTGCTTTTGTGCTTTCTCTGAAGAAGCATTTCTTATACATATATAAGCAGTTATAAGCATCCATATATTTTTCAATTTGTCACACCAAGTTTATATATATTCAATGGCAAGGAGAAAAAAAGTGTCCGAATATTTGCAGAATTCAAAATTTGCGTTAGAAGTTGAAAATGCATTTAAAAAAGAATGGGAAGCGATAATTACCCTTCGATGAGTCGTACGAAATTGTTTGTGATAATGGTAAGTCGTTGTAATACCGTTATATTACTTATACATTATTATTATTATTATTATTATGATTATTATTAGATTATTATTATTATTATTATTTTATTATTTCATTAGCATTATTTTGTTATTAGCAGCAGCGTTTCCTTCTCTTCCTCAACTATGTGGGTGTCGTTCGGTATTATGGCTTGTTCTAGTTTTGGGCCACATACTCCTGGTCTGGCTCCGTGCGCCGGATTATTATGTCTGTGCAAATGACAATAACATACTTCGCATGTTTAGTATATCTTTGAGACATTTCCTGAAATGATGTCAGTCGGGAGGGAGATGAGCGCCCGTGTTTATTCCATACTCATTCAATAGAAACAGAAATTTTATACCTCCTCTCCCGTGACCAAGGTGAGAAATGGATTATTCTGCGTTTTTCAATTAGTAACAAGTAAGGATGCTATGATTGTTAAGTTCAATTCATGAGACCCAAATCCGAGTAAACAGCAAGTTATCTATCTAGCGAATTTTAAGTGGATTGAATATTATTATAGTATAGAATTTGTAGGATTGAATCCGGTGCAGCTCTAGAGACAAAAGTTTTAACTCACAGAGATGTGTTGACGTCGTAACTAACGTTCTTACCAATTCCTATTCTCGGTAAAATACGGAGAAAGGCCTAACAGGTTTCCATATATTTCCATCTCTCCATCAAATTCATTTGATTGTAATTATTATTCATTCGATTAACATATTACTGATGTTTTTTGACTTTGTAGAAATGGACAACAGCGTTCCATCGGGGAACTCCCCGGTAGAGCGATTCCACGACCCGACACTCCCGATGGATCAAAAGGTTGCCATAGTCGGAATCGGGTGTCGATCCGAACGGCATCAATAATGTAAGCGACTTCTGGCGAGTAATATCTGAAGGGTGGACTGCATGATCCCCCATCCACCCGATCGGGTCGACCCTAGTTTCATATATCCAGGGGAAAGGCTCCCAGGCAAGAAGTTGATCGCCCTCAGAGCGGGATACCTATCGCAGGAGGTACATGCATTCGACCGGGAGTTCTTCCAGATGTCTCCTGGTAAGTAGCCTACACTTCAATTGTATTGAAACATTGTTCATACACACGGCCCTCTAGAAGGCATACGTACACCCACTCCAAATCAGCCATCTTACCCACATACACACGCCCCTTACGAGGCATACGTACACGCACTCCAAATCAGCCATCTTACCCACATACACACGCCCCCAGGAAAAGTTAGTGTGTTTGTGAAGCAATCCTAGATAAACTACGTTTAATAACCCTCCTTCGGGATTAACATCTCTACTCAGGTAGTGGTGTCGCCAGACTTTCAATATATGGGGGCGCAGTCACTAGGGGGCGCAGTCACTGGGGCCGGGGCACAGTGATTTCACAGGAGACCAATCGAAGAAAGTTTTATGTCGCCGTACTAGGTATTCCCATCCCGTTCGAAAAATGTTTGAATAACTAGAGGTCCCAGATGCTATTTTTTCAGTATATTAGTGGCAGGAATACACCATTTTCGGGAGCAATGGGGAAATCCCACCAGTCATCCCATTTTAATTTTACAAGGCACCCGAGGAGGGGTGCATAACTTTTGGGAGGCGGCTCATTCCCACTTCCACCGTGTCGACCGTCTTTCCACCTTCACAATGTATTCAAATAGGGGTTTGTGAATTACCCTTTTTTCTCGAGGCTGGAAACTGCATGGTTGCCATGCTTTCGACGGTTAGAAGCCGCAACGTTTGGTTCTAGCGCTCAGCCATCAGGCAGTTAGCAGGTTAGGGGTGTTTAAAATGAATTGAATCCAGTATCACGGGTAAAAACAATCAGTATCTAGTGACCTTAGTTCTACTATTTATAAAAGTAGCCTACTGACTGATATGATACTGACACAATGACATATAGTTCCTAACCCAAAGGGGTCATTGTAACTACATCCTTTAGTCGTGAAGAAGTCCATGTAATCATGTCAGATGTGAGTGAAGTGTATGTGTGTTGTATGTATGGTGTCGTTTGACGGATGGATCATAAACATTTGGACAACTTGATTAAGCTTGTAACACGATGACTCGATCCTACGTGAGTGGATGAAACTCATTCTTAGTATGTGTATTCCCTATGAATAGTACATCAACCCTATTTTGTTGAGGTCTGGCCAGACGTCATCTGAGGTCACCCGAGTTCGAGGCTGAAGACCTGTGAACAAGTTCAGGATGCTGAGTCAGTTAAAATTCGGTGTGTAGCTCCCTTATGTTGTTTTTGTAGCTCCATTATGTTGTTTTTGTAGCTCCATTATGTTGTTTTTGTAGCTCCATTATGTTGTTTTTATAGCTCCTTTTTGTTGATTTTGTAGCTCCATTATGTTGTTTTTGTAGCTCCATTATGTGTTTTTGTAGCTCCCTTATGTTGTTTTTGTAGCTCCAATATGCTGTTTTTATAGCTCCATTATGTGTTTTTGTAGCTCCCTTATGTTGTTTCTGTAGCTCCATTATGTTGTTTTTGGTAGATTTATGGTTTGAAAAATGAGCCATTGTGAATTTGGATATTACTCGGCCAACTTCACTTTAAAACTTCTACCAAACTCAACTCATACTTAGCATGCAGGTTCTTTACGAAGGGTACTTGATTCCTATCATTCTAGGGACATGTCAGATGCCACGTGGGTCGACAGGGTCAAACTCCAGACAGTTTTGTACAGAGAATCGAGTAGAGGATAGTAGAGAATGGAATGTGCCTAAAACTGGGAAAAAGAGGCAGCGGTTGCAACATGTTAAACTAAGCGGCTGAATTGAAAAAGCTCAGCGTCGAATTACACAAGGAATTTCTCCACGCACAAACGGTAGTTGTATATATAGTTTAGAATCTGTTATATTATTATACACCCAGCCCGAAAGGTCGATCTCTGTTCCAACGGGGAGCGTCGGGCATGCTCCAACGGCTGATCACACACCACAGTAGGAAGCCTAATTGCAGAGCACAATAATGCGCACGTCCAAAGGTCCATTTCCGTATTACCTGGCAGGTGTGTCCGATAACTATATCCTCTCTTTTCAAACTAGTCAGAAGAAAAGAAACAGGAATGGGGGAACAGTCACTCATGATCCTTCAAAGATTTCACAAGAAAGTGATGCCTGTTACCACGTTTTAACAATAACGAAGTAGTACTTATGTCCAGTACCCGAAGTTCATTCAGCCTTACTTCTGGCCTCTTCCAGCAAACGAAGCTACCCATACTGTAGTAATTTAGTGTAGGCCGGCCGCTTCTTTGACAATGTGCGGGATATGATCACACCATGGCATTAATTCTCATTAGTATTAATGCTTATTTCCTCGATACTAAAGGCTGAATAGACCTTAACGAAGAAGAAACTTAACTTGGATCCATGGGTATACTTTTAATGACATAATAATAGCCGGAGAGGAGAGGGGAGTCAGCGGGGCTGGGGGAAGAAGTTTGACTTCCCAGTTCTTACGCACTTGCAATTTACGCTGACGCGTTAACCTTCAAATGGAACCTGGATCCGACACAGTTGTCCTCACGATTGAACTTGCTTTGCTTGTTACGCCTTCATCGCTTACGCCTATCTAGATTCGCTCCTTAAGAGACAGAAGTCGCAACCAGTAACCCCACAGATGTTCATTTGTAGAGCAATAGAAATGTTTTCAGCATTTTAAAACGTTTAATGAATTCTATAAAATGTTCGAAGAGGTTATAAAAAAAAAATGTTCACATTTTCATGCACAACAATGCAGTTATTGAACAATGGCGAAAAAAAACATTCTGTTAATATCATCTAAACAGTTTCTGAATTGCCACTGTTGTTGTCTCGTGTATTCCTTATGGCATCTGACAGAGGTCATTATTGGTCAATCACCTACTTTATGCATTTTATTTTGATTGGATTAAATCTCTATACGTACTTTGTTTTTAGTCTCTCAGATAGACATTTTTCTTGAACTTATTCCTCGAAAAAAACCGGTAGGCAACCATCTTGGATAGATGGGGCTTTCACCTATATGTATATATGTTCCCCCCATTATGTGTGGAGAGAGTAAGAATGTCATCTGAGACAGCATAACAATCATTCGCATTCACAGCTGGGATTCAAAACTGTGTTTGATTGTTTTCATTCAAACTGCACACCGGCATTTGATCTATGAATATTAGACCAAGCCATTCGGACTTTAGACAATTTTCTCTCGCTCGAGAGTATCACAGTTTATCTGATTCTTTATTACTTTATAACCTGGTGTATTGTTTCGTCTAGTAGATGCTTGAAGATATCTCCAATACTCACCCATTATTAATTCATCAAGCACATATACTCCCGTAGAACGAGCCTCCATCAGACATCTGGGAAGTCCGAAAGCCACACTGTGAAGACTAATCGGATATTGAAAATTAAAGATCACTTTCTATTCCATTTCTCCAGAGGAAGACAAGCAACGCCACATGGATCCACAACAGCGCATTCTTCTTGAAGTGTCCTGGGAGGAAGCCCTAGAGTGACTACGGTGTGGACGTGACCTCTATGCGGCAAGCCGACACAGGAGTGTTACATTGGAGTGATGAATAAGAATATATTTCCCACGATTTCCCTTCCCCAAGGGATACATGGAGACAGTACGCAGCCTCTGGAATAATTCCACAGCTCTACTAAATGAGTTTTCTTACCAGTTCGACTTTCCAGGGCCGGAGCTTCACCATCGATACGGCCTGTCCATCGTCGATGTATGCCATCCATCTGGTTGCGAAACGATCAGGAACAAAGATTGCAGTCTAGCACTCGCTGGCGGGGTCAACCTCCTTTTGACTGCGCACCCCACAGTACAACTTGTGTCGGCGCGATGCTTGCCGCGGATGGCGGGCTTTCAAGAGCTCGAAAACTATGCAGGACGGGCTACGCACGAGTGAGGAGCAAGGCGTCGTGGTGCGGCAAACCTCTTCGACAGGCGATTATCGACGGTGACAGAAAATTTACGCGGTCGTGAGGGGAGGGGCTCTGAACAACGACGGTTAAGACCCAAGGGGATAACCTCACAAATCAGTACTCTCAGAATCTGACTCCTGAGGTCGGCTTACAAGGCAGCAAGAGTAGCACCCCAAGACGTTGCTTACGTCGAGCACAACGGACTGGAAACACAGGCGCCAGGCGACGTGGGCAGAGCTGTCATGGGGGCTCTGTCTGGGATTAGGCAGGCGGGATGATCACCCCCCAGCTCATGTTGGATCGGTCAAATCCAACTTGGGCATAAGAAGGCGAGGCGGGTGTCGCAGGCGTCATCAAAGCTTGCCTCGTCCTGTAGAAGAAGCAAATACCCAAGTTAGTTCACTTACGGGGAGAGGAATGAGAAGATTGACAGAAGCACGTGTCCCATCACCTTTTCGCAAGAGCTGATGGACTGGCCGGAAGGCGCCAAATTGATTGCTGGGTGCAAAACGGAAATTCGGCTTTGGAGGGGCAAACGCCCCACAAGCGTCCTAGAAAGAGCTCCGGATGTGCCCGGACCTGCACCCAGCACGGTTAAAAGCCGCCGAAAGATTTCTTTTCCATCTCTCCTTTCTTCCTTTCTGCATGATACCAAGACTGCCACTAGAAGCCCAAGATCTTCAGAATTGGATTGAAACCTCAGGTCACCGGATATTCGTGAGAGTGACGACCTCTTTCAGAGAGCCGTGCAGACAGCGGCGGTAAGGACTCATCACCACCAGAATAGAATGTCCCCGTTGTACTGTGAGTCATTAGAGGAAACTATCAACTTTTGGAAGGGAGACAGAAAGAAGAGAACGCAGGGAACACCACAATAATTGAGGGGCGCATACACAGAAGATGCCTAGCTGAGTGCAAATACACAAGCTGGTCTTCGTGTTTTCTGGCATGGGGACCCAGTGGTGGGCGATGGGAGCAGCAAAGTTGATAGAGTAGACCATACCTTTCAGATAATCTGTAACAGGTTGAAGTGCGAGATCTTCGCAATATTTGTCCACTCGGAGCGGGGGGTGGCATGGGAACACATGGTTGTGGTCAAACTCCATGGTGAGGACGTGGCCCCCTATTACGGTCCGTGTCCAGTCAAGGTTAAACTTGGTCCTCAACATCGGTTGAAGTCTGAAAAACCATGAAAACACGGAGCGGTCCACAACGCAGCGTCAGTTGAGGAAGAGCTTGCTTGCCTAAGGTACCAATGACACTATTAATTAAAATTCATTATGAAAGTGTAGAAAGATACTCTTTAGTTTCCTATGACCAGTACTATGTATGACCAATATAACTAAGGTCTGGTCAAAGATCGACCTCCATAAATTCTAATTGAATGTTCCCTCACCAACATATCGTCCCGGCTTGGCATTTGGAAATTTGCCTAAATTTCACGAAATTTGAATATTTTACATAGAGTTGGCACTATAATAACATGTCGGGTGTCCAACTGATAAGGTCTTCTAGGGTCAAATTGAGATCTAATTACTAAAATCTGATCGGCTATTGCGTACTAAAATTAAACTGTACATTCAGTAAGGGAATAGAAACAAACATCTTGGCAGGCTGTATTCAGAACTATCAAATTTTCGAACATTATACCAAATTTTTCGCCCTATAATTCGTTTGGATAATTGAGGTCCATCCGGCATGTCTCGTCTGTAGCTGCTCAGCCTGCAAATTGCTTTAATTTCTCCAACAGAATATGCGCGTAATGCTGAAAGGTTTCGGGGCAACTTGTTCCCTCCTTTACATGCTGACAGAAGAGATGGACAAAGATAAAATAAACAACACAGGTACGTAGTGGCATAAAAGACTGTGAATGCTATTTTCGCATCTGATAAACGGTTGTTCCGTATCCTCTCCGAAGCTTATGCTCCGCATTCTTCTCCAAATCAGTTTTCATTTCCTCTTTATACCTGCCAATGTAATGTTGTGAAATACTGTAGCTGAGTAACCACAGTTACCTATTAGGAGTTTAACCCACTGCACCAGGTATAATAAACACCTCGCTGACGATTACCAGTGGTTTGTGCGACCGCTGAAATATTTTTCATCTGTGCCAAAATTTTACCATCCACCTACAGACACTCCAATTGCACTCAAACAAGTCCCTAATCCTATGCCCTTCTACTCCAGACCAAGATCGGCGATTTTTCTTTATGTTATGCTAAACAGCAATAACTCACAGAAGGCTTCTTTTTAGGGTCAATTGGGGGGAAATTATTGTATTAACTTGTCCGTAAGAACCCAGCAAAATATGAAACAGTCAAACGTCCACAGATTTCTTCACAACATACCTGTCTTAACGTAAAATTGTGGCACTTGGCTGTGAAATTTCCACAACGTGTATCTCATGCATAGAAGTCCTTATGCAAAATGTCTGTGTTTACTTTATCAGAGATTGCCCAGCCTGCGTATTTGGCCTACAGATCTCCCTGGCGGCCGTCTATCGCGGCTTGGCATTACCCTAAGGTTCGTCGTAGGCCACAGTGCGAGAGGTGGCTGGCCGCTGCTCGCGGTTACAGTCTGGGGAGGAAGCAATGCGGCTCATCTATGTACTCGAAAGCGCTTCACAACGGCTGGAAGGGGAAGATGGCGGCGTGCTTGCACCAGCTGGATACCCGTAAAGAGATAGTTAATTCCTTAGGAATGTATTGGTAAGTCGTATTGTATTGTGCTAATGGTCCTGCTCAAACGGTCATCTCTGGAGATGAGCTGGCCGTCGAGCAGTGTGTTGGGTCGGTCAAATCAGGACGGTGTCCGTTGCGTGGTTCTAAAAGTGCAGAACGCATTTCATAGTCTTTCCAACAAGTGGCGATTAAAGAATACTTTCTCGAGAATACTGATTCCGAACGCTCGAAGTTCCACTCGTGCTAATGATGCAACATGCAGTTCCCATGATCTTAACATATCGAGTTGTTATCTTGACCTGAAATTTTGCACACCAACGCGTACTGGTGGCAGAATATTCGGCAGACCGTCGAATTTGCAGGTCCCTCAACATTTTGTTAGCGCCTGGAATTTAACGTGTTTTTTCTAGAGATTGGGGTCGCACACCGTCGCTGCTTCATTTGTCAAGGGTTCAAATTCTCTTTCAAAGAAACCAACCAAAATACTTTTTATCCACGATTCCATGCAGTATTAAGCTCCCTCAGGAGGCCCTCCGATACCTTTACACCGGCCTCAGCCGAAATGAAACATATTATGTCCATCGCCAACTGCACGTACAGGATCCCCCAATACACTCGAGTCCTCTTTTCGGTGATCTGCCTCCCCCTGCGAGCCACGCGAACTACCCATGGCAACATAAAATATACAACATCCTCCCCGATTTGGCCAAGAAATTGATCATTCAGGAGCCACAGGGATTATCATCCATTCTCGCAAACAGGTCGGTTGCGTCCCTAGCTCCGGCAAGGTGATGAGAAATTTGGAATCTCGATACAATCGCAGTGTGTGCCATGGCTCGCCACCATAAGATACAGAATGTTGTGGTCTTACCGGGGGCAGCATTCTTGAAAGATGCTCAACGGTTGCAAGGAATAGCAACCCCGATGCGAGTGCTGTGGTCTTAGAGAATGTGAACTTTCACATTTCGCATTATTCAGCGTTCAGACTCGCGCGGGTCACTCTACACGACCCAAGCTAAGATCTGCAACGACGAAGCAGATACCGGATAGCTGTTATGACCATACGCCAGACATAGACTCGTTTCGCTGAACGCGACGTGGCCGATTTCAAGATCTCTGACGTTGTCTTAACAAACTTAGCCTGATTAGTACATCAACCTCGATGAGATCAGAGGCAGGTTGCCCATGCAGTGATGCATTGACGACTGTATAAACATCTCGCAAATGGGGGTGTAGAGAGTGGCGCTCTTTGGCTCGGTAACATCTGCCAATCTCAGCATTGATTAATCAAGAGATTACTCTTCCCTCTGCCACTCCCACTAGCTCTAGAGAATGAGTCAGATCTTTACATTATCACCCAGCACTCTGACTCAGTATTCCAGTGTTTGCCTCGTTTTTCCTGACAAAGGAAGGAGGAATGTAGAACTCCGAAATCGGATGCTACATGAGACTCCGGAACCGTGTTCTCCGACGCACGCGATCATGCGCGCAAACAAAGGACGGTAGGATGCGTCTGGTCGCAGTGAAAATGGCCGATTGCTCACTGGTCAAGTCGTTGCAAATGTCGAGAATGTCCCGTTTTCTTGGTAAACGTTGGTGCAACTCAAACACCACTTTGCCATATGCAAAAAACCTGGTCTGAGTTAGTTCTTCCGGAAGTGAACAAACATGGAGTTTTGGATTCTAAGTAAACTCAAGCCCTCACCGACATGTGTTATATCGTTCCTGACAATATTGGAATGACAGAGTTTTTAAGTCAAGAACTTGATGCAATGACTGTGTTTTCCAGCCGAATTCCATTCGAGTGACAGCTAATTTCACATAGGAATATCCAACTGTCCTTGAAAAATGATGCACTGAAAACGTCATTGTTCTTAGCATGAATTGATGAGCTCTGCTATCGTCCCCTGCTCGAATAACGAGAGAAGAATTTCTACAATCCCAGTCAAAGCAAATGGTTTTGAATTGTTCAGAAATTATTAAGGCTTGTCGAAGCGCAGGACTTGCAGGATTTGGATAGTCACTAAAGGGGCCATTTGGCTGGCTCTGAGGACGAAACTCTCAATCCACTAATGGCTAAAGCGCCTGCACTTGTATTGACAAATGTGAATGAAACCCCGAGTTGTTCATTTTCTGCTATAGTATCTACCTTATTATTACGTTGCCAGATTGCTGCAAATGGCTAGTCACTACATGAGGAACCCAATCATTTCTGAGAACTGCGCTAGCCTTACGAAGGCTCATGCACCAGTGTAATGGGGCAGGGGGGGAATACAATTTTCTGCTACCTAGTTGGTCACTAAACATACGAGTGCTCTGTCGCTATACTGAATGGGGAGATAAACTTGCAGTAATTGGAGGAAACACGGACTCCCCAGTTGTAACGCAATGTGATGATCCCGACAGCCGTCCGGATGGCTTCAAAATCAAGTTGCATGCTTACATACAACATCCTTCAAGCAAACACGCAACCTATGTGTCGAATTGGGATCTTTCTTCGTAGGCCTCTTGTTGGCCAATCTTGGCTTCCAACTGGAATTTGCCTCATGCTGTGAGTTGGATGATGTTGTTCTTGCTACCGCGCTCTCACACTGGACATCCACAGTCGAGCTGGAGACATGTACAGAGTAACTTTACTCTCATCGAGGGCAAGTCCGACGAATACATTGTCTGTTATAAAACCTGCTTGCCTCTCTACATAGCAGTGCAGAAAATGGGAATGCTCTGCCCAAATAGGGCAAACTCTCTCTCTTGATAGCGTCCAGTGAAGGTGATGCTCATTTCAAATTTGCAACAAGGCTGGCTCTCACACCATACAAACATCACTCTACTCGTACAAACCACGGGAGAACAGAGACGACTTGAGGACGGCGCTCAACGTCATGGGTCGTTTCTAAGGTCAATGGATCAGATATCGATGCATTCCTCAATCGATGCGGTGATTCTAGATCACGAAACCACCTAGACGCACGTATGTGGACATTCTGTTGGGAAATTTGCTGTTCTTGGGACCATCTTTCTAACTGGTGAATCCGCAAAGATTTAAGAGAACAAAATTTGACCCGAGACAAATCCATGTCCGTTGACATCGACACGGAAATTATTTGTCTGAGAAACATTGGCCCTCTGACAAACAGTGGTTATCAAGTCTTTCTGGCATCTGGATGGGTGACTGTACTGGTCAGAAAGACTTTATAGCACAAGTGACAATGTCGTAACAGTAGACAGAGCAACTTCAGCCGAGTTATTAGGCACACGTGTCGTGGAATCTGGCCAGCATCTCAGTTGGCCGTTGGGACTTCCACAGCTTTGCTCGAGCATTTTCCGTGAACCCGAATGACGCGTACCTTGGTCGTCGTGGGTACAAATGCATGGGGTTTGAAATTGGCGGTGGCTGTTCGCATGGGGCCAATACGGTTTTTCATATCAGGAATAAATGTTTCCATCGCCGGAAATCAAAGACCTGATAGAAAAGCAAACACAATCAAATTCATTAATGTGACATAACAGACGAGCTAGCCGGCTGCCATGCTCACACCATAAGAGACCACAGCGATTGTAGCTACGGGGGATATTTCACTGCGCTGCTGTATGTCCGCGACCAGTGTTGAACTGGCGACTAAGCAAAAGTGGATAACTTGTTGGCCAAAGGCATATGGTGCGCTTTCTGCTCCATCAGTTGACACTGAGGCTAGATATCGAGCTCGCGTCAATTTGTTGTTCTCGTCGTCGACCATCGAATAATTTGGGGACGAAGGGCAAGGTAACTACTGCACAGCAAATGCGTTTATAACTTCCCTTTGCGAGTCTAGGAGATCGCATGGTCCCTGCTACGTGATTGCGCCTAGTGGCCATAACTGAAGTTGGCTACGCCGCGAGAAAACTACAATAGCATTTTTGACTTCCAGGGGATAATCAGTGTGAACCCACAGCAGGTTCTAGAGGCAATGTCGTGGGCCTCTTGACTGACACAACTTTTTGTGGGGTTATCGGGGGGTTTGATCGAATGCGATTTGTGCAAAACAGTAATCAGTTTTCACTTTAAAGAGAAAACAAGATATTGTTACTCTGTACCACGGGGAGATCCCTGACGAAGACTTTCTGAAGCTTTCATACGGGGGCTCATAATCCTAAGTTGCCTATCTCCGAAGAAGGACCAAGCGCGATCATGGGCTGCGAACGTAGTTTAATCAAGACCCTGTGGAGTATGGACGATAATCGACTAATCTCTCGTTCTCCAATTATGGACTGGACCTGGAATGTCTTTCGAGCTGTCGAAGTTGCTGAAAACCAAATTGGCGTTAACGGCAACGTCTTTTGACTTCTCAACGACACTTTAAATATCGCCAATATCGTCCTTTTACTATAAGAGATCAATAAGGCAGAATTGAACATATCGAAGACCCAAATCACAAGGGGTGATATCGCTGCAAGATACTGCGTGGTTGAGAGCCGATAGAGCTAGAGGATGCTGACTCGGTAGTCCTCTGTTTCCCCTACAACGGTACTGGAAGTACCATGTTCGTGGACTGGGCTGAGCGTTGCAAAGGAGATGGTGTGCGCCTGCTGGTCGCACAACTTCCGAGTTGGGAAGGGAGGTCAAACGAAAAAACTTCCGAGCTATCGAAGAGATCGTCCTAGAGATCTGCATCTGTCTCCTTCCAAGAATTGAGGGACGCAGGTGTCTTTTATCTGTTGTCGTGTTTGGGTTCGTTGCTTGCCATTTGAGGTCATTCTCCGCCATGCAGGCTGTCTGGTTCCATCAGGTCCCCTCACTTTCACGTCATGGAGGTAGCACCTCCTTCCTTCCTAGCAACGCTATGCGGGCAACTCCGCAAGATTTCGGTGAAGGTATACTTGATAAACAGCGACCTCGGCCAGCCTTCCACCCTGTTCATCAACCCGCAATACAAGGCGTGTCGGGAATTGCTGCGGCATATAAGTATGTCTCTGACCCACAGCGTTTGTTGTAACCGTGACTGTTTACTTTCTGCAGAAATGAGCGTATTATCCTCGACGGTCTTGGAATCGTGGAAAAAGATTCATTTCGGATTTCAAGTTGGGGAGATTATGGAGTACGCAACTGAACGCATAGACTCCTCAGTAATTCGAAATCTCCAGAAGACATATTTGCCGAAAATCAGCAGCCCTTGGTAAGGCTGCTGACGTGCATTCGTTTGAAGAAGAAACTGACGAAATCAATAGCTACAGCAAACAGACAAGCGTTGAGTACGATGAAGTAAGAACGACTTGGTCCATTTACAATCTCAAGATATTAACTGGAATATGACCTTCACGTTTGGGTTTGCAAGCGTACGTAGTAGTCTCCTGTTTTTTGCACAGGTGATAAGCGCAGGGACTTGTAGGTCACCCAGTACGATTAGCATTCGTCACCAAACAGTAGGCCCATCTGTGATTTCCCATGCATAGCTACAATAAGGTTTTAGCTACGAGGAGTGCATTCGCTGTATTGGGTATCCCCGCATATCGGCATGTGCGTCAATGAGTGGTTACTGTTACGACTACCAACGAATGACTACCACTGTTTTCTTTTGTCGATACTTTCTCGGACACTTCCATGACCAGCTAAACTGCTCCGAAAAATAATTTCCGTTCTAAGTCACGCTAACTTTAGTCAGCGCAAAAGAAGAGGTTCATGTCTTAAAGGGGAACTCCAGCAAGAGACATGTTGTCCCACTTTTCGCATCTTCTTAAACCATTTCCATCCGTATTTTGAGCGCTCCGAACGACCCCTCCAAAACACCGAGTTCAAACTTCCCGCCTTTGGCTAATGCGCTATAACACAGCGCTACTGTGCCATCTTAGCGTGACTATTGAGACTCCTCCTTAGTGACGTAAGCGGCGACCCGGATGCTATTATAAGCGAAAACCGATAAAACAATGTTATACAGCCAACTATGAAAAATGTTTTTGAGTTTTAGCATGGCCTCGTCGAAACAATCAGACTTTATAATCTGTACTACCCTTCCCTTTCTGAATTAGCATTTTCACCCCCAATTTCTTGTCGAAAATTTCGAACAAAAATGACTGGAATTTTGCCGACATAAATCAATCTGACCACAACAAGCATGATTAAAATGACCAATCAGATCATGCGCCTCCTTACGACGACTGTCAATGAGAAATTTGTACAGTGGAATCCCCGCATACACTTAACTCAATGGGCATCTCTAATAGACTTTGTGTGTAAACGTCGGATCGAGCGAGTTCGAAAAGATTGTTGGCGATGGGCAATTTATTGCTTCTGGTGATAATTCTAATCGGTTGTAGGCCATACTTTCACTAGAAATGAGTTGGAGACTCCGTAAGTACATGCACACACCGAGGCTATGCTGGTTGCTTGGTGGTTGACTACGTCACGATATTGGGGGGATATTTGAAAGTTGTGCAATAATGGCGCTGTGCACTGTACCGCGTTGTGTTAGGGACTATGCAACCAAGGGCGGGACTTTGAATTCACTGGGACAATGATACGGAGGTCTTTCAAGTCCATCAAAACACCGTAAGGAATGTGCTAAATATCTAGAAATCCAAGGAAACATACCTCTCGTCTGGAGTTCCCCTTTAAAGGTTATCTACAAACAGGAGGTCTGTCCATGATTTCTGATAGGTTGGAATGAGGATTCATAGTATATTGCTATCATGATATTCTCTCCGCCTTTCAGCCTGCTGCGTAGGTTATGTGTGTGAATGACCCACCCTGCTCTTATGTGACCTATTATTGCATTAATCAATGTATCACCGTATTCACACAGAATATAAACGCTAACATATTCTCGGAGGCAGTTATAAAATGTAATACATATGCCGAATATAATATGAATATTCGTATTTTTTATTTAGAAAAAATGTCTGCTGCTGTTTCCATATAGAATATTATAAAACGTATAATTTTGTTGAACAAAAATGGCCAGAGCTTCACTAGATATTATATTGTCTGATTAGCTAGTGCAAATTCAAAAGAGCGCTTCTCGTAGCCCTCAGTGAGTGGTCTGAATGGGTTCGATAGCAGAGTGTATGTACTTCGGAGAATAACTCGCTGAACCTTCTCGCGTCTGATCGCGTCAAGCAAGATTTAATAAAAGCATTTCTTCATTGATTCATCATTCAGTTCCAAAAGCAACATGTATTTTTTTTTTACAGAAAGCACTTCAAAGTGACGTTTGAATAATATTTGCCTCAATCAAATCAAAAGCTTGTAGAACAGAGAGAAATGATATCCGTGGGTCCCATATTAACGAGAGATATTAATATTTCAAATTTTCTTATATATTCGAATATTAATGCATTGATGGAGTTGTTATTTTGATTTTGATCTGTGTTTAACGAAGATAAGCAGATCGTATGAGGCCAACATCCAGACAGCAGAACATTTTAATTGAAGGAAGCATCTTACGAAACTGCAGTAAATAACAAGAATTTTGTATACAACTTCTTTCTGTGCATGTCTTCATCGTAAAAGTGAACTAGCAACCGGATATAACAATTGGCATTTGCTCGCATTGGGGACTTGGTAGTTCAAATAATGTACAAACAATACCTATGCATCATAAGTATCCTCGTGGTAATGTTTACAGGTCCCAATAGCAAACAATCTAACGAATGACAACAATATTGTATTTTACTCGTCATCGTGGCTTCATTAATAATTGCAACACTTTGTACATTATGGTATTTCGATTTCTTTAAAGTGAGAAAAAAGTATACAATAACGCCTTATATTCAGAATAGCCATGAAATTATGGGGAAAACGGCTTGGATTGCAAGGGATGGTGCATATGTTCTTTTCCGATGAGGTAGCAGAGAATGTGGTGGAAGACGAACATATGAAAACACTGAATAATTACTTTGTATTGATATGTTTTGGTTACAATGAGGACAAAATACTGTGGCTCATAGTATATACGTGGAGAAAACATTTATAGGCTATAATTTTGTTTTTTGGGGTAGCTTCTGTTACTGTGTATATGTTCTATCTTGATTTATGTGATAAATGACAGAAATTTATCAATTGTCGATAATTCGAACATTCAGTCATAGGAAATTGCTTTGTTTGTGGCCATGGGCCAATGGGCAGGATATTTTCTTCATTGGCTGAACGTGACTCTTAATCGGTACCCTAATTCCTAATCCTAACAGTGGTAACGATTGATTCGTATACAATCATGACAGTACAGACCACAACGGCGGTCGTTGTAAATTATGCTTGTGAACAGGAATACATACGTGTTATAGTGACATGCTTTCAAAATGTTCGAAAACAATTCAAGAAATGATAACAATTTAATATGATAATAATAATGAATAATATAGTCCTTAATTTCATTTTTTTCAAGTAACGCAATATATAGGTTTATAAGGGATATATCACTTCACTTATGTTTCGATCTTCCTAGATATAAAAATGCAAAACTGAGTGTGTATACGAAATCAAAGTCAATTAGCGATTTTCCAAATATTGGGAGGCATACCCCATATCCCTTCTGGATCGCCCCCGCCGCCGTCCATGGGATCATGGAAATAATACATGTGTTTCCATCCATTTTTGGCATGTCGTAAAAATGATTCCTACATATATGGGAAAATGTAGAGTACCGGTAGTTGTCGTAAAAAGCTATCGATGAAATATGGGTGTTATAGTAAGTGAAACATCTAAAAAAAATGAATGAATGAACAAATAATAGTAGAATAAATATTTTATATCAGTTCGTATTCGACGGGAGTGTATAAATCTAAATAGGTGACAATACTTCACGAATAGTGAGATTGTTTGCACATATTAAATATGAGCTTTGATATTTTCCATCGGTTTCAACTAAGTGAACTCGGTAGAATGTAAACTATTGTAACATACTGCGATTACGGAAGTTGCTTCCCCTCTGGTGTTGAGTTCTATAGCGATGCCCTATTTGCATGGGAAGAGTAGCTCGGAATTAGTAGGCCAGAATTTTTTTTATATTAATTAATCTTTCAGCCAATCCGTTGCAAGTATTCTCAAAGTATACGCATTACGGCATACCAAACCGAAATGATACTACATGTGTATCCAATGCTCCATATCAGTTGTTGTTTCTTTCGAGTAATATTTCGGAGAGTTAGTGGAACTGTTATCTATGTATCAATAGTCAATTGTTGGAGTTATGCTTATTACGACGTTAGCTATATGCATTTCAATTGTTCTGCTCAGTAATATTCAGAAAATATATATGGGTCATCACTTTGAACACTTTGTTGTGAACATTTTTTAACCCTGTGTCAAAGTCCAATCGTCATATAAACAAATAACATATGACGGGTATTATTCAAACTGGAGTAATTTGCGAAAAACCATAGAACAGCTGGCGGACACGCAAACGCGCGCACACACACAATCGCGCACACACACAATCGCGCACACACATTTAACAGATCGGACTATGTGAGTTGTGAAGAGCTCATGACTCCACCCTGTCCACGTGAATCTGTACCGCGACTGTGCAAGCCCCACTAATTGAGCTATGAAGTGGTTGTTGGTGGTCTCGAGACCCGAGAAGCATGATACCTTCCACCGTTGGATCAGCATCTGAGTTAGGCCGACAGAAATATTGATAGATCATGAACTGATACCATCCGCTCTAAAAATCACAACTAACGTAAATATTTTATGATAAGTCTAATATATATCCATTCGGTACTTCCATTTCAAATGAGGCGCTAACAATGGTATCGTACATAAGCGGCGATTCAATGCTCAATATCAGTTTTTTTTCGAGTAATATTTCTGTCATTATAAAAATAACGGGAATCACGTTATGATTACTTTTATCTATGTATCAATAGTCAATTGTTGGAGTATGCTTATTACGGCGTTAGCTAAATGCATTTCCATGGTTCTGCTCAGTAATATTCAGAAAATATATTAGTTATTTCAATTTATTACATGAGGCAGTCTGAACTTCAAACCGATTATCAGTTGTTTTGGAAAAAAGGCACATTGCTATTGCGCAATAATTCTCGTGACGTTGCGAGGAACTTGGGAATACGAAGCCACTTTTGAGGACTCTGTGATAAACGAACTATATGGCTCAGATTTGAATAAAACATTTGAAATCATTCTGATTATATTGACGGAAGACTTTTTTCTTTATTGCAACCTTCCGTCTTTCTGTTAACAGATTGCAAAGAGGCAGCAAATACTGATGGATTGTATATGTATTATTCAAAAGCTTGGTTCACTCCAGGTTGAAAACAATATAGACAGACAGTTCAATGATTGTCAAGTCCAATACCAAAACACGATAGTGAGTTTTTTTGGGTCCAGTGGTAGCCACTAGCCACACAGACGAACAGAAATTCTCTTTGAGATGTTTCAGTGCTGATAAGTCAGTGTCGAACATGCAAAATTTATCAGTGTTTCAAAAACTGTTCACCCTTTACAGAGGACAAAACTGGAGCGTGATAGATGCGTTTTAAGCCGTCAGTGAAACTGATTTATTGGTTTATTGCAACATGACATGCCTGGTCGTATACGGGAAGATGACTCAGAAGGACGCAAAGTTAGGTCAAATGAGGTCAAAAGGTCGAAGGAAGCACAAGTTTGGTCACGCAATTATTCTGCACAGATGAACAAGATTCTCCATTACGCCAACCCCCTAAAATGTTCCGTTGCGAGGATTCATGAAGATTCGAAATCTATCAATGTTTAAAGCTGTTTTAGTTTTACCCTTTTGGAGATCGGATTAGCTCAGTCGGTAAGCTTAGACTTTTACCGAAAGGTTCCGAGTCTAATCCCAGTGCGGTGGCCTTTCCTGTGCATCCCTGGGCAAGGCGCTTTATCTCCGTTGCTTTGTCGCCTACCCAGGCGTTTTAGTGGGAACCCTTGAGAGGTTACTTGTAATCACAAGTGCGCTGATTACGGCAGCCATGTGATGAAATGTCCCCGGGGACATGTTGTGGGGGGCAACCATGGCGGTTGCCAGGGGTGTTGATCTCGATGTGTGCGGGCCGACCAAGTTACCATTGACCAGGGGTAACGGCCTTCCGCCTTTGAAACGTAATAACGTTATAAAGCAAAAACCCGGGTTTTGCATTATCATTAAGTTTTATTATTTTACAGAGGACATTCCTGGAAATAGCGTGTGATAGGTGTTTTTAGTACTCCAGTGCAATCGACTTATTGGTTTGTTGTATTAAGACGAGGCTGGACTTCACAAAAAAATGACCCCAAAGGTCACAAGTCTTAGGTCAAATGAGGTCAAAAGGTCGAAGGAAGTAAAGTTAGCGTCACCAGATGTAGTCTGCACAGATGAACAAGATTCTCCATTACGCCAACCCCCTAAAAGTCTCCGTTGACGCAGCGATCATGAGATTCGAAATCTATCAATGTTTAAAGGCTGTTTTACCCTTTGGGAAGTCGGATTAGATCAAGTCGGATAGAGCCTTAGGACTTAGTGACGCGAAGGTTCCGAGTCTGTGCTTCGAATCAGTCGCGTGCCTTTCCGGTGCGTCCTGGGGCACAAGGCGCTTTATCGCCGTTGATTTGTCTACCCAGCGCGTTATGGCGGGAACCCTTGAGAGGTTACTTGTAATCACAAGTGCGCTGATTACGGCAGCCATGTGATGAAATGTCCCCGGGGACATGTTGTGGGGGGCAACCATGGCGGTTGCCAGGGGTGTTGATCTCGATGTGGTTGCGGCCGACAAGTTACCATGACCATGGAGGGCAGTTCAACGCCTCCGACGCTTTAGAAACCGCATTCTGTATAAACGTGATAAGAACGGTTGCCAGTATCTATATTTTTATTATGTTACAGCCGGACATCAAGCTGAAATGCAGCGTGTGGAGACATGTGATAAGGAGTGCTTTTTGTTTTCGTACTCCAGTGCATCGACTATTGGTTAGTGTATTACGACGAGGCTGGACTTCACAAAAAAAGACCAAAGTCAAAGCGTACATTAGGTCAAATGAGGTAAATAGTAAAATGAGGTTGAAGTAGGTCACCAGAAGTAGTTCACCTAAACTAACAAAAACATATAATGCTAAGATATAGGATTGCCCTATGGTGAACCTCCAATGACCTTGACCTGACACTACGAACAATAGCGTTCATCCTCACTATATGTGCAACCCACTAACCTAATATGGTATCGTGCTGACAGGGTTTCGTAACATTGCCCTGTCGTGACCTCGAATGACCTTAAACTGACACTAAAAACATATAATTATCCTCACTACATGAGCAAGCCACGTGCCTAATTGGAACTTGATACCTGTTTGTGTTATTGTTGGATTTGTTGGATATCGTGCTGACAAGGGGTGACACACACACACACACACACACACACCATCAGACAAACACAACTTACGCACAGACACATGACTGCATAGATTCCTGTTTAGCCGGCGACAAGGAATCAATGAATGGAGGCAACATGTTAGAATCACCAAGTTTTGGGTGACTGTGTTTGGGGTTTGACATGTTCTCTCTATACGAAACTTGGTGGGTGTGGACTTTGAATGGTTCCGAGAGAATATGGCAATGATTTCAAGGTCACATGAGGTCAAATTTGCGAGAATTTTTTTGTCCGATTCATATGAAATTTGGTGGGTGTGGACCTCAGATAATTCTGAAAAGAGAAAAAAAATTGACAATGATTTCAAGGTGACCGGAGGTTCAATTTGCGAAATAAAAAATAAATAATGAATATAAATAAATAATATCAGCATTTAGAACGCTATTCACCCACAAAGTGCCTACATAGCGTGTACAAAAATAATCAAAATACAATTAAAACAAAACAACGCTTTCTTAAAACTGTCGGTCGAGGGTGAATTTCTGACGTAGCGGGGTATCTTATTCCATTCTCTTGGAGCGATCACATGGAAACGACGTTCACCTTGGGCTGTGTTGAATCGGGGAACGGAGAGACGGTTAGTATCAGTAGCAGATCGTAATGCACGAGCAGGGTGTAGAGGGTCAGCTGTTGAGATAAGTAGCGGGGAGCCAGACCGTT